>JAJHZJ010000322.1:7250397-7610397 GCA_023548195.1 Bettongia penicillata ogilbyi | reverse complement strand
TTCAGTACCTTCCTTGCAAATGTTCAACTTTTCAGTAGATAAATTCAGTTCAACAAATAATTACTGAGCATCTACCATGGGCAATGTACTATGCCAAGTGCTGAAAATATTCGAAGATAACAGTCTGTGATCTTAGGGATTTATGTTGTTGCTCTTGTTTTCCCTAAGGGATATTACATATATGCAGAAAATAAGAATAATGTTGAGGGCAAAGAACCAATGAAACAAAATGTTCCAGATAAATGTTACAATAAAGAGGAACTGAGAAGAATAAGGAAGGTTTCACAGAAAAGGTGACCCTGTTGTGAGTGGTCAGGGAAGAAAGGGTTCTCAAAGTCAAGGTAAGAAAAGGGGTGAATCTGGGCATGAGGGATAGAATCTCTTGTAGCAGAAGATGGCATACAATGTTCACAGGACAGCAACAAGCACATTTTTTTTGGAACATAGCAGTGCATGCAGGGGAGTAGTGTGAGAAATTCCTGCTTAATTGATTCCTGGTCTTCTCTAAGGACCTTTCTTAGAGTCTAAATTTCCTTGGATTTCCTGATCTCCAGGACTTCAAGATAACATTTTATCAAAAGTTTTAATAGAATGCTTCCCTCCAGCTTTTGATTTTGTTCTATCTGATTAGCTTGTGTTACTCCTGTTGGTTGTGAAACCCTTCCCTTTAGCTGTCTTCTAATGTAGCTTTGATAGCTCCTTTCGGTATATGTGATGGGATTGTTTCTGTTGTCATGGATCACAGGACCAGAGATTTAGTGTTGGAAGGGATCTCCTTGAAGAGTCCATCAAGTCCAACATTTTAACTTTGCATATGAATAAACTAAGGTTCTTAAAGGTTGACTAATTTGCTTAAGGTAATTGGTAGAGCAGGGATATGAACCCCAATATAGGTACTCCAGCTATATATTATAATAGTTTCTAATTAATTGGAAAATGAACTAATTTGATTTCTGAGGACTCAGTCAGCTCTGTGAGCATCCAGTGCTTTCAGCAGTAATCACAAGGAGAAAAGCAGGTAAATATTTCATAAAGCACCTTTACTTCAGTCCAATCTTTTCTTTTCCCTAAAGAACAGGCTGCTTGAGTGCAATATAAAATCAAATTTGAATGGGATATTTTGTATTCAAAGCAGCATGCAAAACCTTGTTTTTCAGTTTTAAAGGGACTATTACCTATTTCAAGCAAAAAATCTAAATCACACATACTTGAATAGAATGTAATATGATAAAGAAAGATTCAGACAAAAATCAAAAATAGTTTCTCCATACAGAGAGTGTTAGACACCAAAGAATATAAAGTTCAGGAATTTAAAATTTCATGGTACATTCTGGAAGAGGAAGGCTTCTTTAGACTTACAATGGAATTATCTTTACCCATGTGTGAGGATTTTTACATAGACTCCATCTGCTTCTGGTATTTCCAGACTGTGTAAGCTTGGACAATTCACTTAACTTCTCTGACCCCCAGTTTCATATCTATAAGATAAGGATGAGTTTAACTGATTAATCAAAAAAGCATTTAATATAAATGAGACACTATATTAGGCACTAGGGATAGAAAGAGAAAAAACATTTCTATTGTCAAGTTTACATCCTTTCAATTCAAATAATATATGCAACACAGTTATACACACGTTTGTAAATGCAAGATAATTTTAGGAAGGAAAAAAAGGCAATTGAGGAGTGGAAGTTCAAGAAAGATAGCATTTTAGCTGAGTTTTGAACAATATTGGGGAATTTAAGAGGTGAAGATGAAAAAAGACATGAAGGGACTGTGCTAAGAGACAGGGACAAGAGGTAGAATATGGTATGAGAGAAGGGAAGGGAATATGTATTTATATAGCACCTACTATGGGCCAGGCACCAAGTGGCTTTATAAATATCCTCATTTTAACCTCACAGCATCCTTGCAAAATAGATGCTAATATCATCCTTATTTTGCATTTGAGAAAACTGAGTCAAACAGAGATTAAGTGACTTGCTTGGGGTCAAGCAGCTAGTAAATCTTTGGTGCAGGATTTAAACTCAAGTCTTCTTCCTCTAGATCCAGACATATTATTCTCTGTGCCACCATGCTGCAAAAATGAGAAGGCATATTGGCCTGGCAATTTGAGTTTGTGAACAAGAAAAATGTATAATAAACTTGGAAAAGTAAGTTGGAGCTAGGTTGAAAAAAAGTTGAGTGCCAAAAAATGTGCTTTCATTTTATCTTAGAGGTAATAGGGAGCCATTGGCAAGTATTGAGCAGGGAAATAGAATGGTCAGTTTTGGGCTTTAAGACTCTCACTTTGGCAGTTGAATGGAAGATGGATTCGAAAGGGGAAAGACGTGAGGACAGAAAAATTAGGAAATGTTGTAGTAATATACACTTGGAAGTGAAAAAGTCTTAAAAAATGATAGGTAATAATAATAGCAGCCATCTCATACAGGATCTGTAAAATATTTTATTTGACTATTCTATGAATTATGCATTTTAGGTGTTCTTACTTCAAATAGTACTCAAGAATGAGGTAGTCCCAAATATGACTGCTTCATTTCTGCCTAGTAAACACAACAAAGTGTTCCCTTGGTCCTATGGCCTCCTTTATGTGAGTGACTTGAGATCAGGGTGGGAGAAGCAATGAGTATAAACAAAAGGAATCTACTAACTAAAAGGAGACTCCTAACCTAATTATACTATATGCTGACTTTCAGCATAATTGAAAGCTGTTTTTCTTAAGTCATTGTAAAGCTAAGACTATGGATATGGCCAAGCAAGTTTCTCAAGGGACATTTCCTATTTACACAAAGGTAAACCTTCTCCTATGAATGAGAAAAGTATACCAACACACTCTATGAAGCTACAGGGGAAAAAGCCTAAGACAGCATGCCTCTGAAAATTTCTTCCAAAGCAAAATCAGGGATCAAAAAAAAATATCTCAAGTATTTCATGGATGTAAAATAGAGCAATTGAACAGTTGCTTTTTATACATTTGTATGCAATGTGTGGACATAGTTTGTACTATATATTAATATATATATATATATAAGAATTTGCATAAGGAAATTGTTAAGGAAATATTTGGCTAAAAAATGAAGGGGGCTTGTCACATAACTAGAATTTGAGAAAAATAGTGGACAACCCAATTGGGACATTAAGAGCTTCAAGATAGTAAAAGAGAAAGAAAACTTCTAGTGTGTTGGTTAGATCCTCTATTAAAAACTTATTTTTAAAAAATGAGAATTGTTATATGCAGTGGGAAAATGATTGCCTTCATGTGCCTATTCATGAACCTAAATGAACTAGTTCATGAATTGGTTCAATTCAAACTAATTCATGAACTAAATCCTGCTTATATACGTTGAGTGAGAAGAATATATACCTTTAGAATTAAAAGGGTTTTTAGGTATTATTCAGCCTATCATTCACTTATTCTACAAATGAAGAAAATAAGGTTCAAAGAAAGGAAGTTAAGAGATAGATGATAGATTGATAGATAGATAGATAGATAGATAGATAGATAGATAGATAGATAGATAGATAGACAGATAGATAGAGGATTATAGGGGCAGCTAGGAGGTTCAGTGGATAGTGTATTGGTGAGTAAAGTCAAGAAGACCAGAGTTCAGATCTGGCCTCAATGATTTGTGTGAGAAGTCACTTAAGATACTTGTTTGCCTCAGTTTTCTTACCTGAAAAATAGAGATAATAATAACACCTACCTTCCAAAGTTATTGTGAGGATAAAATGAGATAATAATTGAAAAGCACTTAGCTTTACAATTAGCTGGTGCTTAGAATATAGTAAGTGCTATATAAATGTTAATATATGTGCATATGCATATATATAACTATATTAAACATATATATGTATATAACTATGCATATCTATGATTGTATTTTTTCATAATTTTTTCTTCTGCCAATTTTGTGGTCTCTTCCTGAGAAAGTCTTTCATTAAGCATATCTTAGAACTCTGTGGACAAATGAGCAACAGTATGGTTATTGGTCATCTAAATGTTCCTTTTCAATATGTAGAAATAGAATACAAAAAGAAGTTATTTGGGAAAATAGGTCACAGTTAAAATGAAAAGAATATGTGACTATGCATGAAATATGAAAAGAAGAACAGACGATATTAGAACTCTTTCTAATATTAAAGCTTTTGAACTGAGTGATGCTACAATTCATGAATTTGCATCTGATTATTATTGGAAACTACCTAATCTGTATCATTGGAATTGATCAATCAATTAAACCATTACAGTCATGAGTATTGACTCACCAACATCTCTTTCCACAACATCTCACTTATTTTTTTTCAAAAATGCTGACATTTTGTATCAATATTGACTAGGTTGCATCAAATTTGACCAGACCACAGCTTTATATTATGACTTCAGGCTTAAATAACTAAGAATTATAAAAAATTACTTTACAAAATTCTTCACTATTCAGTAGTAAGTTTTAAATTTGGAAAAAGAAAGAAATGAATAAATGCAAGGAGGCATAAGGAAGCAATCAAAATGCAGACAAGAAAGATATAATGTAGACACAGGAAAAGAGCAGGTAGAGTAAATGTAATCTATTCATAATAAGAAGAGGAGGGTAAGGTGTAATATCCAGGAGGATATAGAGGCAATAGGCTATAGAAAGATAAATTATACTGGAGCACTTTAAAATAAGATAGTGCTATTTTTTAAATATGTTGTTACATTACTGAAGAATAAATTTTTAGTGGTATACTAGTATTTTTATACAAAATAATACAAAAGCCTAGTTAAGACATAAAATTTCCATGTACCAGCAGAGATGTAGGATGCATATTGAATTCATGTATTTCCAAATATGGGTGCCATGGGAAAACTTTCATCCAAAAGTATTTTCATTCTATGATGCATAAGTTTGTACAAACCACAGTGGATGTATCAGTCAATACTTTGTTGATTATGAAATCTTAAAATTTGAAACCTTTTAAAATTACGATATTTAATTTAAAAGGTTTGGGCAAAAGTATGTAATTGGTCTTTATCTGAGTTCAAAAGTTTGCGGGTAAGTAGCAGGTAGTAATATTCCTTCTCTAAAATGCTCTTTTTTTCCATCATTTATCTGGGACATGAGGGATAACATAAGAAAAAAGAATGAAAAGACAGAAACTGTATGATGTCAAGTAGAGATTGCAAAATCATATAATATTTATATAGCTTATTGACAGCTCCTAACAAAAACAATAACTCAATAAATATTTGTTGTTGATGAAGACAATGTTTTTTGTTTACCTTACAAAATCTGGTTTTGCTTTGAAGCATCCAGGAGATATTACTAGATATGTGTATCTTAGGAGAATATATTTCATACAGTTAGTTAAAACAAAACAGGCTAAAACTCTATCAGAATTTCTTCTTATCCCTAAGGCCATGTACATGCACCAAAGACAATATATGGCCCTATATGTTTTAGACAAAGATATAATACAAATCTTGGAGAAAGCAATGAAAAGGGAAAATGTATAGATGTAAAGATGAAATGTCATGGTGCTGACAGAATGATGTTAGTCATTGTGTAACAGAAAGACTCTTGCCAAGGTCAGATGCACAGTTAGCAACTCTGGCTCAACTACAATAGAAAAAACTAGATTAGCTAAAATATTAAAAGTTTTGACATCACTCTTGAGATGATTTTTAAAAAGAAAAAAAAAGACTAGAATTGAAATGTGGAGAAGATGCTGATTGTCTCTCTCTCTCTCTCTCTCTCTCTCTCTCTCTCTCTCTCTCTCTCTCTCTCTCTCTTCCTCCCTCTCTCTCTCTCTCTCTCTCTCTCTGTCTTTGAATCTCTCCCTCTCCTTCCCCCCTCTCTCTCTCCCTCTTATCCTACTCAATTGAAATCCAATTAAAAGACTCAACAACCCAGTGGTTTTTCCCCCTAAAACACAATACAAGCCATTAGGTCAGATTTCTTAGCCATCTGTGTGTGTGTGTGTGTGTGTGTGTGTGTGTGTGTGTGTGTGTGTGTGTCCTGGCTCTTCAGCAATTGATGAAACCTATAAGTCCCTTTTCAGAATAATGACTTTAAATTCATGAAATATATGAGATTAAAAGGAAAAAAAAATAATAGTTACCGAAAACATTTTAAGGTCATGGGATTGTAAAGTCCTCTATTTAGACTGTGCCTAGGTGATGGTGAACTTCTTAAGGCTGAACTAACATTTCCTGGATTTGATTTCCTGTGACTCCAGAGAACTACCTACCCACAAAATGCAAAGGGAGACAGAACCTTCCATTTCCTTTACAATTGGAAAAACAGTTTACTATACTGAGTATAAGACCTTCCAAATCTTTTAGTGACATTACATACAAGACTAAGCACAGGGAAGTGATCAGCCAGGCAAATATCCAATGAATCTAATAAATATAGAAAGCCATTCTAAATAATTCAAGTTCAGACTTCCTTTTTCCTCAAGGGCAACTTTCCCTACTGATGTAGTTGGATAATTATCTTAGTGACCCCATTCCACATTTCTCTGTAGACAGACTTGGAGTTTCTGTTGAACAAATAACAAAGCCTGTCTTAGTTTCATTTCTTGAAGTTTCAGTGATCTCTCTCAAATAAACCAGGATTTTACAATCATGATGTTAAGTTGGATATTACTCTTGCTCAGAAAACCTTGGGTATAAATTGAGATTCTATGCTCAAGTTCCCTCATTGTATCTACTAGTTTACTTATTTTAAAAGATTTAATCAGAAATTCTTAAGCTCATCTTTGCATCATAATGAAGATGGGACAAAGCACTTACATAGTAAAGAAAAAGTTTTTAAAACTGTAACTTTTCTACACTGAAGTTCACTACTCTTTAGAGTCTTTAAGACTGGTATAACTCAGAGTATTTTATTTGGTTAAAAATATACACACATACATATATATATATATATATACATATATAGTGTCTATGTATATATGTACATAGACACAATATATATATTTATACATGTATATATACATACACATGCATGCATATATTACAGAATCCATTACATATGTAATACATAATGCATATATAACAATACACACATATGTATATGTATATATACATATATATGTATATATATTACATAAACACTTACCTAATAGTCATGAATAATGAATTTTTGGTAAGGAAAATTTTATTTTAAATTGTAGCATTCAATAGCATACCCCTTCTTATTGCCATCTGCACACATCCTCCTTCCCACTTGGCTACCAATTTCCTTTCTCAAGTACCAGCTTTGGAACTTCATTGGATGAATATTTTGAATTTATTTCATTTACGCTGGCTGCTGCTGCTGTTTCCCCTTGTTCTGAAAGAGGACCAAAGACATCAAGAGGGTGATGCCTTGACTTACATATGACTTTCTTAATTTTTTTGCAGAATGTTACAATTAATCTGCCCTATCACCAGTGGTTGAGGCCACATACATATTTCCATTGGGTTGTGAAAGATTTTGTCCCTTCCACTTTGCCCAAACTCCTTGTTGGCCCATGGTGTTTTTCTGACACTTCAAGAATAATAAATATATAATAATTAAACAAAGTGAATTCTCTCTCAAGCGATTGTCTGAGGGCAAATGATAAAGCAGCTGAAAGACTCCTTTAAAGGGGTATTGAAAACCACATCCTAAGGAAACTGAAGTACCTGACAATAAATACTTTTCTCTGCTGCTTTGGAGAAAAGGGATGATTGTAATAGTGTCAGGAAGGCCTGGAAGGTGAGGTGAATGGATTGCTCAGAGAGAAGATTTAATCATCCTCAGCTGAGGAATAAAAAATCAGCAAAAACTGTCACGAAAGCAATGGGAAAATAAACTGGGAGGGAAGATTATATTTGCTTATTGAAAAGAAAGAAAACAAGTATTTATTAGACACCTATTTTGTGCCAGACACCAGGCTCAGCAGTTTGTGAACATGATCACACACAGCCTGAGGACCTGGCTGATATTATTATTCTGAGAAAACTGAGACAGATAGTGCTTAACTGACTAACCCAGGAACACACCCTTAGAAAGTGTCCAACAGGAAATTTGAACTCAGGTCTTCCTGATCCTAGTTCCAGAGTTCTATCCACCATACAGGGCTTCATAAATCTTTTCACTCTGGACCCCTTTTTGTTTTTCAGCAATGTTGTTGGCATTGTGTAGCCAGAGGGAATGCACACTGCAAAGTGGGCATGCTTTCTATTCAGAATCAAGGTTGCAATGAAGTTGCTTGATACAACATGGGTGAGCATAGCCGAAACTGCTCAGATTCATTACAGGTTTAGTTTTTAATTGGTTTTTAATGGGATCATGCCCTACAGTTTTAAAAGCACTGCTGTATAGCACAGAGTTGTCTAGACCTCATGCTCTAAATTAAGGTCCTTAAATACAAGCTCTTACCTCTTTTAAGTGCGGAGAAATGAAAGCTATACAATGAAGAATAAATTGTACAAGATCTATTTTAGTATTTCATATTGGGACATCTTGCATCTTTTTAAAAAAATCTTAATACATAATTTATTTATTTTTCAGTTTTTAACATTCACTTCCGCAATAATTTGCATTCAAAATTCTCTCATCTCTCTCCAGGACAGCATGCACTTCATCCGCCCCACCCCCAGTCTGTCTTCCCTTCTATCACCTCCTCTTCTTTAATCCCCCTCTTCTCTATTTTCCTGTAGAGAAAAAGTAGACTTCTATACACTATTACTTGTACATCTCATTTCCCAGTTTCAAGCAAAAACAATTTTTAACATTCATTTTAAAGCTTTGAGTTCCATATTCTCTCCCTTCCTCCCTCCTCACCTACCCTCAATGAGAAAACGAGCAATTTGATATAAGTCATATATGTGTAGCCATGCAAAACACTTCCATAACTGTCATGTTGTGAAAGACTAGACATTTCCCTCTGTTCTGTCCTGTCCTCCATTTATTCCATTCTCTTTCTTGACTTGTTCCTCCACAATAGGGTTTGCTTCAAGTATCCCTTTCCCAAATTTGTCATCCCTTGTGTTACCTTCATTCTCCTATCCCCTTGCCCCCGCCTTCCTCCTGAGTAAAATAGATTTCCATACCTAGTTGAGTGTGTGTAATTCCCTCCTTAAGTCAAATCCCTTACAGTAAGGCTCAATTGTTCCCTTTCATCTCCAAAATCTTCCCCTCTATTGCAAAAACTCTTTTTTGCTTCTTTTATGAGAGATGATTTGCTACATTCTACCTCTCTCTTTCTCTTACTCCTAGTACATTACACTCAACAGTAAATTTTATTTTTTAGGTATTCTCCCTTCACATTCAGCTCATCCACTTATCCCACAGGTCTCTGTCTCTGTCTGTCTCCATAGACATGCACACACACATACAATCTAAAATATATATATATATATAATATATAATATTCCCTAAATATATTCTCTCTAACTGCCTGAAAACTGAAAACAGTCTCATGAGTTAGAAATATCATCTTTCCATGTAGAAATATAAACAATTCATTTTTAATGAGTTCCTTATGGCTTTTTTTTCCTATTTACCTTTTCATGTTTTTCTTGATTCTTGTATTTGAAAGCCAAATTTTCTATTCAGGTCTTATCTTTTCAATAAGAATGATTGGAAGTCCTCTGTTTCATTGAAATTCCATTTTTCTCCTGAAGTATTATACTCAGTTTTGCTGAGTAGGTGATTCTTGGTTTTAATGCAACCTCCTTTGACCTCTGGAATATCATAATCCAGGTCCTCCAATCCCTTCATGTAGAAGCTACTCCTTGTTCAGGGAATTCTGGAATTTGGCTATAATATTCCTAGGAGTTTTCCCTTTTGAATCCCAGGAAGTGATCAGTGAATTCTTTCAATTTCTATTTTACCTTCTGGTTCTAGAATATCAGGGCAATATTCCTTGATACTTACTTGGTAGGTAATGACCAGGCTCTTTTCAGAAATTTATTTATTTATTTTTAGTTTTCAATATTCATTTCCACAAGATTTTGAGTTCCAAATTTTCTCCCCATCACTCCCCTCCCACCACCCCAAGACACTATGCATTCTGATTATCCCTTACCCCAATCTGTCCTCCCTTCTATCACACCCCTCCCTTCCCTTATCCCCACTTTTCTTGTAGAGCAAGATAGATTTCTATACCCCATCACCTGTATTTTTTATGTCCCAGTTACATGCAAAAACAATTCTCAATATTTGTTCCTAAAACTTCGTATTCCAACTTCTCCCCCTTCCTTGCTCCCCACCCATATCTACTGAGAAGGCAAGCAATTCAATGCAGTCCTATACATGTGTAGTTATGCAAAAGACTTGCATAATAGTAATGCTGTGAAAAACTAACTGTATTTCCCTCTATCCTATGCTGCCCCCCATTTATTCTATTCTCTGTTTTGACCTTGTCCATCCCCAAAATTTACTTCTAATCACTCCCTCCTTGCATTTGCCCTCCCTTCTCTCATTCCCCTCATACTCCACTTGTTCCTTTCTCTGAGACTTTCCTGTAGTGTAAGAAAGATTTTCATACCAGTTGAATGTGCATGTTATTCCTGCCTTAAACCAAAGATAATGAGAATTAGCTTCACTTTTTCCTTCTCACCACAATCTTTTTCCCCTCCGCTGAGAAAGTTTTTCTTGCCTATTTTATGAGAGATAATTTGACCCATTCCATTTCTCCCCTTCTCCTCCCAATACATTCCTCTCTCACCTTTTAATGTTATTTTTTAGATAGCATCCCTTACTATTCAACTCACCCTCTGTCTGCTGTCTATATGTAAATCATCCCTCCAACTACCTAAATACTGAGATAAGTGTCAAGAGTTACAAATATTATCTTTCCAAGCAGGAATGTAAGCAGTTCAACTTTAATATGTCCCTTATGATATCTTTTTCCTGTTTACCTTTTCATGCTTCTCTTGATTCTTCTGTTTGAAAGTCAGATTTTCTATGAAGCTCTGGTCTTTTCATCAAGAATGCATGAAACTCTTTTATCTCAATGAATGATCATTTTTCCCCTGAAGTATTATGCTCAGTTTTTTTGTCCTTTTTTAAAAAATAAATCATTTTATTTCTTTTCAAGGCTTTAAATCATTTCTATATATTATAGATTTTTTCCTTCCCTCCCCCTCACTCCTCCCACCCTACCCTCTCCCTCCCTGAAACAATGTAGAATCTTATATATGCTCTACACATACATTCCTATTAAATACATGTTTCATAGAAGAATTAAAATGAATGGGAGAAACCATAAAACAAAACAAAACATAATAAAAAAAATGGTCTGCTTCTATCTGTGGTTCAATTCCATAGTTCTTTTTATGGATGAAGAAGGCATTTTGCCTTATGAATCCACTGGAAAATTTTTGCGTTGCAGTTAAATACTAAATTTACCAGAAATATTCCTCACACACTGTAGTTGATGCTGTGTACAAAGTTCTCCTGGTTCTGTTCCTTTCACTCAGTTTCAGTTCATATAAGTCTTTCCAGGCCTCTCTGAAGTCTTTCTGTTCATAGTTTCTCACAGCACAATAGTATTCCATTACATTCATATACCACAACTTGTTCTATCATTCCCCAATTGATGGGCATCCCTTTGACTTCCAGTTTTGGGCCACAATAAAGAAAGCTGCCATAAATATTTTTGTACATGAGGGACCCTTTCCCGTTTCTATGATCTCTTTGGGATCGAGTCCCAGAAGCAATATTGGTAAGTCAAAGGATATGCACACTACTGTACCCTTTGGACATAGTTACAAATTGCTCTCCAGAGTGGTTGGGTTAGCTCACAGCTCCACCAACAATGAATTAGTGTTCCATCTCTTCCACATCTTCTCCAGAATTTATCATCTTCCTGTTTTGTCATGTTAGTCAAACTTACGGGTGTGATGTGGTACCTCAGAGTTGTTTTGATTTGCATCTCTCTAATCAATAGTGATTTAGAGCATTTTTCATAGGATTATCAATATCTTTGATTTTTTCCTCTGAAAACTCCCTGATCATATCCTTTGATCATTCATCAACTGGAGAATGATTTGGATTCTTGTACATTTGCCTCAGTTCTCTATATATTTTAGAAATGAAGCTTTTATCACAGACACTAGTTACAACAATTCTTTCCCAGTTTTCTGCTTACCTTCTAATCTTGATTGTATTGGGTTTGTTTGTGCAAAAATTTTCCAATTTAATGTAATCAAAATTATCCATTTTGCCATTCATAATGTTCTTTATCTCTTCTTTGGTCATTAATTTCTCCATTCTCCATAAATCTGACAAATACATTATTCCTTGCTCCCCTAATTTGTTTATAGTACCAACCTTTATACCTAGATCATGGATCCATTTGGAATTTATTCTTGTATACAGTGTCAGGCATTGGTCTATGCCCAGTTTCTGCCATACTGTTATTCAGTTTTCCCAGCAATTTTTTTCAAAGAGTGAGTTCTTATCTTAGAAGCTGGAGTCTTGGGTTTATCAAACAATAGATTGCTGTATTCATTGACTACTGTGACTTGAGTACCTAACCTATTCCATTGGTCTACCACTCTCTTTCTTAGCCAGTACCAAGTGATTTTGATGATTGCTGCTTTATAAAAAAATTTAAGATCCCCTAGCATTTCTTTTTGTTAGTTCCATTGATATTCTGGACCCTTTGTTCTTCTAGATGAATGCTGATATTATTTTTTCTAACTCTAGTAAATAAATATCTGGTAGTTTGATTGGTATGCCACTTCATAAGTACATTAGTTTAGGCAGAATTGTCGTTTTTATTATATTAGCTGGACCTACCCAAGAGCAACTAATGTTTTTCCATTTACTTAGATCTCACTTTATTTGTGTTAAAAGTGTTTTGCAATTGTGTTCATATAGTCCCTGGGTTTTGTTTTGTTTTTTTTAATCAGGTAGACTCCCAGACATTTTGCAGTGTCTACTGTAGCTTTAAATGGGATTTGTCTTTCTATCTCTTGTTGTTGGGCTGTGTTAGTAATATATAGAAATGGAGATGATTTATCTGGGTTTATTTTGCAACCTGCAACTTTGTTAAAGTTGTTTATTATTTCAAGCAGTTTTTTACTTGCTTCTTTGGGATTCTCTAAGTAGGTCATCACATCATCTGCAAAGAGTGATAACTTAGTTTCTTTTTTGCCTATTCTAATTCCTTCAATTTCTTTTTCTTCTGTTATTGCTACATCTAAATTTTCTAGTACCATATTGGATAATAGTGGTGATAATGGACCTCTTTGTTTCACCCCTGATCTTATTGGAAATGGATCTAGCTTGTTTACATTGCATATAATGCTTGCTGATGGTTTTAGGTAAATAGTGCTTATTATTTTATGAAAAATTCCATTTATTCCTATGCTTTCCAGTGTTTTCAATAGGAATGGGTATGGTATTCTGTCAAAAGCTTTTTCTGCATCTAATGAGATAATCATGTTGTTTCTGTTAGTTTTGCTGTTGATATGATCAATAATGCTAATAGTGGTTCTAATATTGAACCAGTCTTGCATTCTTGGTATAAATCCATTTTATGGGAGAGGTCATCCAGTTCACATACACAGTTATGATTACTATTTGTGTCTTTCCCTCTATCCCCTTTCCTCTTGCTTATGCTTTTAAATTTCCCTTTCCCTCCAGGATAAAGTTTTAATTTTTGACAACTGCTTCCCTCAGTGTTCCCTCCCTTCTTTAGGCCCCCCCTCCCTTTTAATCCTCTTTATTCTTACCACTTCTTCCCTCCCTTTTAGCCTTCCCTCCCTTTTCTTTCCACCTTCCCCTCCTACTGCCTATAGATTAAGTTGTATTTCTATACTTAACTGAGTTTGTTTTTCCCTCCTTGAACCCAATCAGATAAGAGTAAGCCTCAAACAATTCTCATCTCCCTCCTCTCTTTCCCTCTACTTTAATATATTTTTGTTCCACTTCCTGTGAAGTAATTTACCTTTTTCTGACTCTTCCTTTTTACATCTCCCATTCCAATCCCTTTGTAGTCTTAAATCATATTTTTATCATGACATCATTTACTTTATACTGCTCCCTTTGTCGATGTATATCCCTTTTATATATCATAATAACTATACAGTTCTCAAGATTAACAAGTATCATCTTTCCTTATAGTGATTTAAACAATTTTCCCATATTGAATAACAAGTTTATTTTTCCCTGTTTACCTTCTTAAGCCTCTATTGAGACCTGCATTTAAAGATCAAATTTTCTATTGATCTCTGACCTTTTCATCAGGAAATTCTGGAAATCTCTTATTTCATTGAATGCCCATCTCCTTGCCTGAAATATCATGCTCAACGTTACTCTGTAATTGATCCTTAGTTGAAGTCTCAGCTCCTTTGCCTTACAGAATAGCATATTCCAGGCCCTCTGACCTTTTAACATAGAAGTTTCAAAGTCTTGTGTGATTCTGAATGTAGCTACTGGATATTTGAATTGTTTGTTTCTGGCTGCTTGCAGTATTTTCTCCTTCACTTGATAGTTCTGGAATTTGACAATGATATTCCTTGGTGTTTTTAGCTTTGGATCCTTTTTAGGAGGTGGACAGTTGATTCTTTTGATGACTATTTTGCCCTGTTGATCTAGGACTTCTCCCAATTTTCCTTGACAATTTCTTGGAAGACATTGTCCAGGCTCTTCTTTTCATCATGGCATCCAGGTAGACCAATAATGCTTAGATTTTCTCTCCTGGATCTATTTTCCAGATCAGCTGTTTTTCCAATTAAATATTTTACATCTTCTTCCATATTTTCATTCTTTAGATACTGTTTGACTGATTTTTGATGCCTCATCAAGTCATTAGCTTCTACTTGCCTAACTCTAATTTTTATCAAATTGTTTTCATTAGTTAACCTTTGCATCTCCTTTTTCACCTGTCCAATTATTGGTTTAAGGAATTACTTTCTCCAGTTAGGTTTTATATTGCCTTTTTCATTTTTCTAATTTTCCTTTTAAATTTCTCTCTTTTTTTTTATATTTTTAAAATCGGGGGGAGGAGCCAAGATGGCAGAGTAGAAAGACTCATGTATGCTAGCTCCGAATCCACAGCCCATAAATTTCCTGTAAAAAGAACTCGCCACAAATTCTGGAGCAGAGCAAGCCGCGCACCAATGCAGTGGAAGAGATTTCTGTTCCAGAGAGCCCTGAAAAACCTACCCCAGAGGTCCATGGGACAGCGGAGCCCACCCCTGTGCTGCCCTGGCCACGCGCCCCAGAGGAGCAGATCCAAGCAGGCTTCAGGAACAGAATCTCCAGCAGCCGAGAAGGTCCCTCCACCCACAGGCGCTACAGGTCAGTGAGAGTGACTTCTAGGCTGGCCGAGAGGGAAGCGGGGTGTCTCTGTGACTCAGGCCCCCTGGAGAGACAGCGACAGAGGGGGTGACAGAGGCAGCAGCTGCCCAGGACTCCAGGAGCAGGCAGGGGATCAGGTCTATTACCAAAGGTCTCCGCATAAACCCCCTGAGGGAACTGAGACTGGGAAGAGGCCCTGCCCCCACCTGAGCACCAGAACTTAAGCTCACATTGAATAGCAGCTGTGCCCGCCATGAAAAGCCCTGAGGCTGGGGAGCAGCATTTGAATCTCAGATCCCAAGCACTAGCTGGGTAGATCTAGGTGGGGGTGCAGAGGAATCTGAGAAGTCAAGTAACTGGCTGGGAAAATGCCCAGAAAAGGGAAGAAAAATAAGACCATAGAAAGCTACTTTCTTGGGGGACAGATATTCCCGCCTCTCATTTCTGATGACGAGAAACAATTCTTACAATCAGGGCAAGACATGGAGGTCGGGGCCTCTGTATCCCAGACATCCGATGTGGATGTTCGGTGGGCTTGGGCCATGGAAGAGCTCAAAAAGGATTTTTTTTTCCTTCTTTATTTATTTATTTAACTTTTTACATTCATTTTCACAAAATTTTGGGTTCCAAATTTTCTCCCCTTTTATCCCCTCCCCCCACCCCAATACTCCAAGCAATCTAATTTTCCCTATCTCCAATCTGCCCTCTCTTCTGTCATCCCTCCCTTCTCTTGTCCCCATCTTCTCTTTTCTCCTGTAGGGACAGATGACTTTCTATTCCTCATTAACTGTATGTCTTCTTTCCTAGTAGCAACAGCAATACTAAACAGTCGTTCCTAAAACTTTGAGTTCCAAATTCTCCCCATCCCTCCCTCCCCACCCATTTCCTTTAGGAAGGCAGGCAATTCAATATAGGCGATATCTGTGTAATTTTGCAAATGTCTTCCCTGATAGTCGTGTTGTGTAAGACTAACTGAATTACCCTCCATCCTACCCTGCCCCTCATTGTTTCTCTTCTGTCTTTTGATCCTATCCCTCCCCAAGTGTTGACTTCAAATTGCTCCCTCCTCCCTTTTCCCTCCCTTCCATCATCCCCCCCCTTGCATATCTCCTTCTCCCCCACTTTCCTATACTGTAAGATAGGTTTTCATACCAAAATGAGTGTGCATTTTATTCCTTCCTTTAGTCAAATGTGATAAGGGTAAACTAATTGTTTTTTTTTCCCTCAGCTCTCCTCTTTTTCCCTCCACTAAAAAGTCTCCTACTTGCCTCTTAAATGACATATAATTACCCCATTTCATTTCACCCTCTTTCCTCCCACTACATTTCTCTCTCACCATTTACCTTAATTTCTTTTAAGATATGGTCCCATCCTATTCAATTCACTCTGTGCTCTCTGTCTGTATGTGTGTGCATGTGTGTATGTGTGTTTGCGTGCATGCATGTACATGTGTGTGTGTGGTCCCACCAACTACCCAGATACTGAAAAGTTTTTAAGAGTTACAAATATTGTCTTTCCATGTAGGAATGTAAACAGTTCACTTCTGGTAAGTCCCTTAAGACTTCTCTTTGCTGTTTACTTTTTCATGCTTCTTCTCATTCTTGTGTTTGAAAGTCAAATTTTCTTTTCAGCTCTGGTCTTTTCATCAAGAATGATTGAAAGTCCTCTGTTTCATTGAAAGACCATATTTTCCCCTGAAGTATTATACTCAGTTTAGCTGGGTAGGTGATTCTTGGTTTGAGTCCTAGTTCCTTTGACTTCTGGAATATCCTATTCCATGCCCTTCGATCCCTTAATGTAGAAGCTGCTAGATCTTGAGTTATCCTGATTGTATTTCCACAGTACTGGGATTGTTTCTTTCTAACTGCTTGCAAGATTTTCTCCTTGAGCTGGGAGTTCTGGAATTTGGCCACAATGTTTCTAGGAGTTTCTCTTTTTGGATCTCTTTCAGGTGGTGATCGATGGATTCTTTCAATACTTATTTTGCCCTCTGGTTCTAGAATCTCAGGGAAGTTTTCCTTGATAATTTCATGGAAGATGATATCTAGGCTCTTTTTTTGATCATGGCTTTCAGGTAGTCCCATAATTTTTAAATTGTCTCTCCTGGATCTATTTTCCAGGTCAGTTGTTTTTCCCATGAGATATTTCACATTCTCTTCCATTTTTTCATTCTTTTGGTTTTGTTTGGTGAATTCTTGGTTTCTTGTAAAGTCATTAGACTCCATCTGTTCCATTCTAATTTTGAGAGAACTATTCTCTTCAGTGAGCTTTTGAACCTCTTTTTCCATTTGGCTAATTCTGCTTTTGAAAGCATGCTTCTCCTCATTGGCTTTTTGAACCTCTTTTGCCAATGGAGTGAGCCTATTTTTCAAGGTGTTATTTTCTTCAGCATTTTTTTGGGTCTCCTTTACCAAGGTATTGACCCATTTTTCATACTTTTCTTGCATCTCGCTCATTTCTCTTCCCAGTTTTTCCTCCACCTGTCTAACTTGCTTTTCAAAATCCTTTTTGAGCTCTTCCAAGGCCTGAGCCCACCCGACCTCCCCCTGGGATGTCTGGGATACAGAGGCCCTGCCCTCCACGTCTTTCCCTGATGGCAAGAATATGTCCTCGTCATCAGATCTGAATGTCGGGATCATTTGAATCTGTTCGAAAAAACTCTGTATAGTCTTATTTTTCTTCCCTTTTCTAGGCATTTTCCCAGCCAGTTACTTGAGTTCTGAGATTCCTGTCTACCCCCGCCTAGATCCGCCCAGCTAGTGCTTGGGGTCTGAGATTCAAATGGGCTTTCCTCAGCAAGAAGCTGCTATTCAATGGGAGCTTTAGTTCTGGTGCTGGGGTGGGGGTGGGGCCGCCTCCCAGCTCAGTTCCCTCAGGGGCTTTATGCAGAGACCTTCAGTAATGGAGCAGGGTGGGGCAGGGCCGTCTCCCAGGCTCAGCTCCCTCAGGTTGTTTATGCAGAGACTTTCAGTAATGAAGATCCTGCCTGCCGCTGGGGGAGTCCTGGGCCGCTGCCACAGCTGCTGCCTCCGCCACCGCCCCTGCCTCTGCCTCCCCCGCTTCCTCCCGAGGGGGCCCGAGTCACGGAGACACCCCGCTCCCCTCTTTCAGCCAAGCCATCTCTCTCACTGACCTGTAGCTTCTGTGGGCAGAGGGACCTTCCAGGCCGCCGGAGCTTCCGTCCCTAAAGTCTGTTCAGAACAGCTTCTCTGGGCACAGGGCCAGGACAGCGCTGTGGTGGGGTTCGCTTTCTGGGGCTTGACGGACCCTGGGGACAGCTCTCCAGGGCTCTCTGGAGCAGAAATCTTTTCCACTATGTTTATGCACACCCTTCAGTGATCCAGAACTTATGGGGATCTCTTCTTACATTAATTCTATGGGTTGTGGGTTCGGAGCTTGCAAAGGTGTGTCTTTCTACTCCGTCATCTTGACTCCGCCCACTAGGCTCTTTCTTTGATAATGGTTTTCAGGTAGACATAATTTTTAAATTATCTCTCCTGGATCTATTTTCCAGGTCAGTTGTTTTTTCCAAAGAGATATTGCACATTGTTTTCTTTTGTTTCATTCTTTTTGTTTTGTTTTATAATATCTTGATTTCTCATAAAGTCATTAGTTTCTATTTGCTCAATTCAAATTTTTAAATAAATATTTTCTTCAGTGAGCTTTTGCACCTCCTTTTCCATTTCGCCAATTCTGCTTATTAAGGCATTCTTCTCCTCAATGGTTTTTTGGATTTTTTTTTTTTTTGCCACTTGGGTTAGTCTATTTTTAAAGATGTTATTTTCTTCAACATTTTTTGTGTCTCCTTTAGCAAGCTGTTGATTCATTTTTCATGATTTTCATGCATTGCTTTCACTTCTCTTCCCAATTTTTCCTCCACTTCTCATGCTTGACTTTCAAAATCTTTTTTTGATTTCTTTCATAGCCTGAGATCATTTCACATATATCTTTGGAAACTTTGGATGTAGGAGCTTTGACCTTCCTCTCTTCCTCCTGTTGCATGATTTGTTCTTCCTTCGGTTGTATGCTTTGATCTTCCTCACCTGAAAAGATGGAAGAAAATGCCTTTTCACCAAGAAACTAACCTTTTTTTAGTCATATGTTTCTCCTTTTTTCTGCATTTTCCCAGCCAATTATTTGACTTTTGAGCCTTTTGTCATGTGGAGGGTATACTACCCCAGGCTTCTGAGGTGTTGTGCAGCTGTTCTCTGAGATATATCTTTAGGGCCCTATAAGTTCTCATTTTCTCCAAAGTGGTATAATCAAAGGAGAGGTGTTTACTCCTCTCCTGACCTGTGCTCTGGTCTGTGAGCAACCATAAGCACTCTTTTTCTGCTCTGGAACTTCAAGTAGGATCCCTCTCCATATTCACCACCACCTCTGTCATGACAGCACTCCGTCTCACCCCAGGAATGCCACTCAGGACTGAGACCCAGATCAGCTGCTGGATTCCCCCACCACTTGTAGGCTGAGAGCTCCAGAAGCAACTTTTTTGTGACAGTGGTTGCTGCAGCCCAGGGACTGGGACTGGGGCTGGGGTCAGACCAAATTCCCCTCTCACTCAGGTGAAATTGACCTTTGAAGCTTTCTTTGGCATTTTTGATTTAAGAAATCTGGAAACCACAGTAACTGTCCATGATTCAGCCCTGAAGCCTGCTCCAGTCTTTTTTGTGCTGACGTGGCCCACACTGGGCTGAGCCCAAACTGAGCCCAGTGCAATAGACCTTTCCTGTCGGCCTTCCAATTGGCTTTGGGCTGGAAATCTGTTTCATTCTGCCACTTTGGGGCTCCTGCTGCTCTAGAATTTGTTTAAAGTCATCTTTACACATATTTTAAGGGCTTTAGGGGAAGAGCTCCCACAGGTCCGTGCTTCTACTCATCCATCTTGGCTCTGCCCCCAGGACGTCTTTCATCTTTGAAAGATGAATCATAAGGCAAATATAGGACACTTGCCATCAATAAACAAGTTACAACTCTATTATTTTGTATTTTAGTAAATAAGATCCTTTGATTCAAAGTTTAAAATGGTCTCATCTCATAGTGAAGAGTACATATATTTATTGATCAAGACAGTTATGATGAGTTCTTCTGTTCTTTAGTTTGTCCACAATCTTAAAAAAGATAAACATTGACAAGGCAGCTAGATGGTGCAGTGGATAGAAAACTGACCCTGGAATAGGAAGACCTGAATTCAAAACCAGCCTCAGATACTTAGTAACTGTGTCACCCTGGGCAAATCGCTAAAGCCAATTACATCAAATAAATGAGCACTCACTAATTAAATAGGACTTTTTGTGGTCTAGGAAAAAATACTGTCCTGCAAAATTTCTTTCCCATGTCTAAACTGGTCACTTGCTGCATTGATAACTTAGGTTTGGTCTGAATTAACCCAGTCCTTTGGTAGTGTACTTTCAATATCGGAACAAAAAGAGACATTCATGTTATTCAGCAGTTGTTAAAAAGAGAGATTTGCTTAACCATATCAGGAGAGGGATATTCACCAAGGATAGTCGCTGAAAACATTTCAATTTGATCCAGGTAAGTGGAGTTCCCTTCATTTTCCACAGCCAAGCTTATGAGAGTACCTAAAACTCCACTGTGGCTGCTTTACACTCAAGTGATCAAGAACTGATAGGAACAACTAATGCCTCATTTTCCTGGGGCAATGAACTCTTTTTAAGGAGGCACTCAAATAGGGACAAAGGTTAAGATACTGTTCCTATAGCAATTAGCAAGGTTATAGTGTAAGCACATCTAATTATAACAAGTAGAGTGTCAGGGCTGGAGTTTTGTTAATAACTAAAACTCTCCTTTATGTGAGACATGAGTCAATATACTTAGATATTAGTAGACTATGCTTGTAGTGAAGAAAAACTTTAGATCAAATTTTACCTCGATCATTTATTATCTATGTGACCCTGGGCAAGTCACTTACCCTTTATGTGTCTCTGACATTTCCTAGGATTTATGTGCTATGTCATAAACAGGTAGCAATCTGGACTGCTGAAGAGGATTACTGTCTTGACTGATGTAATAACAGATACTCCATAGATCTGCTTAACCCACTCCCAGCCCAAGGCTGTATATTTTATTATTTCCATAATAAACTGACACAGAAAAAGAGAAATATCTGCTGCTTCTCGAAAAAGAAAAGAAAATAAACCTCTTAACCACCGAAGCAGGAAAAAAAATAGGGTTCATTTTTTTTCCTTTGGGGGAAAACCCACTAAAAAGACATATCAGAGCTAATAAAATATATATAATTGTAAACTCATAACATTTTGAATAATTAAATGTGTGTTTATGGAAGCTGAAGTATGCTGAAAATGTGTTTTTAATAAAATAAAAATCTTTCTAATCAATATCTAATTAACATTAGAATAAATCTAATATAAAAATTCTATATAAAAATTAAAATTCAACTGTCTTCTAATTAATGATACTAATGAAAACATCATAATATATGCCAAGGGTAATATACATATTGTTTCACATACATGTGCATACCATATACCTATATTTACATATATATGTATAAATAGTTGGATTTCAGTGAGCTATATTTGCACAAAATCATCATCTGCCTCACTCTCTTCAAGAGCCGCTGAAGTCAAGTGGCAAGACAAAACAAAGGATAACTGGTGACAACCCAGGATATAAGGGATGACTTGGGCATCTTTGATGTCTTGCCAAGCCTTAAATATTCCACAGTACTTGCTTCAGCCACCTTCACCACTGTTGGAACAAATTGTTCCATTCCACCAGGAAAAAGTGTTCACATGCTTGGAGTAGGCAATCTCCTCTTCCCCACCCCCGCAACCTCCCTACCCCTGCCCATAACTCCAAAGAGATTTTTGAAGCCTATTGGCTACTCTCAGCCTGGTTTAGACTTTCTGCCAAGATGATTTGCTGGTGTGTGGCTTCTGTGTCTGCTACAACTTCTTGCAACTCCAGGTGAGAATTATGTACATACATACATATATACATACATGCATGCATGCACATGTATATTTATACACACATAAATATACATGGCTACAAATGGCATCATTTTTATTTCTTTACTGCTAGAGTAATAAGTCTTTGATGTGCTTTAGTGAAATCTAGACAAATGTGTCAAGAGTCATTTAAAAATATCTTAGCTATGCCTAACATAGAATTTAGAACACTGGTATTTGGAATATTTCAACTGAAAGGGTAAAGAAAATTTATTCTTGGATAAATGAACAAAGTTGCAGGAAAAATTTTCACATCTGGGGTCTTTTTAAATGGTCTCATATAAAAAAATATTTATCAAGCTTCGATGAATTTCTCTGTCAATTTATTTTGGCTAAATTCAGTGTTAGATTTAAACAAGGGCTTTAACTCTAAGTTTTTGAAATATATTTCTCTGTGTATGTGTGTGTGTATGTAAGGTCATACACACAAAGATGCATGAGTGTAGTATAATTAAAGAGGATAGGGACATGTGATATCAGGGAAATCATGAGTGAGGGAACACCATCTACCAATATAGATTGACATGTTTTCTGCAACCTAGAGTTAGGTAGTTACCTAGAGCACAGAGAAGAAAACTGGAAGTTGAGTGAAGATGTTCTTGGTTTCATGAAAGACTTTTTGTCCACTCTATTGTATTGCCTATAAATACATTGTATCTTATTTTGGATATGGATCTTTTATTTTATTTTTTTATTTCAACTGCTGATGTTGTCATTGATGCACTAATTTCAGCTACCCAAGCAATTATGTCTTTTCTTTAAATCAGATATATATTGACAAGGGATATTACTTCACTTTAAAAAGTTAGACATTAAAATATAATGATATTTATGTTAAATTTTCATTTTTGAAATTTCCACTTACCGAGAGCTATTATTAAAATATTTCCATCTGTATGATGGCAGTTAGTTTTTTTAAACTAATTTTTATATTTGTCAAAATGAACATAATTAAGAATTTTAATAGATATGGTGCTTTAAAATTCCACACTAATATAATAAGAAAAATGTAAAACAAAGTAACCCTGAAATAGCACCTCCTACTCATAAAACTTGCAAAAATGAAACACGATGGGATTAATCAATGTTGGATTATTATAGAAAGATGAACCCTCAAAAATATCATTGGCACAGTTAGACAAAATGTGAATATGCCCAATCGTTCTGAAAAGTAATATCAAAGTATAAAAAGAATCTGAAATAACTTCTCTTACACAATTCAAGTTGTGTTTCTTTGGGAATTACAAAGGGGAAATGGTTTTTGGCTAAAATAATATCACATTAATAACTACAACCAACCTTTTAAATTTATATATTTAAAGAAAATTGACTGTCTGCTAATATATCACTGTAGCACCAATGCAATATCCACAGCATCTAGGGAAGCCATGAATATCCCAGAGCAATTCTGAATTGAGAAATACAGCACACTCTCCACATAGAAGACAGAACCAAAACATTTATTCAGACACCAGAAAGCCATATTCATCATAATCTAGACAGAATGCAGAGAACTACACCATTCCCAAGCCTTCCCTCTGCTAGGCTTCCCACAAACCAGCTCCCTTAAACAAATCACAAATAAGCTCTTTCATTCACACTAGTCAGCTGCCGCTTGCCTGCATCTTTCCTGGTGCTGACTAGACTGAACAATTTCCTCTAAGCTCTGGTCTAGATCTGCCTCTTCCTGTTCCATGCATTCAGGAAACTGCTCCCACCACAGGCTCCATGTGTCTTAGACTTCCATGTGACCCAGGCAGGTCACATGAGCCTATTAATGAATGAGAAAGATATTCTCATTTGAGTTATCATTATAATCACTTCAACTTTCTATTAGTATTAATCTCTTCCCACTTGGGATCCTAGCACAGTTTCTGTTTCTTACAAAAATCTGGGGATTATTTATGATACATCTTAATGTAGTTACCATATTAATTTTTCAAAGAAAGATACAAGATAATTCATGAAAATAAATAGGACATATTGTTAAAAATTCTTGTGATAAACTAAGTCATTCTGTTCTAAATAGTGTATCTATTAGATGCTTTCCTAACTGTATAGAATTTCTGAATGCTCAGTGTCTTCAGTACAAATTCTGTCAGTGCTGTGTTACAGTGTATATTTGACACAGAAATCTTATAGATTGTTTTTCTTCATTTTTGAAATGACCTTTACTGGCACCATGAATATTCATATGACTACATTTTATAGTTGGAATTATTATTATATTTGCCTGTTGTATTGTTGGGGGATACTATGAAAATCACTTTATACAATTTTTTTAAAGTTTTGTTAATGGTATTTTTAAACATCACAGACACTTTCCAATATATCTTCCATAAAATTTTCCCTTATATCAAATCGAATTATGTCTTTGGGCAGCAACTTTCTATGCCTATCATGTCTAACCATCTACCAAAAGGAGATAAATTAATTTCATTAACTATACTTTGGAACCAAATTATACTTTTGGAACCAAAATTAGCCATAATGTATCATCTGAGTTGACTTAATTTTTGGTGCTATTTTCATTTATATTATTATGGTCATTAGGTTAATTTTTCTCTATGTTCTACTTTTTTTTCTGTGCAACAGTTCATATAAATATTCCCCTGCAACTTTTAATCCCTAGTGTTCATCCTTCCTTATGTTACAATTATTTATATACTACAGTTTATTTTGACATTCCTTCTTCAGTGAGCACATGCTTTATTTCTAGGTTTTTGCTACTCACAAAGTGATTCTGTGAATATCACATATATATATATATATATAAATATATGTATATAATTTTTATTTCTGTCTTTGATCTCCTTGGATTTATGCCAAGTACAATTGCTAGGTCAAAACTTTTTTCAACATAATTTCAAACTATATTTCAGAATGGTTTGATGAATTCTCAACTCTTCCAACAGTATGCTCCTGTTTTGCCACTTTCCTGCAACATTCAATATTTTCATTAAAAAACATCTTTGCCAAGTTATATGTGGAGAAAAAACTCAAAGTTGTTTTAATTTTAATTCTCTTATTAGAGATATAGAGGGTTATGTTTTTTGTTAATGCTTTATACTTTTTCTTTTGAAATCTGTTCATAGCCTTGGGCTACTCATTTGCTGGACAACAGCTCGTTTTCTATTCTGAGTCTATTTGAGCCAGTTGTTTTAATAGCTTTCATTGATTCAATTCACAAAAGTTCTATAATTCATCCAACTGAAATTTCATTTGTGTTTTTTCATATATGTATTTTGTTTATCATTCTACTTAACCATAGTTATGAAATTTTTATTACTGCCTCTGACTTCCTTTTTTATTATAATATAAAGTATAAGATAATGGCTTTAATCTGATTCACATGTTATCTGCTCATTCTTCCCAAATAGTTTGTCCTTCCAAAAGTAATTTGACTTTTGGGGTTTAATCAATTGCTTTTAGGTATTGCCTATCTATTCAACTCCACTGATTATCTTTTTAAAACAATTCTTATACTTTATCAGCCAGAATTTATAGAACACCCTAAGAAAAAAGTGCAAATGTTTTAATGTTTTCAAAACACTTTACAGTAATTTTGTTGATTAATGCTGTATAATATAATTTGAAACATGGTAATGCTAACCTCCTTTCATTATTTTTCATAATTCAATTTGAAATGCTAGACTTTTTATTCATCCAGATGAAGCATTTTATTCAGGGTCTAAATAAAAATTTTTTAAATTGTATATTGTGGCATGGCACAAAAGCTTTAAATTAATTGAAGTACTTTCTGCAAATTTTATTACTTTATAATAGCTCAACCATCCTTATTTAATTTTCCTTTCTTATCGGGTGTGTTTTACAGTTTTGTTTCTATAAGTCTTAAATATGTCTCATTATGTTATCTCCAAGATATTTTATATTTCTTGTATTTATTTTGAATAGAATTTTTTGATCATTTCATCTTTTTTTTTTGTTTGTACTTTATTAAAAGGTTGACTTTAAGGATTCTGTATTCTTCCTATTAGTTTCCTGTTGCTATTAATTGCCTTGTTTCTTCCCACTGATTCTTTGGGATTTAATTAAGAATCAAAATGTCTTCTTTAATTTTTTTTAATGAATTCCACTTGATGGATGATAATAGCTGTGATTTCTGGTACTATATCAAAAAATTATGAATTGAATCGACCTCCCTACTTTATACCTATATTCAACTTAGAACTTTTAAAGTACTTCAACATCACCAAAATGTGAATTCTTGGTTTTAAACATATGTTTTTGATCATATTAAGGAAGAATCCTCCAGTTCCTACATTTCTATGGATTTTAAACAGTTCTCAAAACACTTTTCTACACATTTTCTCATTTAATACTCACAAAGACACTATGAGTTAGGTAAAGTACATCTTATATAAATGAGAACTTTGAGACACTAAGAATTTTGTCATCATTTCCACATTCACAAAAATCAGCAGTGGAGGAGGCACTAAAATTCTGGATGAATAAATTTCTTTTCAAATTCCAGCATGTACTGCCATCTAACTGGTTTTACTATATATGAAGTCCTGACCACAGATTTCTTTTCTACTCTATGGGAGATATAATTTTGATCAAAGTCTACAATTTTATTCCTTATGACAAAAGGCTGTTGCATAATTTCTAGTAAAAAGAGCATTATATTTACAGATCAATGTGATACTTAACATAAACCATAAGGATCAAAACAAAACATGGTTTTGGATTTCTGAGTAACAAGAGGTAACAGTTTGGAGTTGATTTCATAAAAAGAATCATCAGACCTATATATCACACTGTCATTTTAACTGTACTATATAAAGTAGCTTTAGCTCAGATTCTTAAAATAGGTAGTAAAATATTGTTTAGTGGTTTTTCAGTCATATCCAACTCTTTGTAATCCTTTTGGGGGTTTTCTTGAGAAAAATTTTGAATGGTTCGCCATTTACTCCTCCAGTTAATTTTACAGATAAGTAAATTGAGGCCAACAGGGTTGAGTGAATTACCTGGGGTCACACAACTAGTAAGTGTCTAAGGCTTGAACATAGGTCATTCTTACTCTAGTCCCAGCATTCTATCCACTACAGCACCTGATAAAATCATGATATTCTAATTGACATGTATATTTCCATTTGAGACAGCAAGTAATTTACTTTTCTGAAATTGTTCTAAAATTGATATTAGTTAATATGTCCAAAAAGTCTCCAGGAATTCTTATATGCATATGGAAAAGAAGAGATTGGCATGGAATATCATCTACCTTAGAGATGTTGGCATAGTTATCGAAAGGTTCTCTACACTTGAGATGTGTGGTGCTACCTCCATTCATAGCTTTCCCTAGGAGGCATTGACTCCTAGGTTTGTCTAAGTTTATAAAAAATAAAGGTAAAATGACCTTGTCAGGGTAGAATTATCTATTATATTTGGCTTTATCTTACACCAAAATATTCTAAATAACCAATGAGCTGTTAATTTTGACAGAATTCACAGTCACGTTCATTACAGCCTACTTAAGAAAAATCATTTTAGTCCACAGGATTGGAGGACAGTTGATGGAGTAAATTCTGGTTAATTTTGACAACTAGTTGGCATGGGTAAACTTCTGTTTATTCAGCTATTTTATTATAACTTCCTTAGGAGATGTTGGAACTAGGAAAAACTCAACTTTTGCTATGAACTGGGTAAAAGGGAGAGTTTGTGCTCCAACAGCAACCAAGGAGAAGTGGATGATAAAGTTGCAAAAAGGCAAATACAGGTTGGATGTCAGGGAAAAAGCAAACAGGCAAAACTCAAAACCAAATGTAGTTTGGGGGAGTTATACTTTGCTGAAGGCCATTTAAAAAAAAAGACTACTACTTGTTGAGTGTGTTGTAGTTTGGCTCTTGTTAATCAATGGATTGGAGTCAATAAATGATCTCAGAAGTTCTTTCTAATACTTAGAGCCTATAATTACCCCCTAAATATTTAGTGGAAGTGGTTTCTTCAATTTATTACTTTGTTTTTCGTTAAGTCAAGATCTCCTTTGCAGCAATCAAAGAGTTTAAATAGAGGCTTTTTGAAGCTCATGTGAGCATATGGAATCATTTGGTCAAGATATAGAAAGACAGAGGTTGTTCTTTTTTATAGCATTTGTGAAAAATTGAAGCAAGGGAAAAACAATGAATGACCAGAATGACCAGATACCCTTTAAAATATATTAACTTCAAAGCCATATATAGAATGGATAATGACATATCTTCCCTGCAATCCTTGATCAGTAAAGATCACTTCTGACCAAACAAAATCAAAAACAAAAAACTGTATTATTAAGGATAGCTTACAATATTACTATTGCCAATTCCTAACATTATTACTATGTCCTTTCGTACTCTCTAGGATCATTCTTTCCCTATGTGGAGAAAACAATGATGGAAGAAATTAATGGATCAAGAATTTGACTATGTGATATCCTCATGGCTCCTCAATGTTGATGTCATGTTTGGAGAACACTATGATTCAGAATATATATATTCTGCTATATAAACTTATACTCATACCTATTCTTACCAAAAGCCACTGCTGCTACAGCTACCTCCCTCTCATTTCACATAGCAAGTTTCAGTTTAATACTCCCTCTTTATCTTCCCATTTACTGCTTCATTCTACCTAGAGTCCCAAGAACACTGAGTTTTCACCCATCCCATTTCTGCCACTAAGCCTCTTGGAACTAATAGCCAACATTTCTATTATTTATTTATTTTAAGAATTCTTTTAAAAACATTTTTGAGCTCCAAATTCCTTCCCTCTCTTCTACTCCTCCCTAACCCATTGAGAAGGCAAGAAATATAATACCAATTATCCATATGAAATCATGCATTATAGTTGCCATGTTTGCCTTTTCACAAAAAGGAAGAAAACCAGGTTAAACAACAACTATACTTCAGTTTGCACTGTTTATGAGTTCTCACTCAATAAGTAGATAGCATTCTTTTATCATGAGTCTTTTGGAAGTGTCTTGGATCAATATACTGATCAAAGTAACTAAGTCTTTTGCTGCTTATTATCATTACAATTTCGCTGTTACTATGTACAGTCATCTCTTGATTCTGATCGCTAAATTGTGTATAAGTACACCTAGGTTGTCCCATGTTTTTTTTTATTTCTTAAGCCAACTCCCTCATTTCTTGTAGCACAATAGGTGTTTGTTTTTGTTCAGCCATTTTAATCATGTCTAATTCTTAGTGATCACATTTGGGGCTTTCTTGGCAAAGACACTGGAGAGGTTTACCACTTCCTTCTCTAGTTCATTTTACATAAGAGAAACTGAGGCAAACAAGGTTAAATGACTTGTCCAGGATCACTCAACTAGTAAGCATCTGAGGTCAGATTTGAGTTTAGGAAGATAAGTCTTCCAGACTTCAGGCCTGGCACTCTATCCACTGCACCAACTAGTTACCCACACTATTTCATCACAATCATAGGCCACATTTTATTCAGTCATTCTCCAATTGCTGGACATCTCTTCAGTTGCCTGTTCTTTGCCCCCATAAAAGGAACTGCTAAAATATTTTTGTACATATAGAATCTTTTTCTTTGATCTCTTTGGGATGCTGACCTAGTCAGGTCATTGCTGTAGCAAAGAGTATGCACACTTTTATAATCCTTTGGATATATTTCAAGTTGTTCTCCAGAAGTTTAACCAGCGCACAACTCCATCCAACAATTCATCAGTGTTCCTTCTTTCACTTATGCCTTCCAGCATTTTTCATGTCTGATTGAGGTGAGATGGTGCCTCAGGGTGTGGCACAGTGGATAAAGCACTAACCTTGGAATCAGAAAGGCTCATCTTCATGAGTTCAAATCTAGCCTCAGACACTTGCTGTATGACTCTAGGCAAACTACTTAACCCTGTTTGCCTCAATTCTTATTTGGAAAAAGAAAATGAGCTGGAGAAGGAAATGGTTAATCACTCCAATATTAGACTCAGTTCTATATATGAGTGAAGATGCCTTTATCAAAGAAACTTGCTGTACTTTTTCAAATTCTGTGGCAAATTTTAGAAAAATATAATTTCCACGATTATCTTTTAAATAGGCCTATTTTTGCTTTGTGAGATCATGATTTTTACCCCTGCCTTTTTACTTCAATTGAAGCATAACAGATTCTGCTTTAGTCCTTTATTTTGAATCTTTGTGTGTTTCTGTTTCAAATATGTCTCTTTTAAACAACATATTGTTGGAGATTAGTTTCTGATATATTCTGCTATCTGCTTACATTTTATGGATGAGCTCATCCCATTCACATTCGCGATTATAATTACTGTGCATTTCTCTCCATCTCATTCCACTCCCTCTCATTCTTCTTTAAAAGTTTGTTTTCCTTCTAATACCTCCATTAATTTTCCCTTCCTTTTATCATCCTCCCCCTTTCTATAATCCTCTTTCCCTCCTATTTCCATGTTTGGTAAGATAGATTTCTATACCCAACTGAGTGTGAAAATATATTCTGTCAAAATTTAACCAGTTCCGATGGAAGTGACTTTCAAATATTGTCTCACTCCCCATTTTCCCTTCCACTATAAACATCTCTTTCTTTAATTAATTAATTTTTAGTTTTCAACATTCACATCCACAAAATTTTGAGTTCCAAATTTTCTCCTCATTTCTCCCCTCCACCCACCTCAAGACAGTATGCATTCTGATTACCCCTTCCCCCAATCTGTCCTCCCTTCTATCATACCTCTCCCTTCTCTTATCCCCATCCCCTCTATATTCTTGTAGGGCCAGATAGATCTCTATACCTCATTGCCTGTATGTCTTATTTCCCAGTTGCATGTAAAAAAACCCAATTATTAGAATTTCTTTTTAAAATTCTCTCCATCTATCCTGCCCCCATTTATTCTAATCTCTCTTTAGACTCTGTCCCTCCTCAAAACTATTTACTTCTAATTACCCCTTCCTCCCATTTGCCTTCCCTTTTATCATGCCCCCAAACCCCACTTAACCCCTTCTCCCCTACTTTCCTGTAGCATAAGATAGATTTTCATAAGCTATTGAGTGTGCACATCTCATTTATGTTAGAAAAATTTCCGCATGCTACCTCTCACTTCCCCTTCTTCCATTCTATCCTTTTGTCTCATTCCATTTGTTTTTTAGATTATCCCGATATTGTCAATTCACACCCATGACTTCTGCCAATGTAGTTTCCTTCTAACTGTTTTAATGACGCTAAAGATCATAGCAGTTATATCTATCTTCTTCCCATATAGGAATGCAAACAGTTTTACCTTATTGAAACCCCTATGATTTCTCTTTCATATATATATTTTTATGCTTCTTTAGAGCCTTGTATTTAGATAACAATTTTCCATTTAGCATGCAAAGAAGAGAATTTCTAATCATTTCAGGTCTTTTCATCAGGAGTACTTAAAAGTCCTCCATTTCACTAAATATCTAATCTCCCCCACCCTTTCCCCCAAGAAAAGAGATATACAATGAGGGTTTTTTTTGAGTAGGGAATTCTCGGTTGTAATATTAACATCTTTGTCATCTGAAATATCACATTTTAAGTCCTTCATTCTTTTAAAATGAAACCCGATAAATCTTGTGTGATCCTGACTGTGGAGATCAATGACACCTGAATTGTTTCTTTCTGGAAGCTAACCACATTTTCTACTTGTCCTGGCAGCTCTGGAATTTGACTATAATATTCCTGGGAGTCTTCATTATGGGTTCTTTTTTAGGAGATGTTTGGTAGAGTCTTTTAATTTCTATTTTACCCTCTGAATTTGTTATTAATTTTATTTTATAATTCATTATCTAACTTCATTTATTATTTATTATCTATGTATTTATATTATTTATTAATGCAATATATTAATTAGTTATTAATTTAACTAGTTAATATATTTATTAATTAGATTAATTTAATCAATATATTAAGTAAATCAACATAATATATTATATAAATTATTATTCATCAATTTATAATTCCTTGAAATATGATGCTTACACTCTTTCTTTGATCATTATTAATTGTCTCTCCCTGATCTGTTTTCCATGTCAGTTCTTTTTCTGATAAGACATTTCTAATTTTCTTCTCTTTTTCATTGTTTTGACTCTTATTGTTTCTTGATATCTCACAGAGTCAATAACTTACAGTTGTCCACTTCTAATTTTTAAGAAATTATTTTCTTCAGCCACCTTTATTTGTCACATGGTCAGTTCTGTTTTTAACAAGTTCTTTTCTCCAGTGAATTTTTGCACCTCTTTTTCCATGAGACCGTCTCTATCAAGGAGGCATTTTCTTCTGTATTTTTGCCTCTCCTACTGAACTATTAATTCTATTTCCATTATTTTCTTGCATCATTCTCATTTCTTTCTCCAATTTTCCCACTACCATTCTTATCTCTTTCTTTAACTCTTCCAGAATTTCTTGTGAATTTGTGTCCAATTAACATTTTCACCATTTTGAGGCTTAACTTATAGCTGTATTCATGTGGGTTTTTTTAGACATCTTCCAAAATTGTGTCTTTATCTCCCCTGCCACAATAGTAACTTTTTATAGTCAAGGACTTTTTTTGTTGCTTTCTTTTTTTCCCAGACTATTTCTTGACTTTGAAATTTATTGTGTGTGTGTGTGTGTGAGAAAGGGAAGGGTTGTCTTGGATGTGCATGCACTGCTATTTTTAGAGCTAGTTTTGGAGTTTGGAAGTTTTTTATGCTTACAAAGTAGTTTAATCTGGGGAGAGGTATGGTCAATGCTCTGCTGGTCTGTACTGTGGTCCTTAATCCAAAATGGCCCCTGCTTCCCTGCAGCTAAAAGAGCTAATCATTCTCTTGGTCCTGGAGCTGATAAGGTCTCATGCTCTCTTGTGGCCACAAACACTAGTGATCCTCTTGGCCCTAGAATGGTTACCAGATCCTATCTTCCCCTGCAGTTGCAAGCATTAACAGTCTTCTCTGTTTTAGTATTGTGACTAGGGTCCCTGCTCCTTTGTGACCAATGATAAGTACTTCTCTTCACTCTGGAACTGTGACCCAGAACTACACATGGGCAATAGAGTTGCTAATCAGCCCCAGCTGCACCCAGTGCCAGCTAAGTGTTGCCTTAATGTCTTTCTGATCAGCTGTGCAAACCCCTTACCCTGTCTGGGCTGAGAGTTCCCAAAGCTGCTGCTGTCAAAGAAGCTACTGCTACTGCTGCCATGTGCACTCTGGGCCAGGATTCACCCAGTTGTCATAGACTTCTCTTGATGACTTTCTAAATTGCTTTAGCTTGGAAAAAAAGGTCCCTTTTTACTTTTTGTTGGCTCTGTCACTCAAAATTTTATTTGTGCAGTTATTTTAAAGTTGTTTGGAGGGTAATGCTGGGAAAGTTAAATTGGGTTGCTAACTTGTATCTGCCATATAGACCCAACTCCAATATTTCTTAAATGAATCCAGAGTATCATTGTAAGGAGCTTTTTGACTTCGCCATTGCCATGTGTAACTATTTCCTCTGTTTTGACTTTTTCATACTCTAATACTTTATTAGTATGCTAGTATCATTGTGAAGCTGTTGAAGGAGTAAAAAAGATTCTTATTAGTCTCATGTCTTTTATGAAAGATATGTTTTAAGTTGATGAATCAAAGGAAAAGCACTTACTATATTAAAGCAATCTAATGGGTCACTTAATATATTCCTTTTATTGCACATGTAAGTAAACTGAAATCTGCAGAAGCTGCAGAATCTATAAATCAGCATAAAGATGTTTAGTGGAAGCCATTCAACTTTGCTGCTCACAATGACAGTTATATGGTGGTGGAAGGTTGATTGTGCCATTCTAAAATCAGTTTGTCCAGGGTCTATGATGCTATTGATTTTTTCACACTTATCTGGCTTATTTTACAAATACTTGACATAGTACATGACTGCTGTATCCAAAGATGTATTGATAACCTGATAAATAGAATACCCGATGGTATTTTATATGTGAATATTAGGAGGGTAAGACAGATTTCATCCACCAAGAAATATTATACTCTAGTTAAAAAGTTTAGCTAGAAAGAAAATTAAGGGATGAGAAAGAGGAATTCACTGGGGAAAAGAAAAAGGTACAGATAGAATGGGTTAAATTAGCTCACAAGAAAGAGCTTTTACACTGGAGGGTAAGATTGGGGAGATGGTGAGGAATACTTAAATCTCATTTTAATCTGAATTGAATCAGAGGGAATAATACACACACCAAATTATATACAGAAATCTATGCTATCCTTCGGGAAAATAAGAGAGGAAGGGTATAAGAGAAAAGAGTGAGGGGGGAATCCTCATAGAAGGGAGGATGGGTTAGGGGAGGTAGTAGTCAAAAGCAAGACATTTTTGAAGATGGGCATGGTGAAGGAACATGAAAAGAGAATAAATGAGGGATGAAGAATGAAGGAAAATTCAGTTAGCTTCATAATTGTCAAAGCAATTTTGAAGTAAGTTTCTCTGATAAAGGCCTCATCTCTCAGATATATAGAGAAATCAGTCAAATTTATAAAAATAAAAGTCATTCTCCAATTGGCAATTGATGAAAACCATGAATCTTAACTCTTTAAATGAAGTAATCAAAGTTATTTGTAGCAGTATGAAAAATGCTCTAAATAACTTTTGATTAGATAAATGCAAATTAAAACCATTCTAAGGTACTCTCTCACACCTATTAGATTGGCTAATAAGACAGGAAAGGAAAATGACAAATGATGGAGGGTATGTGGGAAAACTGAGAAACTAGTACACAGTTGGTGGAGTTGTAAACTGATTCAAACATTGTGTAGAGCAATTTGGAGTTATACTCAAATATTTATAGCAAATATTTTCTGGTGCCAAAATATTGGAAATTTAAGGGATTCCTATCAGTTGAGGAATGGCTGAATAGTTTGTGGCATATGATGGTGATGGGATACAATTATGTCATAAGAAATAATGAGCTAGATGGTCTCAAAGAAAACCAGGAAAGAGTTAAACGAAATGATTCAAAGTGAAATGAGTGTAACCAAAAGAGCATGGTACACAGTACTAGCAATATTATAAGATTATGAGCTGTGAATGACTTAGCTATTCTGAGCAATATAATGATGCAAGACAACTCTGAAGAAGTTATGATGAAAAAGGCTATCCATCCCCAGAGAAAGAACTGATTAAGTCTGAATACAGATTGAAGTATACTTTTTTAACTTTCTGATTTTTCTTGAGGTTTTTTTTTTAAATTTTGGTTTATGCTTTCTTTTCCAACACTACTAATATGGGCATTTGTTTTTCATGATTAGACATTTATAATGTATGGAGGGAGGGAAGAATTTGGAGGTAAATTTTAAAAATAAATGTTGAAAATTGCTTTTGAGGTGGAATAAAAGCATGGATTTTCTAGAACTCTTCCCCCAAACCCCACCAAATACCTGCAAAAATGACTCTAAATAAATTCTGGAGCTGCAACACCCACAGAATGACAGTGAAGCAAATCTCTAGCCCAAAACATCCCGGAAGGTCAATGGGAAGTTTCTATCTTGTAGGGCTGGGAGTAAAGCACAGTTCAGTGTGGGGCCCCCTAGCACAAACCTGACCTGAGCACACCTCAGGGGGACTGAATCACCAGCACTTGTGGCATTTTCCAGACTTCATGATCCCAAAACACTGACGACAAATTGGAAGGTCTGCGGGAAAAAAAAAATTGTTGAATTGTGTGAGAGTATGGTGGTCTGGCGCCAGCACCAGGGTGGATGAGGGGACAGAGTAGCCTGCAGCAGTCAAAGTAGCAGCAGGGATAGCAACAGTGGCTGTATCTGGAACTCTAGGCTGACAGAGTATGGGAGGATCAAGCAACCAATACTACAGTCCCAACCCCACTGTAAGCAGAGAACAACCTTGATAAAGAGCTCAAAAGTGACAAGGGACATCAAAACATATAACCATAAGATGACAGCAAAGTCAAAACTCCTACATCCAAAGCCTCTAAAAAAATATGAATTGCTCTCAGGCCATGGAAGAGCTTAAAAAAGGTTTTGAATACCCAGCAAGAGAAGTAGGGGGAAAATTAGGAAGATAAATGAAAGCTATGCAAGAAAGTCATGAAAAATGAGTCAACTGCTTACTAAATGGAAATAAAAAAATACTGAAGAACACAATTGGCCAAATGGAAAAGGAGGTCCAAAATTTCACTGAAGAAAATAATTCCTTAAAAATTGAAATGCAGCAGATGGAAGTTGACTTTATGAAATATCAAAAAATTATGAAACAAAACCAAAAGAGTGAAAAAAGAGAAAACAATGTGAAATAGCTCACTGGACAAACAACTTACCTGGAAAATAAATCCAGGAGAAAAAAATGATTTGTCTATCTGAAAGCCATAATAAAAAAAAAGAGCCTAGATATCATCTCACAAGAAATAATTAAGGAAAACTATCCTGATATTCTAGAACAATGGGGTAAAATAGATATTGAAAGGATCCACTGATTGCCTCCTGAAAGAGATCCCAAAAGTAAAATTCCAGAGCTCCTAGGTCAAAGAGAAAATATTGTAAGCAGCCAGAAAGAAACAACTCAAGTATTGTGGAATCATAACCAGGATAATACTATGTCTAGTAACTTGTACATTAAGGGTTTGAAGGGTTTGGAATATGATATTCCAGAGACCAAAAGAGCAGGGATTTAAACCATGAATCACCTATCCAGCAAACTGAATATAATACTTCAGGAGGAAAAATGGTCATTCAATGAAATAGAAAACTTTCAAGCATTCTTGATGAAAAAACCAGGGCAACAGAGAAAATATGTCTTTCAAATATAAGAATCAAGAGAAACACGAGAAGGTAAATTGGAAAGAGAAATCATAAGGGATTAAGTAAAGTTGAACTGTTTGCATTCTTACATGGGAAGATAATATTTGTAACTCTTGATAATTTTCTCAGTATTAGGGTAACTGGAGGGATTGCATGCATAGACAGAGGACACAAGGTCAGTTGAATATAAAGGGATGATATCTAAAGAAATTTAAATTGAAGGAGTGAAAGAGGAACATATTGGAAGGAGAAAGGAATAAAGAGAATGGGGTAAATTATCTCTCACATACAAGAGGCAAGAAAAAACTTTATCAGTGGAGAGGAAGAGGGGGAAGGTGAGAGGGAAAAGTGAATCTTACTGTCATTGGATAATGAGGGAATAATGTGCACACTCAATTTAGTATGAAAACATATCTTACAGGGGAGGAGCCAGGATGGCAGAGTAGAAAGATTCACATATGATAGCTCCGAACCCACAGCCCATAAATTACCTATAAAAAGAACTCCCAATGGGTTCTGGAGCAGTGGAAACTGCACAAGAACGGAGTTGATGGGATTTCTGTTCCATAGAGCCCTGAAAAACCATCACCAAATGTCTGTGCGTGCACCGGACCCAGGGCGGAGCCCAGTCCTGCCTTGACCATGTGGCCCTGAGAGGAGCAGATCCAAGCACGCTTCAGGGATGGAATCTCCAGGGGCCGCAAAGGTCTCTCAACCCACAGGTGCTACAGGTCAGTGAGAGAGACTTCTGGGCTGGCCGAGAGGGGAGCAGGGTGTCTCCATAACTCAGGCCCCCTCGGGATGATAGCAGCGGGGGCAGGAAGCAGTGACCAGGGGCTCCTGGAGCAGGCAGAACCTACATTGTTGAAGGTCTTGTCTAAAATCCCTGAGGGAACATAGCCATGTGAGGTGGCCCTGCCCCCACCTGAGCACCAGAACTTCATTGCTCACACTGAATAGCAGACCCACCCCCCGCTGAAAGCCCAGAGGCTGGGAAGCAGCATTTGAATCTCAGACCCCAAGCACTAGTGAGGCAGGGGTGGAGAGGAATCTCAGAAGTCAAGTAACAGGCTGAGAAAATGCCCAGAAAAGGGAAAAAAATAAGACCATAGAAGGTTAATTCCTTGGTGAACAGATATTTCCTCCTTCCATTTCTGATGAGGAAGAACAATGCTTACTATCAGGGAAAGACATAGAAGTCAAGGCCTCTGTATCCCAAACATCCGAAATAGATATCCAATGGGCTCAGGCCATGGAAGAGCTCAAAAAGGATTTTGAAAATCAAGTTAGACAGGTGGAGGAAAAAACTGGGAAGAGAAATGAGAGAGATGCAAGAAAAGCATGAAAAATGGGTCAATACCTTGCTAAAGGAGACCCCAAAAAATGCTGAAGAAAATAACACCTTGAAAAATAGCCTCACTCAAGTGGCAAAAGAGGTTCAAAAAGCCAATGAGGAGAAGAACGCTTTCAAAAGCAGAATTAGCCAAATGGAAAAAGAGGTACAAAAGCTCACTGAAGAAAATAGTTCTTTCAAAATTAGAATGGAACAGATGGAGGCTAATGACTTTCTGAGAAACCAAGAAATCACAAAACAAAACCAAAAGAATGAAAAAATGGAAGATAATGTGAAGTATTTCATGGGAAAAACAACTGACCTGGAAAATAGATCCAGGAGAGACAATTTAAAAATTATGGGGCTACCTGAAAGCCATGATCAAAAAAAGAGCCTAGACATCATCTTTCATGAAATTATCAAGGAAAACGGCCCTGCGATTCTAGAACCAGAGGGCAAAATAAGTATTGAAGGAATCCATCGATCACTGCTTGAAAGAGATCCAAAAAGAGAAACTCCTAGGAACATTGTGGCCAAATTCCAGAATTCCCAGGTCAAGGAGAAAATATTGCAAGCAGCTAGAAAGAAACAATTCCAGTATTGTGGAAATACAATCAGGATAACTCAAGATCTAGCAGCTTCTACATTAAGGGATCGAAGGGAGTGGAATAGGATATTCCAGAAGTGAAAGGAGCTAGGACTCAAACCAAGAATCACCTACCCAGCAAAACTGAGTATAATACTTCAGGGGAAAAAATGGTCTTTCAATGAAATAGAGGACTTTCAAGCATTCTTGATGAAAAGACCAGAGCTGAAGAGAAAATTTGATTTTCAAACACAAGAATGAGAAGAAGCATGAAAAAGTAAACAGCAAAGAGAAGTCATAAGGGACTTACTAAAGTTGAACTGTTTACATTCCTACATGGGAAAACAATATTTGTAACTCTTGAAACTTTTCAGTATCTGGGTAGTTGGTGGGATTACACAAACACACACACAGATTCACAAACACCCAAACACACACACACATACACACATGCACACACACACAGACAGAGAGCACAGAGTGAATTGAATAGGATGGGATAATATCTTTAAAAAATTAAGATAAACGGTGAGAGAGAAATATATTGGGAGGAGAGAGGGTGAAATGGAATGGGGCAAATTATCTCTCATAGAAGAGGCAAGCAGGAGACTTTTTAGTGGAGGGAAAAAGAGGAGAGCTAAGAAAAAAAACATGAAATTTACCCCCATCACATTCGACTGGAGGAATGAATAAAATGCACACTCATTTTGGTATGAAAACCTATTTTACAATACAGGAAAGTGGGGGAGAAAGGGATAAGCAGGGTTGGCGGGATGATGGAAGGGAGGGAAATGGGAGGAGAGAGCAATTTGAAGTCAACACTCGGGGAGGGACAGGATCAAAAGACAGAATAGAAACAATGGGGGGCAGTATAGGATGGAGGAAAATATAGTTAATCTTACACGACATGACTATTATCTAAGTCATTTGCAAAACTATGCAGACATGGCCCATATTGAATTGCCTGCCTTCCCAAATGGAATGGGTGGGGAGGGAGGGATGGGGAGAGGTTGGAACTCAAAGTTTTCAGAACAGCTGTTGAGTATTGTTCTTGCTACCAGGAAATAAGAAATACAGGTAATGGAGAATAGAAAGTTATCTGGCCGTACAGGACAAAAGAGAGGATGGGGTCAAGGGAGAGGAGGGATGATAGAAGAGAGGGCATATTGGTGATAGGGGAAATTAGAATACTCAGTTTATTGGGGTGGGGGGAGGGGACAAATGGGGAGAAAATTTGGAACCCAAAATTTTGTGAAAATGAATGTAAAAAGTTTAATAAATAAATTTATTTTTTAAAAAAGAAAATATATCTTACACCACTGGAAAGGTGGAGGGAAGGGGATAATCAGGGGGTGGAGAAATGATAAAAGGGAAGGCAAATGGGAAGAGTGAGTAATTCGAAGTAAATAGTTTTGAGGAGGGACAGGTTCTAAAGAGAGAATAGAATAAATGGGGGAACGCTAGGATGGAGGGAAATATAGTTAGTCTTTCACAACATGACTGTTACGGAAGTGTTTTGCATGACTATGTATATATAACCTATGTCAAATTGCTTGCTTCTCAGTGGGATTGGGTGGGCAAAGAGGAAGGGAGAGAAATAGAAACTTAAAGTTTCAAAAACAAATGTTAAAAATTGTTTTTACATGCAACTGGGAAATAAGACATAAAGTCAATGTGGTATAGAAATCCATCTTGCCCTAAAAGAAAATAGAGGGGAAGGGGATAAGAGAAGGGAGGGGTGTGAATGAAGGGAGGGCAGATTGGGGGAAGGGCTAATCATGATGCATGCTGTATTGGGGTGGGCAGAAGGGATAGATGGAGTGAAAATTTGGAGTTCATAATCTTGTAGAAGTGAAAGTTGAATATTAAAAATTAATTAATTTTTAAAAATGCGCTAGTTAGGTGGAATATGATGCATAGGCAAATATGTTACAGTAATCTTTAACATGTAATAAGCAATATATCAAATCAAACACAAAATAAATTACAAAAAAGAAATTTACTTTTACGTGTAATTAAGGAAAAATAAAATGCCAAATTAAAAATACAGTAAGGGCTGGAGCCAAAATGGTAGAGTAGAAGCTAGGACATGCTTGAATTCTCCACCTAGACCCCTTACAATACCTGTAAAAATGGCTCTAAGCAAATTCTAAAGCATAGAAGCCGAAAATGGAAGGCCAACAGGAAGACTCTGTCACACCAATATCAGAGCAGAGTGAAGTCCAGCGTGGACCACACTGGCATAGGCAGGACTAGGGTAGGCTTCAGGGTGCTAAATCATGGGCAGCAACTTCAGTTTCCATAGTTCTCAACCCACAAACACCAAAGACAGCTTCAAAGGTCAGTGAGAAAGCTCTTTCACCTGGATGAGAGGGGAGCACTAGGGGACTCCAACCACTGTCCCAGCCCCATGTTGGTGGTAGTAGTAGCCACTTCTGGAGCTCTCAGCCTACAGACCCTGGGGGAATTGAGCAGGCTGGTCTGGGTCTCAGTCCTGAGTGATAGTCCTGGGGTGAGGAAGAGTGCTAGTGTGGCAGAGCTAGTTGTGGCTGTGGAGAGGGAATCCTACTCGCAGTTCCAAGGCAGAAAAAAAGGACTTTTGGTTGCTCACAGACCACAGGGCAGACCAGGAGAGGAGTAAACACCTCTTCTTTGACTATGCCATATGAAGGAACTGAAAACTTACAGGTGCCTAGAGATGAAAAGGCCTTAAGAAGCAGAATTGACCAAATAGAAAAGGAGGCCCAAAAGTTCACTGCAGAAAATAGTTCTTTAAAAATTAGAATGGAGCAGTTGGAAGCTAATGACTTTGTAAGAAATCAAAAAATTATAAAACAAAATGAAGAGAATGAATAAAAAAGAAGACAATGTGAAATATCTCACTGGAAAAGCACCTGGCCTGGAAAATAAATCCAGAAGTCATGATTTAAAAATTATTGGTCAGCCTGAAAACCATGTTCAAAAAAAAAAAAAACCTAAAGAACATCTTCCAATAAAGTATCAAGGAAAACTGCCCTGATATTCTAGAACCAGAGGGTAAAATAGAAATGGAAAGAATTCACTGATCAGCTCCTGAAAGAGATCCCAAAAGGAAAACTCCTAGGAATATTGTAGTCAAATTCCAGAGTTCCCAGATCAAGGATAAAATATTACAAGTAGCCAGAAAGAAACAATTCAAGTATTGTGGAACTACAATCAGGGTAACACAGGATTTAGCAGCTTCTACATGAAGGGATTGGAGGGCTTGGAATATGATATTCCAGAGCGCAAAGGAGATAGAATTAAAACCAAGAATCACCTACCCAGAAAAACTGAGTATTATACTTTGAGGGAAAAATGGAATTTCAATGAAATAGAGGACTTCCAAGAATTCTTGTTGAAAAGACCAGAGTTGAATAGAAAATTTCATTTTCATATATAAGAATCAAGAGAAACATGAAAAGGTAAATAGGAAAGCGAAGCCTTAAAGAACTCATTAAAAGTGAACTGTTTACATTTCTACATGGAAAGATGATATTTATAGCTCATGAGGCCTTTTTCAGTGTTAGGGTAGTTAGAGGGAATGCACAAATACATACACACACATATACATACATATATATGTATGTATCTACTTATGTTGTATGTATGTGTGTATTATTTATGTGTAGGTATGTATATGCTCATGGGTATATGTGTGTGGGGGGTAAATCTATATTTATATCTATCTATCTATCTATCTATATACATATATATACATGCACAAATATAGACAGAGGCACAGGGTGAGCTGAATATGGAAAGAGAATATCTAAAAAATACAATTTACTATTGAGTGGAATGTACTAGGAGTAAGAGAAAGGGAGAGGAAGAATGTAGCAAATCATCTCATAATTCTGAGCAACTACAGGCTCTTCCTTGGCTCAACACCTGGAACAAGATGGAGGGGGTGATACCTGAAAGTTTCATGTTTTAACTACCTCCTATTATGAACAGACTCTATTCTAAAATCAGTTCTTTTCTTATATGTTCTAAATGTATCTGATCAGATTAATGTACAATAATAGATGCTAATGCTCATTAGAAGATTCCTTCAATTCACTCAATAATTCAACATGATTTTCACATTTGTTTTACTGTGAACTTCTTGAACTCTAAGAGTGTATAGCCTCAAAGGGAAGAATATATTTGAGTTTGTGTACATATGTGTATATATCTATCATATATATATTTTATATCTATCTAATACATATCTATCACAGATAGACATAGATAGATATAGACATACATATGCATATTTGTAATTATGTATGTATAGCATTTATATTTATGTATGAGTGTATATTATATATATATATATAATGTATATTTTATCTATGAGTTTATACACATATAAAACTGTGATCCACAGTATCAAGTGGCAACCTTTGTAAGAAGGATAAACTCTTTTCACCACAGTTCAGAGGATTGGAATAATCATTTTTAACTGGTGTTGAGGTAGGGAAGGATGACAACAGCAACAACAAACAGAAGTGGAAGTATTTGACCTGAAGCCTGAAGAAAGAAGTTTTTAAAGAGGAACAGCATAAATTGAATCACAGATAGGGAAAGTATGAAGCACCTTGAGTAATTAGCAAATAGAAAAATTTAAGAAAATAAAGGCCAGACAGTTAGATTTGGGAAGATCACAGAATGTCTTGTATTCCAGACTAGAGTTTAAACTGATAAATAAGGTAACAGTATAGATCTAACTGAATTTCAAAGAGGGAAAAAGTAAAATTTCCTATAGAATAAATAAATTGGGGTATAGATGTGGGTGAAATTAAATGAATTCAGCCCTGATTGAATGATTCAGCTGAAAGTGTTGTCAGTATTGAGTTAGCTTGCAGAAAGGTCTTTAGTTGAGTGTTTCAAGAATATGACCTTGTAACAGCAAGCACTCTAATATATACAGGGGAGCCTGCCACCACAGATTCTTAGATCTGCATTCACAAAAGAAGAGACTACTTTTGAAGTGTTAATAATCATTTTAATCAAGCACAAGTATCATTCCTTTAACCAAACATATTCATTCACCTAGGTCAAGGGAGTCAGCAATGTGAACTTCAAAGAAAATATAGAGAAATCAAAGATCAACAGACATGGCTTCCTCTGCCTGGATTCAACAGACAGTCCAACTATCTGACCATAGTGACAAAAGAGGAAAGCACTGACATCTGGGTTTTCAAAGCTGGGAGGCTCCTTAAAACTGCTTCTCAGGGTCCTCATCTGACACTCAAACTTTCTTACAAAAACCAAGCCCCAAAGTAAAACCTCACCCTCAGTGTACTTAAGCACTTTTTAGAGCCAGAAGGTATAATCCTTTGACACAGTGCCTGGATAGAGAAAAACAAAAGATGCTTGGGACCTTCCTATAAAACAACCCCTAATCAAGCTTCCACAGTGAACAGGGAAGATTTTTAATCACATTAAAATAATTAACAATACAAATGCATATACTGTTTCTAGTTAAACAAACTCTTGTTTCTGTACTTTCACTCCTTGTAAAGATTCTTGATTAAGGCAAGATTCAGAGGCCCTTGATTATGCCAAAACAAAAACAACAAAAGATTCTATTTTGCTTGCCATCACATTATATCCTTCCAGAATCCTCGGCATTACAATCTAAATGGGCATGGATCCAAGAATAAACAAAGTCATTTTACTTCTTGATTATACTAAAACAAAAATAACAAAGGAATCCTACTTTGCTTGCCCCTATAGACATTGGCCCTGGTGATTTAATACTTTAATAATATTTTATTGTCATCTTGTTTTTTTTAACGTAAAAATTTCTTCTAATTTCCCTCCTCTGTGGAAGAAATTAAAGTTCTCTGTAATCATATGAAAAAATGCTCTAAATCACTACTGATTAGAGATATGCATATCAAAACAACCTTGATGTGCCACATTACATCTGTCAGATTGGCTAACATGATAAAACAAGAAGATGATAAATGTTGATGAAGATGTGGGAGAGTTGGAACACTAATTCATTGTTAGTGGAACTGTGAGTTGATCCAACCATTCTGGAGAGCAATTGGGAACTATGCCCAAAGGACTACAAAAATACGCATACCCTTTGACCCAGGAATATCACTTCTAGGGCTGTATCCCAAAGAGATCATAAAAATGGGAAAGGGTCCCACATGTACAAAAATATTTACAGCATCTCTCTTTGTGGTGGCCAAAAACTGGAAATCGAGGAAATGCCCATCAATTGGGGAATGACTGAACAAGTTGTGGTATATGAATGTAATGGAATACTACCGTACTATAAGAAATGATGAAAAGGAAGACTTCAGAGAGGGTTGGAAGAAGTTATATGAACTGATACTGAGTGAAAAGAGCAGAACCAGGAGAACTTTGTATGCAGCAAAAACCACAGTGTACAAAGAATTTTTCTGGAGATTTAGTAGTTCACAGCAATGCAAGGATCTAGAAAATTCCCAGGGGACTCTTGAGGCAAAGTGCCTTCTACATCCAGAGAAAGAACTAAGGAATTGCATTGCAGAGCAAAGCAGACCATTTTCTTTTGTGTTTTGTTTTGTCTTGTTTTGTTTAATGTTATAGTTTCTCCCATTCATTTTCATTCTTCTATGCAACATGACTAAGGTGAAAATATATTTAATAAGAATGCATGTGTAAAACCTATATAAGATTGCATGCTGCCTTGAAAAGGGAAAGGGGAAGAAGGGAGAGGGAGGGGAAAAAAATCTAAGATATGTGGAAGTGATTGTAGAAAACTGAAAAGAAATAAAATAATTTTAAAAGCTAAAAAAAAAATTCTCCTGTCTTCCCCACACTTTCCCAAAGATACAGTTCACATAAAAATGCTATTTAAAAAGGAAAAAGGAGCAATATAAATCAACGTATTAAAAAAATTTAATATAGATGTTTGACATGTGCACGGGCAGACAGACACTTACATGCACATAGACCTGTGCATCTCACACAACTGCAAAGGAGTGGGAATAGGGTGTCTTCTCATATCTCTTCTTTGGATTCATGCTTATTCTTTGTTCTTTCCATTTATTTTGTTGTAATAATTGTGTGTATTGTTTTCATGGCTTTGTTTTATTTGTTCTGCATCAAATCATGAAAGTCTTTCCATATTTCTCTATATTCATCATATTCACCATTTCTTCTAGTTCCATAAGAACAATAATAACAGTTATTTGCATCTACAAGTGTTACATTAAATTTTTTTGGTGTAGATAAGGATTTTCTTCTTGTCAATGACCTCTTTGAGGTACATAGTGGAATGGCTAGGTCAGATGGTATATTCATTTTAGTCACTTTATTTGTATAATTCTGTTTTCCAAAATGGTTGTTGTGATGAAAAGTTCTGTGAACAATGCCCTAATATGCTTATCCTCCCAACCTCTCTAATACTGACTTTTCCCATCTTTTGTCATCTTTCCCAATTTGCAGAAAAGTAATGTGAAAACTAAGGGCTGTATTATTTTCATTTATTTTGTTATTGGATTTAAAGCATTCTTTCATATGGCAATTAATAGTTTGTAATTCTTTTCTGAGAACTCTTTCTTCCTATGCTTTGATCACTTATCTTTTGAAGAATAACTTTTGTCTAATTCATATCTATAATATCTATATCTAAAATAATTGAGATAGGCATTACCTCAATTTATTTTTTTCTCTGTTTTTCTGTTCCTGTTTTTGTCTTTATCTCTCACTGTCTCTATCTCTCAAACACAAACACACATACACATACATCTATCAATTGTCTACAGATCTTGGATACCAAACTATTATCTCAGAAATCCAAGACATTTTTTAAAAAGTTTTTCTTGTTATTCCTTCCTTCCAATTTAATCACTTCCTTTTTGAACCTAGATGCATTGATTGTTTTGTGCAGAAGCTTTACAATTTCATGTAATCAAAACCTACTGTTTTATCTTTGAAATTAACTCTATCTCTTGTTTAGTTAAGAATATCTCAGCATATAATTGTGAAAGATATATGATCTGTTCATATTTTTATGGTTTGATCTATAATATTAAGGTCACATATTCATTATGAATTTATTATGGAATATCATGTAATAGGTTGTTTTCAGCCTAATTTCTGTCAGATTGATTCATAGTTTCCTCAGCAGTTATTGTGAAATAAAGTGTTCTTTCTGAAGTTATTTATATTTCAATGTTTATTAAACACTGAGTCTTGAATTCCATTGTTTCCAGTTCCTCCATGTCTGCTATGTTTCAGTGATCTATTTCTCATTTTATTTAACAAATATTAAATATTTCTGATGACTTCTGCCTTATATTTTGAGGTCTAGAAGTTCAATGAGCCCTTGTTCTCTACAATTTTTATAAACTTTTCTCTTTGTAAATGAACTTTGCCATTACTTTATTGATTTTTGCAAATTACCCTTTTGATTATTTCATTGGTATATAGTTAACGTTTTGAATAAGCTTCCATACTTTTGTAAATATAAGCACTGACTTATCATTTGAGCTCTGCAATTTAAAAAAAAAGAACTTTGCAACTGAATCTATGTAATTTCCGTGTTTGGTAGATTAATCACCAAATATTTTATGCACTTTTTAGTTATTTTGAATGTAGTTTAATTTAATATTTCATTATCATATTTATATTATTTTCACATTGCCACTTAATTTTGTGGGTTTATTTTGTAGCCTGTCACTTTCCTGAACTTGGTATTAACATGTAGTTAACTTTGTTGATTCTCTAATTTTTTTCTAAGTAAACAATCATATCTTTAGCAAAAAAGGACTAGTTATTATCTGTTTACCTGTCTTCGTGTCTTTTGTTTATCTCTCTTGCCTTATCTCTATTGCTAGAGTTTATAGAACTCATTACAGTTAACTTAGGGGGTAGAGATGTACTTTATACATTTATAGATGTACTTTATACCTCTATATGCTTTTGGTTTTTGGTAAAATTTTAGAATATCAAAAAGTCCTTCTTTAGGTTTTTTTTAAATAAAGATTATACTTGGTCTAAGATTTTTTTTCTTTTCTTTCAGACAATAATAATTTTGTTGGTTCCTTTTTAATATGATTATCTGTGCTGATTATCTAATGTAGAACCATCCTTGAATCTCTAGTCTAAATTCAAATTGGTCATAATAAATGATTTCTTAGACGAATAGCTGTAGTCTGGAGTTTTAAATTTCTATCCATAACTTTATTGATTGATAGTTATTTTCATTTTTTGTTTTATTCATTTCCGATTTAAGTAACCAGACTATTTTTTAAAACTAAAATCATGGAAGAATGCTTTTTTTTAATCTTTGAGGATAATTTTTGTAACATTGGTACCAATTACTTTTTGAAAGAAGAAGTTTAAGGACTGCTAGTTATCACAGCAGATAGAACACTGGATCCAAGTTTAAATTTAACTTCAGACACCTGGCACTTACATGCTGTGTGACCCTGGGCAAGTCCTTTAATCCCAGATGCCTTTCCAAATAAATTTAAAAAATAAATAAAAGTAGAAGTTTAATATATTTATTTGATGAATATATTGATGGCATGCTTACATTTCTAAACAATACAAAAATGGAAGGAATAGCAAATGCTTAGCATGACCATCAGGACCCCTAAACATCTTAGTAGGTTAAAGGAATGAACCTATTTCTGGAAAAATATATTTTACAGGGATGAATATCTTATGCCTAGTTCAAAGAATCAACCACAAAAGTATAGGCTAAGGGAGACATGGCTAGTCAATGGTTCCTGTTAAAATAATCTTTTCTATTTAGATGTTGCTAGTTCAACATGATTCAATAATAAAATATAGAAAGTCAAAAAGGCCAATATTATCCTAAATTACTTTAAGAGAGGCATGGTACAGAAAATGCAGGTATAGTGGAGACAGTCCTAGACATGAAGTCAGGAAGACCTGATTTCAGATTGTGCCTCAAACAGTAGCCAAGTGGCCTGGGCAAGTAACTAAACCTCTGTCTGCCTCAGAGATAGATCGATAGATCGATAGATCGATAGATCGATCGATAGATAGATAGATAGATAGATAGATAGATAGATAGATAGACAGACAGACCGATCGATAGATAGATAGATAGATAGATAGATAGATAGATAGATAGATAGATAGATAGACAGACATATAGATAGATGATAGATAGACACATTTCTAGTCACAGAAGAGGAAATGAGAGGCAAGGAAAAGAAATGACATGTCCACAGTCACAAAAGTAGCCAAGTAGCCAAGATTTCTGGCTCTTCTAATTCCAAATTTAGTTTTTTTCCATGATGCTGCATAGTATCTATATCTAGTTCCTTTTGCCCACTGCTGCCAAAGTAATTTTTCTTAAGTGCAAACCTGGCTCTGTGACTTTCCCATTCAATCAATTCCAATGGCTCTTTAATGCCTAATGCCTCTAAGATAAAATAGAAACTCCTTTCCTCACCTTTTAACGCTCTTCACAACCTAGACATAGCCTGTCTTTCCAGCCTCATTAGAGATCACTCCTTTCCTCTGTGACCTAGCCAAATTGCTATTGACATTATTTCTCACTCCATCTCCTGTCTCCCATGCCTTCACACAGCTATCCACCTTCCCCTCTCTGCTTCCCTCCACCTCCCAACCTGGAATACCCTCCCTCCTCACCTCTGCCTAGTGTAGTTTAAGTGCAACTGTTCATGCTCCTCCCCCCAGTTACCCTGTATTTATTGACTTTATATTTACTAACTTTCTATTTATGCTGTATGTATTGATATACTTACTTGCTTCCTTCCCTATTAGGATGCAAACTCCTTACGAGGAGGGAGTCTCATTACCTGCCTCCAACATCTGGGAAAGAACATGTTGTTGTTGTTTGCCTTTTGTTCTTGAAGAGGACCACAATACCAGGGAGATGATGCCATGGCACGCAAGTGAGGCAGATTTAAGTGAGGGAGGACTGTGCAAAGTCATCTGCCTCACTTTCTCTTCTAAAGAAAGAAAGAAAGGAAAGAAAGGAAGGAAGGAAGGAAGGAAGGAAGGAAGGAAGGAAGGAAGGAAGGAAGGAAGGAAGGAAGGAAGGAAGGAAGGAAGGATGATGAGCAAAGAAGAAAAGTATGGAGTCCAAGATGGATGTAACATTCGTGATTCTGCACAAGGAAGTGCAAGTCTAGAGTGTAATATGGCTTGGTTTGGGTTTTTGAAGCAAGAACCACACTTTTCACTCAGTATTTTTACCTTCCATTCTCTTTATCATCAAAGAAAATATAGTATTGATAGACTGTTAAAAAGAAAAAAATCAAATGCATGAATTTTTAAAAGCATATATGATTTTATCCAAATAAATTTTAATTTATATATGTCAAATTTCAAGGGAAATTCATGGAATTAAAGGGATTATGTCACCATCTCTCTATAAACTCATAATTTTCTTTGATTAATCATTTTATCAGCCATCACACATTCTTTCTGTGAAAAACACATCTTTTATTTGGATGAAAAGGCAAAGAAAGATGAGAGTACAGCACTTAAAAAAAACAGAGGAGGAGGGGATGAGTGGTGAGCTAAAGGACAGATTGAGTGTATGTATTTTGATCTGGCAGTTGTCTTGTGTAAATTTTTTTGCCAAAAGACTGTTAATTTCATACAAAAATTTAAATATTGTAGCAGTCGCCCAACTTAAACATTTGGCAAATAGTTATCCTATTTTAAAAATGGAAAAATATTTTTCAAACGCCTGTTTTCAAAATACTGTCTAACGCTATTCTCCCCTCTTAGATCTTTAAGTTTGCTTAATCACGCTTTTGGACAAAGCTCTTTTTCAGATCTCCTGAGTGCTGTGTGTTTGGGTGGATTCCCTCCCAGCACATCCATTAGCAAAAGTGTATGAGCTTTTTTTTCCCCCTTTGATGTAATAGGTCTTCACAGCAAAGACAAAGCATATTGAAGTGAAAAATCACATTGTTTGTGTGTATGTGCGTGTGCACGTGTGCATGTGGACACATATATTCTCAGGAAAGCTGATTTTAAGAGTGAAACTTCATTGATATTTTTCTCAAATTAAAAAATATATGTAACAAACTGAAATGCACTTTTCACAGGAACATGGAAGCTCTCACTTTCAGATGCGAATCATCCTCAGGGAAAAATTGTTAGATTCACAGTGCTTCAGGCACCATATTCTCATTCCCCTGAGTGCCCTTTGTATTTCTTCTGTCCTCAAACTGACATCAGATGGAACTTTTTGTGAAGAATGAGGTTGCGGTGTAGAAGTTACACAACTGCCTCTGCTCCACTTGACCACATTGTTGACAGATTTAAAATGAATTCAGGAATTCCAGAGAAAAACCCCTTCAAAATCTTCTTCTTATGTTCTATAATATGTACTTGCAGGGTGTGATTTGCCATCTGGAATTGGAGTAATGAGACACATCTTTTAGACTGAAAAGAGGGCACATTTGGAAAACTATAAAAAAAGTTTCATGAACAAGTAAACTAGTGGTGATTTTAGATTTTGGGGGGAAATATACATATATACAAGACTAGATATATTATTCAAAGCAGTGGAGATTTTCCCAATTTGAGTTCAATTAGTTAAAATATCATTTCAAGAAATAGCTAACGAACTAATCATTTCTTATTTTATACTACCAAGATGTGCTTATGCTTGACTGGGTAGTTTACTTAGAGTTTATAATTAAGGGTTGTCAGCTAGATGCAGTGGATAGAGTTCTGGGCTTGGAATCAGGAAGACTCATCTTCCTGAGTTCAAATCTGGCCTCAGAAACTTACTAGCTGGGTGACCTTGGGCAAGTCACTTACCCAGTTTTTGTCTCAGTTCATCACCTGTAAAATGAGCTGGAGAGGAAAATGGCAAACCACTCCAGTATCTCTCCCAAGAAAACCCCAAATGGGGTCACAAAGAGTCGAACATGCCTGAAAACCATTTGAACAGCAGAAACATAATTAAGGAGTAGAGGCTAGTTAGGACCAATCTGAAGGCGGTCACTTCATAGATATTCATCATGAGCAACTGGAGAAATGAATGATATGTCACTACTGTTGGAAATCCAATTTGAATGTTCTATTGATGAGTTACAGTATCTATGTATGAATTTTTCAAAATAAAGTGGTCACAAAGTGATATTACGGCAGCCTCCTGTTAGGTTTTCCCACCAGCATTCTCTTTCTCCTTTAGTTTGACAATAGGTCCTTGTCCAAGCATCACTTAATGGGTATTTTGGGGGCCTTTTGGCTCAGAGTGAATGTAAATAGTAACTGCTTCTATTTTGACCACCAATCCTGAGTGTCTTTCTCTCCCTGTTGGATTTTTTAATTTCTTTTTAATAACAGGGGCCATCCCTTGACTCACTTCTTAAAGAGTTCTTACCTTACTCAAAGTGAGAACCTGGAAAGATCTCAGTCTAAAAGGGCCAAAATCTCCCATTGCATCCTGGACCATCTCCAGTCTTCCTGATGAATATATGGCCACTGGACTCAGAGGGCTCGGCAGGAGTGAGTGAGGATGGTGACTCTGCGCAGCCCTCCTTCATTCAAATCAAAGTCTATTACAAGTCATGTCATCATTCCCTTCATGTCATGATCCTCTTTGAGGATGAAGAACAAACAGAACAACGATTCTTCCTCCTGTTGCTGGGCTTATACTCCTCATGAATAAGTTTTGTTATGTGACCCTTTGTTCAACATTCTTAAGCAACTCTCCATTCCTATCTTTAAGTTCAAGATCATTTGCCTAGCAGTCATGCTCCTTGATTATGTGATGGGGCTCTATCTTACTAGCCTTATCTTGTCTTTCACCCCTTATTTCATTGCAAAGAAATGGATTAGTCTAGAATGCCCTCCTCCAATTCACCTAGCCTTTCCTTTCTCTATGTCTTTGTTCACACTATTCTTAACTCCCTAACTAAGCACGGGATTCTATTTATTTGGATGTTCTTCCAGTGATACAAATAGAAATTCATCTATGTCTGCCCATTCATTGTGATTCTTGTCTATGCCCTTCTATAATTTCAGCACAGGTGGTTCACTGAGTGTGATTTGTTGTTCAGTTGTATCAGTCATGTCTAAACTCATTGGAAGTTTTCTGGGCAAAGATACTAGAATGGTTTGCCATTTCTTTCTCCAGTTTATTTTAGATGAAAAACTAAGCAAATGGGGTTAAGTGACTTGTTCAGAGTCATACGTCTAGTGAGTGTCTGAGGTCAGATTTGAACTCTTGAAGTTGAGTCTTCCTGACTCCAGTCCCAGCACTCTTTCCACTAGACTACCTATCTGTCATTTTAATGATGCCAATGGGCAAATCAGGTTCAACACCTTCCCTCACACCGTAAGTGCACTTGTGCACACACACATTGACACACCACACACACACACACACACACACACACACATACACACATGCATACATACCCTGGTCACCCTCTCTGTTATATTCATTTTCATTTCTTCAGAGACTATTGTGTTCTATGTCTTATATACTTACAATTGTGGTAGAATCATGGCATTTGTAATGGACCTTACTTTATAGAAGTCATCAAAGTAGCTTTGCAATTCTTTGAAGGCAAGGTAGTTTGTTCTATACCTCTTCTATACCTTCTGAGTTCAAATCATTATCTATTTGTTCAGTCTATCCAGATATAAATTCTTTGGGCTGTCCAGTTATTACATGAATTTGGATAATAAATATTCTTCATCCACTTTCTTTTTCTGTGTGAATGTCCAGACCAAACCATTTTGAATGATTGTAGATATATTCTAAGAGGCTTTGCAATGTACTAGTACATGATACCCAAGGCTATCTGGTATATTCATTAAAAAAACAGATTCTGTATTAAATCTTGTCATTTGCAGTGGCAAATATCCTATTTGAGGATACATGTAGCTATACAGATATATAGATATCTATATCTAGCTACCTATTTATGCCCTCCTGAGATTATAGTTAAAGAGCCATTGAACATGCCTATCTCCTGTTATATCTTTTAAGGAATCTTGAATGATTGTGATGCAAGGACAGGGCTACTTTGTGAGGAAGAAAGTAACAGTGTTTTCCCAACTATAAAGTGCTTTCAAAAACATTCATAAAACAATAAGCAAAATGGGATTTTGGGTTCTCTGCATTTATATTCTAATTTGTTGCTATAGGACACCATCTCTCTCTGCTTGGAAAGTGAATGACAAGTTTGATGATGAAGATGTTCTTAGCCTTTTTTTCTTTCCTTATTATGTAATTGGTTTTCATAGACTAAATATATGCATAATATTATATAATCGGTACTTATAGCTTATTTTTTCATGATCTGGATAGAATTTTTTAAATGAATCAGAATTTAATTGCTTCATTTTGCCTAGAGAAAGCTGATGGCATAGTAGATAAAAAATGCTAGAACTGGATTCTGGAAGACACAAATCTAGTTCTAGATACTTATTGGCTTTGTGACCCTGGGCAAGTCACCAAACCTGTTTGCCTCAGTTTCCTCATTTATAGTACAGGGATAATAATAGCACTTAATTCACAGTTCTGTTGTGAGGATCAAATGAGGCAATGTTTGTAAAGTTCTTTGCAAATGTTAAAACACTATGTAACTCCAAGTTATTATTATTTTTTTCTCACTGCTTTTCTTCTAGCTTTATACTAATTCTGATCATTGTTATGAAAAGGTGATAATCTAACTGTACAAAACAGTTAATTCAGGTGTGACATAGCACTAGTCAAAATAATCTAAATTTCATTTTTGTGATGTTTTGCTCTTCATGTCTAGCACCTACAGATTTTTTTTTTGAATAATGTACTAAATAATGAGAAAACAAGAAGCCTTTATGAAGTCTACAAATCTTTGGTCCCTCTTATTGTTATTTCTTGATCCATGTCTTCCAGTATAATTTTTATCATTTTATCTACTCAGACATTTCACTGAAGTCACTAGTTATCGATATATATGATGATTTTATTTGGAAAGCCTCACCAAATTTGGAGAGTTTGTCTCCTTTTCAATTTCTGCAGCAGATGTTGGTAACTAAGGTGCAATTGTTTTCATGAAGGTCTTCTGGTAAACGATTATCATGAGCATTGCAATACGAAATTCTCAAATATCTCATAAGATGATAATGCTTTTTTTTGCCTTTCTAATCAGGGGCTCTGCATATCAGTGCCAGACTTAATGCAGATATCCAGTTAGCTTTAGTCATCTTTTAACTCAGTCCTATTAAACACAAGCAATCATCAGCCTTATAGTAGCAGGGATCACAGCTGTGCTAACACTCCCAGCAAGACACTTTTGACCAGCAGATGTCTTCTTATTTTATCTCTACCTCAGTAGTAAGTTCTCACAGCTCCTGTCAAACAAATAAGCTCTGTCCACCATCACCTAGCTACTGATCCAAGGAGGGAAGGAAAGTGGTATCACAGGTAGATGAGGGTGATTATATATCTGATGCCCAGGATATTTCAAGAGTATGACTAAGGTACTTACTGGAGCCAAATAGATTTATACAAGGAGGTGTATTTATTACAATGTATTACTTGGTTGGATTTATGGGAACATATTACTTCACTTGATATTAAAAATAAGAGGATCATCAACTTATCTATATGAGCTTGCCCAATTCACTTAACTTCTGTCTGTCTCAGGTGTCTTATCTGTAAAATGGGGATAATAAAGCATTTGCCTCTCAGGGTTGTTGTGAGGATGCAATGAGTTCACATTTGTGAAAGACTTTGCAAACTTTAAAGAGCTACATTAGTGCTACTTATATCTATCCTATATATACTTTCAAGTCTATTTTGTGTCTAAGGATGTGGTCTCTTGAAGAATATTATTTTTAGAGGCCTATTTATTCCTTTCTTATAATAGAATGTTCTTGATGTATGCTTTTCTCATACAAATTTTGTGCACATGGGAAGTAAATGCATAGACTGACAGTTAATGATATTTTTACGATAATAAGGTCTGAGATTTCTCCAAGTGTCTTGTATCTTCTCTTGTTTTGGATATCTTGATAATTGATCCCTTAATGCCTTTACAATTATGTCAAGTACAGCATGGATTTCCTATGCATATAATTGCTTTGGCTTAATTGTTTTTTTCAGTCAGACTTGAAGAAAAGAAGAAAGGAAAACAAGACCAAGTTATGCTGAACTTGGGTCATTTGTGGGCAGAGATACAGAAAAAAAAACTTTTTAACTAATTTGGTTTTGTCTTTTTAAAGCTAAGAATTTGGGAGTTTAATTCCCTCAGTGGCAAACTGATAAATGTTTAATAACTGGTTCTCCAAAAAATATGCATAAAAGTTTTAGTGTTAATCTGCATTTATTGAAATGGTCTCCATCACTTTCTTAAGTCTTGACAATCCATAAAATAATAAATCATGTTTTGATTTCTGATGCATGAACACACTGCAAATTTAGCAATAGGTTCTCCTGAGGATATTTGAGTTGGCTCCAAAATATGTGTGATAGAGATCAAGAAAGAGAAAAATTAAGATAGAACTTAAAGTCAATAAAAGAATCAGGAAATCAGATATTTTGATCCTTGAGGGAAAAATGTAGTATTTCTATTATTTTTCTTTGGCAGCTAGGGGCACAGTAAATAGAGTGCCAAGCCTAGAGTCAGGAAGACATCAGTTTACATGTGGCCTCAGACATTTACTCCAAGTCACTTAACCTTATTTGCCTCAGTTTCCTCACCTGTAAAATGAGCTAAAGAAGGAAATGGCAAACCACTCCACCATCTTCTTCAAGAAAACTGCAAAGGGCATCACGAAGAGTCACCCAAGACTGAACTCTTTCTGGAAAATTATTTTTCTTAAGCTCATTGCATTTCTTCTGATGAACTTAAAATTCAATATCCAAGCATCATTTGTGTGGAGCAAGTTACATAGCTCAGATTACAGGGTGACAGTTTCACAAGTTTCAATGAAGAGGACACAGGACATGATCTATCTGTGGTTTAAAAGTCAAATTATCACAACCCTGCTCTACCAGGGTGGTCAGCTAATGAGAATGGATGACTCCAGGACTCCAGAGCAGATGTTCCTCTTCAGTCATTCATGAGAGTTGTTGAAAAAATCCATAGGGAGACACTGACAATTTTGATAAAAAAATGACAGCAGCTGACAAACTATGAGGAGCTTAAGCAAATAAAAAGTGAGTAATTCCATAGACTGATTAAAGGTGCTATGCTTCTCATGAAATTCACAAAAGATAATAAGGTTACTAACTTACTAAGGCTGGAGGCTTTGGGAGGTGCTTTGGCATTGGGAACAAGTCAATAGATTTGGAAGGGACCTACATTAGAATCCTAACTCTCACTCTAACCACCTGGCTGATTCTTAACCTCTCTGGGCATCATTTTTCTTGATCTATAAAAGGAAAGGATTGAATTAGATGTCTTCTGTCTTTAAGTCTATGATATTATGACTTTTTTTTTAAAGCAAGAATACTGATTTTTAAAAATCCATCAAAGCATTAATATGATCTGGGCACATGCCGAAAGAAGTAGTTGGTGTTTCTCCTAGTTTAAGAAACTATTTGCAAAAGAAAGAAACAGAGAGAGAGGGAGGGAGAGAGAGAGAGAGAGAGAGAGAGAGAGAGAGAGAGAGAGAGAGAGAGAGAGAGAGAGAGAGAGAGAGAGAAAGAGAAGAGAAGAGAAGAGAAGAGAAGAGAAGAGAAGAGAAGAGAAGAGAAGAGAAGAGAGGCAGAAGAGAAAGAAAAAAGAGTGAGAAGAGAAAGAGAGAGGAAAGAGAGGAGGAATAGATGGTAGAAAGATAGGTAGAGATAGCTAGTGATAGATAAATGATAGATAGATAGATAGATAGATAATGCTATTTGTCCTTCAAAACCAGAAACTTACATTCTAATGGAACAAGGCAAAACACAGAAGGGAGCTGAAAGAGGGGTTGAAGGCAGAGCAAGACATAAGCACCAAAGGACGGTAAGGAGACAGCCATGAGGTAAGATGGAGGTCTATTTTCAAGTGAGATAAAGTCCACCTATCAAAGCAGATTCTAAAGTTGGAAAGCTGGGGCAGAGATGAGGATGATGGCCAGATAAATAGCTAGAGTATAATTGCAGTGGAGAGGGGATGGCTGGCCCCAAATATAGGCCCATTATATCTACTGATTCAGAGTGGGTCAAGTTACCTTCAGGTAAACTCGAACTCTAAAGTAGCTTCCCAGTTTAGGAAGAATTAAGTGCCAGTGAAGCAGTGGCCTTTTATTAGACTGCTAAATAAAATACTGATGTTCTATCTTTTATTTGCCCTTTGATACAATGTTTAAGGTTAGAGAAAGGGAGACACAGAGATGAAAACTCTGTCTATACACATATCTTCTTTCTCTCCTCTCACTTATTTCTTAGTCCTTTGCAAACTGATTTAAAACCTCATCTCTTAATTGAAATGGCTTTCTTCAAAGTTACCAATGATCTTTTAACTGTCAAATCTGATGATGTTTCTCTAAATCTTCAGCCCTGATGATCTCTTGGAGGTCAGTGCCAACTCTGACCCCTCTTCCTTGGGTTTTTATGACTGCTCTGTCTTAATTATCCTCCTATCATTCTTCTTTGCTGAACACATATACTCAAAATTATATTACTTGTCATTGCATGGAATAGCAGGGAGGGAAAAAATTTGGAACTCAAAATTTAAAAAAAAAGATTTTTAAAAATTTGTAAAAATCAATTAGAAATCAAATAAATAATAATACATTTAAAAATAGTTCTGCTAATGCCTATCAACTAGTATTTCCACAATACTTCATATATGTGTATGCATATGTAAATACATGTGTTTATGTGTGACCGTGTGGCCCCATGTCCCTGGGAAAGTCATTTCAACTATCAATGCCCCAGGCAACTTTCTAAGATTACAAATTGCAAAATAGGTGCCAATTTGTGCTGGTAGAGAGTTTTGTTTCTCTAGATTCCTTGCACCTATGAAAGTGAGGCATATAAATAGTCTGCACTATTTAATATAGACTATTTCTGTGCCTGGATATGTGTACATTTACCCATCTATCTAATTTGAAAACATCACGCTGCTATATATGTTAATGATGAAATCATTCAAAAGCCTCATATAAATTATTTAATAAAAAGTAGAATCCTTCTAAGTAATCCCCTTCTTTCATCCCAAATGGATAAATCTCATGGTTAACATGAATTGGCATCATAAAATGTTAGATGAGCAGGGTCATAATTGCACTCCTGTAATAAAAATGACATATCATTTCTTCATGCCACAATTTAGGACTCTTGTATACCTACACTCCCTCAAAAACATAAAAACCAGTTCGGAACATTATCCCATCTCTTTATTGATATCCCAGTCACATTCCCTCCCCAACCCCCAATATTATTCTTTGAATCTTAAAAAGAAAATCTGCTGAACACTAATTATTTAACCTTACCTCCTCCCTTCTCTCTCCCTTTATTCTGAGGTTTCTTAAGGGCTCTAATGAGCTGTCCCCACACAAACAGGCCAAATTAGTGGCTAATTACTGCTGGGCCTGTGAATGTTCTCACTCCTCCTTTCTTACAGTTTCACAACATTACCAGAATGGTCTGTCACCTCCCTGCCAATTAGGCACAATTGCTGCTTGATAACATTAGTGGTGGCAGGCTTATTATGTGTGTTGTGGGGGGGATGTAAAAGCTAGATGGGGGTAGAGGAGCAAAGTGGGGCCAGAGAGGTCATTGTAACATGAGGCCCTTCAATATTTCATAGCCATAGTTTTAATTTTCTTTTGCAGGATTACAACAGCAAGGATTTATATTAACACTATTAGATGAAAGCGAACCTCATATATACCCAAGGTTGCGTTTTTCTCCTTTTGCAAACGGGTAATATCTCATTCTGATGGCTTTAGTTTTCAAAATAATGGAAATAGCTCTGGCTCATTCTGAAGGAAAAAAAAACACACACACAAATCCACCTTATTATTTATTTTTTGGCTTCCTAGTAAAGATATCTTTTTGTGGAAAGATAATGTTCCCAGAGTCTGGCTTGAGCTGGCTGAGCTATATCAAGTGTGTCAAGGCAAAGGAAGGTACTGAGACACAGAAGGATAACAAAACATTCTTTTCCAATCTGTATTTGACTAGGAAGGTTTGGGTCAAGATAAATCTAGGTCAAACACTCAGAATGAACCCTTCTAAAGGTTTTTTAGCTCTTCATTGCTTTATGTTAAAGTGTTTACCCTTCCTGGTGGGGGGGGGTGGGGTGGCATGGATGTGGTGGGGAAATAATTTAAGCTCATATGCTGACATTTATTTTGTCTTACTCATTTCCTAAAAAACAAAACTTTTAAAACTATTTCGATAGGATTTTGTATAGTCTCAAAAATTGAGGGAAATGCTAATGAAGTTATAAAGTCCCATAAACCAGGAGGTTATAGTCCATACTTGGAAATGCTTTGGGGCTATCTTTTTTCAGTTCAATTAAATTCTGCAATCACACAGGAAGAATCTTCTATGAATTAGCATTGTTTTAGGAACAAGAATACAGAGACAAAAAGTAAATAGTCTCTGCTAGGACTTTACATTTCTTTTACAAAAGAACTTTCTGCCTCATTAATGAATATGTGTAGCTTTTCAAAGGGCATTGGAGGTTTTCATTCAAGTAGAGTCTACATAATAAAAATAATTGTTCAGGTATATAAAACATAAATCTTTAAGTAATATACACGTTAGCTATTATCATTACTTTTTTATATTTTAATGAGTGTTCTCTCAGTTGGATAAAACTTAAAAGTCTTAGAATAATGAAATATACACCCACCACAGACATCTTACCATCTGCTTCCCAATTCTGGGCCAGCGTCTTCAACCCTAGATCTCCAAGTTCCATACCCTCTTCTCTGTGGCGAGTGAATCTACTCAGCTCTGGAACTCTGCCCTAGATCTGAGGAGTCTCCATCTGTGACTGCTTGAAAACTCACCTCATACTCTATAGCCAGTCACTTCCAAAATATATTCATATATATCAGTTCTGGATATCTTTTCATTTGCCTTGTCCATCCCTGCTGGATCATCACCCCTGATTCAACTTTTGCATCAAATCAATACTATCAATACTACCAACCAGCTGTCCTATAACCTTATTATTCTTATCGTGCATCAAATATACACTCCTCTGGTCATCACATCACAAAATATACTGCCTCTTCTTGCTAAAATGTAATCTTCTTGAGAACAACTATAGTTTTCCATTTATATTTGTATTTCCAGTGACAAGCACGTAATAGGCTTTAAATAAATGCTTTTACATGCATTTCATTACATGAAAAAAGTACATGAGGTCATTTAAAATAAAAACTGATTATAAAATTAGGATTAAAATTAAATTTAAAATAGTTTGTAATTTATAAGTGTATTTATAAGTATAAATTATAATTTATAATTATATCATCATCCTGCCCTTAGAGGGCTTTTAGTCCAGTTTGGAAAACAAGTTACATGCTCTTGAAGTAAATAAATACAATACAAGAAAGTAGATGAACAAAAGCACATATATGGAAATAACCATGGCTTGTTTGAGGGATGGTGGAAACAACTTAGCTGATGATAATTTAGGCATGAAATTTTGAAGCCTTTGTACTGGTGATGAAGGAGGGGAATGATGTGAGGAGTGAAGGACGAGATATCAGGAGGAAAGGAAAATAAAAGATGATTAAATAAGATATTTTGAAGAAAGAATTGTAGGCTAATTAGTAGGGGTGAAGGATATGGGATGATCGAAGGGTATTCTATTTTAGGAAAAAGAGTAGTATAATTTATAGAAATAAGGAAGCTCACTTGGGTTTAAAGATGAGGCAAAGGGATAGTTAATTTGGTGAAATGGAAAAACAAATTTAAGGGATAATTTGAAATACAGGAATGAAAGAGAGGAAACAGCTAGAGAGAGATTTGGGACTTTTATGAATAGAGATGATAAAGTTATGAGAGAGTGCAGAGAGATAAGAGCTGAGATGATCTAAAGGGTAAAATGAAGAAAAGGAGAAGGGCACTCAAAGAAAATCAAGATATAGTATCAGAGAAATCAGGAGAGAAGAGAATTTTGAAAAAGAAAGAAGTGATTCACTATCAAATATAGAACTATTAAAAATAAAAAGTAACAAAAATTGAATTTATCGAGGTCACCAGGCATCTCCCTAAATGAGTAGTTTCAGTAGAATAGTGAGGATAGAAGCATGAGGATTAAAGGGGGAATGGGTGATTTGGAAATGGGGGCAGCACACATAGTTTGCCACTAAAAAAAAGAGAGATGCATTTGGTAGATAAAAGCAAAGTATCTCCCAATTCCCTACCTCATTAATCAAGATATGAAAGATACCTGAGGAGGATTCTGTTGTTGCAAAGAGGTTGAGGATGGTGAAGAGGAAGGGCATACATGTAGGACAAATTTTCTGGGATGGGTTTTAGGAAATAGTAGAGGGATTAGTCATTGAGAGGAGACATACCTTATCCCATAGAATGATGTAAGAATATGAGGATGGAGATAGAAACAGAGAACCGAGGTAAGGAGGAGGTTAGTCATGGAGAGTAATGCCACATGGCTTCAATCTTTGCAATAGAGTTAGAAATTATTTTTCCTGCAATGTAAGTTTATAGAGGTTGCTTTAATGTAAAGTTGGCACTCGATTACATTTTTTGTGGGATCAGGCTGTGGTGATTTCTATTATGAGATTTTGTTTTTGAGTCCTTTTGCATGAATATAAAGACTTTCAAATGAAGGCTGGCTTGTCCAATGCTTGCTTACTATTATATAACAAAATACTTTTCCTGTTAACAAAGATGGGATCTTATTAAAGCTGGACAATAGCAGGCAGTGAAAATTCTCTCTTGAGTGATACTGCTAGGCAATTGAAAAGAACTTATACCCAGAAATCTGAGCAGCTCTGTTCCAAAAATAGCTGTTTGGGGAGTACATTAAAGAGCTTGATGTCATTCATCCCATCTTGACCTTATTATGCAGAGAAACTTTATTTCTTTTGAAATGATCAAAATACAGGTCCCGAACAGAAGAACACTGCATTCCTGAAAGTTTGGGGAGTCTAAATATATAACGTAATTAGTGCTAATTACTACCTGTGAGACTTGGAGCAAATCATTCTGTTGCAGTGGATAAAGCACTGTGCCTGCAGTCAGGAAGATATGAGTTCAAATTTCTCAGATACTAACTAGCTGTATAATCCTGGGAAAGCCACATAACCTCAGTTTCCCTCAGTTTCCTTATTTCTAACATGGGATAATAGTAGCACCTACTTCCCAGGGTAGCTGTAAGGATTAAATGAGATATATATGAACTCTTTAGCACAATACCTGACCCATAGTGCTATATAAATGTTAAGTAGTAATAGAAGTAGTGGTAGTAGTAATAGTGTTATCAGTATTATTATTAACATTTAATCTCTCTGGTTCTCAGTTTCCTCATATGGAGAATGAAGAGATTGACCTCTAAAGACCTTCCAAACCACAGTCTATGATTCCTTATTTGTGCTACACCTAAACGAATAAACTTGTGAAATGAAAAGTAGGTATGATTTTTTTAACCACAACCAGTCATTTATATAGATTTAATTTTCACAAAGAAAAACAAAATTCTAGTAAAAGCTGTTGATTATATTACAAAGCTGTTCTATTTGTCTTGGTGTCATTCTTAAAACAATATTGCTGGGGGGAGGAGCCAAGAGGGTGGAGTAGAAAGACTCACCTATGCTAGCTCTGAACCCACAGCCCATAAATTTCCTGCAAAAAGAACTCCCCACAAATTCTGGAGCACTGCAAGGCGTGCTGAAACACAGAGGAAAAGATTTCCATTCCAGAGAGCCCTGGAGAGCCGTCCCCAGGGGTCCGTCACGCTCCAGACAGCAGAGTCCACCCCTGAGCTGCCCTGGCCATGCGGCCCCAGAGGAGCAGATCTGAGCAGGCTTCAGGGATGGACTCTAAGGCAGCCGCGAAGGTCCCTCCGCCCACAGACGCTACAGGTCAGTGAGAGAGACATCTGGGCTGGCCAAGAGGGGAGCGGGGTGTCTCTGTGACTTGGGCCCCCTCGGGAGGCAGCGGCAGATTCAGCCGTGGCAGCCCGTAACTCCCAGGGCAGCAGGCAGAAGTTCAGGGTCATTACTGAAGTTCTCTGCTAAACCCCCTGAGGAACTGAGCCTGGGAGATAGCCCTGCCCCCACCTGCTCCATTGCTGAAGGTCTCTGCATAAAGCCCCTGAGGGAATTGAGCCTGGGAGGCGGCCCTGCCCCCACCTCCTCCATTACTGAAGGTCTCTGCATAAAGCCCCAGAGGGAACTGAGCCTGGGAGGTGGCCCTGCCCCCACCTGCTCCAATACTGAAGGTCTCTGCATAAAGCCCCAGAGGGAACTGAGCCTGGGAGGCGGCCCTGCCCCCACCTGCTCCAATACTGAAGGTCTCTGCATAAAGCCCCTGAGGGAATTGAGCCTGTGAGGCGGCCCTGCCCCCACCTCCTCCATTACTGAAGGTCTCTGCATAAAGCCCCAGAGGGAACTGAGCCTGGGAGGCGGCCCTGCCCCCACCTGCTCCAATACTGAAGGTCTCTGCATAAAGCCCCAGAGGGAACTGAGCCTGGGAGGCAGCCCTGCACCCACCCCAGCACCAGAACTTAAGTTCCCATTGAATAGCAGCCACACCTGTCACGGAAAGCCCATTTGAATCTCAGACCCCAAGCACTAGCTGGGCAGATCTAGGCAGGGGTGGACAGGAATCTCAGAAGTCAAGTAACTGGCTGGGAAATGCCCAGAAAAGGGAAAAAAAATATGACTATAGAAAGCTACTTTGATGGGGTACAGATGTTCCCGTCTTTCAATTCTGATGATGAGGAACAATTCTTACCATCAGGGAAAGACGTGGAGGTCGGGGCCTCTGTATCCCACACATCCCAGATGGATGTCCGGTGGGCTCAGGCCATGGAAGAGCTCAAAAAGGATTTTGAAAATCAAGTTAGACAGGTGGAAGAAAAACTGGGAAGACAAATGAGAGAGATGCAAGAAAAGCATGAAAAATGGGTCAATACCTTGGTAAAGGAGACCCCCAAAAATGCTGAAGAAAATAACACCTTGAAAAATAGGCTCACTCAACTGAAAAAAGAGGTTAAAAAAGCCAATGAGGAAAAGAATACTTTCAAAAGCAGAATTAGCCAAATGGAAAAGGAGGTTCAAAAGCTCACTGAAGAAAATAGTTCTTTCAAAATTAGAATGGAACAGATGGAGGCTAATGACTTTCTGAGAAACCAAGAAATCACAAAACAAAACCAAAAGAATGAAAAAATGGAAGAGAATGTGAAATATCTCATTGGAAAAACAACTGACCTGGAAAATAGAACCAGGAGAGACAATTTAAAAGTTATGGGACTACCTGAAAGCCATGATCAAAAAAAAAGCCTAGACATGAAATTATCAAGGAAAACTGCCCTGAGATTCTAGAATCAGAGGGCAAAATAAGTATTCAAGGAATCCACCAATCACCACCTGAAAGAGATCCAAAAAGAGAAACTTCTAGGAACACTGTGGCCAAATTCCAGAATTCCCAGGTCAAGGAGAAAGTATTGCAAGCAGCTAGAAAGAAACAATTCCAGTATTGTGGAAATAAAATCAGGATAACACAAGATCTAGCAGCTTCTACATTAAGGGATCGAAGGGCGTGGAATAGGATATTCCAGAAGTCAATGGAACTAGGACCCAAACCAAGAATCACCTACCCAGCAAAACTAAGTATAATACTTCAGGGGAAAAATGGTCATTCAATGAAATAGAGGACTTTCAAGCATTCTTGATGAAAAGACCAGAGCTGAAGAGAAAATTTGACTTTCAAACACAAGAATGAGAAGAAACATGAAAAAGTAAACAGCAAAGAGAAGTCATAAGGGACTTACCAAAGGTGAACTGTTTACATTCCTACATGGAAAGACAATATTTGTAACTCTTAAAACTTTTCAGTATCTGGGTAGTTGGTGGAATTACACACACACACATACACACGCGCACACACACACACACATACACGCATGTACGGACATAGAGACAGAGCACAGAGTGAATTGAATAGGATGGGATCATATCTTAAAAGAAATTAAGGTAAATGGTGAGAGAGAAATGTAGTGGGAGGAAAGAGGGTGAAATGGAATAGGGCAAATTATCTCTCATTCAAGAGGCAAGCAGGAGACTTTTTAGTGGAAGGAAAAAGAAGAGAGAAGAAGTTTACCCTCATCACATTCGATTAAAGGAAGGAATGAAATGCACACTCATTCTGGTATGAAAACCTATCTTACAATACAGGAAAGTGGGGGAGAAGGAGATAAGCAAGGTGGGGGGGATGATGCAAGGGAGGGCAATGGGAGGAGGGAGCAATTTGAAGTCAACACTCAGGGAGGGACAGGATGAAAAGACAGAATAGAAACAATGGAGGGCAGGATAGGATGGAGGGAAATAGAGTTAGTCTTACACAACACGACTATCATGGAAGTAATTTGCAAAACTACACAGATAGGGCCTATATTGAATTTCCTGCCTTCCCAAAGGGAATGGGTGGGGGAGGGAGGGATGGGGAGAATTTGGAACCCAAAGTTTTAGGAACAACTGTTTAGTATTGTTCTTGCTACTAGGAAATAAGAAATACAGTTAATGGGGAATAGAAAGTCATCTGGCCCTACAGGACAAAAGAGAAGATGGGGATAAGAGAAGGGAGGGATGATAGAAGAGAGGGTAGATTGGTGATAGGGAAAATTATAATGCTTGGTGTATTGGGGTGGGGGAGGGGATGAAAGGGGAGAAAATTTGGAACCCAAAATTTTGTGAAAATCAATGTAAAAAGTTAAATAAATGAGTTTATATTAAATAAAAAACACGAAACTATATTGCTGTTACTGGACACAAGGTTCTCCTGGTTCTGCTCATTTCTCTATTATGCTGAACAAGTCAATCCATATTTTTTCTAAAATCATTGAGGTTATCATTTCTTATAGCATAGTAGTATTCCGTTGCAATGATATGCCACAGGATAGATGTTATAGTTATCACCTTTTAACAGTTGAGAAAACTGAAGCACCAGTGTTTGTGATTTTTACAGGCCATATATGAACTCAGGTCTTCTTTACTCCAGATCCAGTGCTCTAACTACTGAACAACCTAGCTGGTTCTAATTAGGCTCTGATAAGTCCTTGTTCCCCCTAGAAGAGCATTGCCTCCTCAGATTTTCCTGCAACACTTAGTTGTACCAAACATGTACCAAACATGTCTTCTATGATGCTTGTTTATTTACCTATCACATCTCAGTTCCAGCTCTGTGGTTGTTCTTGTCTAGATCTAATCCCTTCTTTATCACTTCCTGTAGGGTGCTACCTCTTTGAAGATAAGAATTTTGCCATTATTGGTATCTTTCAATTCCCAGCATATAGTATGATGTCCTACACACAGTAGTTGCTTTAATTTTTTTTTCTTTTAACTCAACTCGACTCAGGTGAAAGTGTCCTGTGAAAGTACTCTGTGTAGAAGTGCCCAGTTGTCTTCTGATAGTAATGGTGCCAACAGATCTAGCAAAAGAACAGTTTCATATCATTTGGAATCCATACTTAAGGCATTAGGACCATCACACCAGACTGATCTCAGATGTTTATAGACAAATGTCACAGGGTGTTTTTTAAGGAAATGGCAGTGGACAGAGAGAATTATTATCCTTTCATCTGAGCCCACATTGCATCAAATCACTTGAAAGATTAAAATATGTCATTTTATAAGTGGTAATGAATGAAAATAAACCTCTCTATGTTATCACTACCACGTTCTCAACCCAGTAATAAATATTTGAAGGGTTACTAAACCTTAACGACAAGGTGAGATGGTGTAAAATATAAGTACTTAACATTCATCACTTACAGAAGTCATTTCATAAAAGGTATTTCAATTTGGAATTTCTGGTATTGGTCATTGGTTCTTAAGGGACTACTCCATCTCAAGAAATGGGGGTATACAGTATAGCAATTTAGTGGAGGAAAAATTGGGCAAACAACTGTATACAAACAGTCTGTTTTGTTGTCATTTAGTGATTTCAGTTGTATCTGACTGCTCATCAATCCATCTAGGTTTCTCTTGGTAAAGATACTGGAGTTGTTTGCCATTTCCTTCTCCAGCTCATTTTACAAATGAGGAAACTGAGGCAAACAGGGTAAAGGGACTTGCCCTTGTTCACGCTGCTAGTAAGTGTCTGAGACCACATTTGAATTTAGGTCATCCTAACTTCAAACCTAGTGCACTGCAGATTCACTGCACCTAGCTGCCGGCAAAGAAGTCACACGCAGGATTAATTGGAAGAGGCTATTTTAAGTGGTGATCAAGAAGGGCTTCCTGGAGAAGGTAAGATTTTAGCTGATACTTGAAGGAAGCCAAGAGGAAGGGATTGTGATGGCAATCAAAATAGGATCTTTTGCTGTTTTTGCTTTAGTATAATCAAGTGTCTCTAACTGAATGTTGCCTTTATCGGTCAAGACACCTTACAAAAAGTAAAGTACAGAAACAAGAGTTTCTTTAACTAGAAACACTATGTATATCTGTATGATTAATTACTTTAATGTGATTAAAGATTTTTCCCACCCATTGATGAGTCTGCCCATTGTGGGAAGCTTGATTAGGGGAGTTGTTTTGTAAGAGGACCCTAAGTACCTTTTGTTTTTTCTATTGAGGCACTGGATCAAAAGGTTGTGATGCCCTCTGGCTCTAAAAAAGGTATAAATACTCTCAGTTGAGGTTTTACTTTGGGCCTTAGTTTTGGTAAGAAGGTTTGGTTGCCAGAGGAGGACTCTGGGAAGTTGCTAAGGAGCCACCCAGCTTTGAGAACCCAGTTGTTGTGATTCCCTCTCTGGTAATTATGGTCAAACAGCTCTCTATCTGTTGAATTACTTTGGAAGCCATGTCTGTTGATTACTTTGGGGTTCAACTTTGGAGCTGACTTCCTTGACTAAGTGAATGACTTATATGCTTGGTTAAAAGGATGATACATGTGCTTGATCAGAGTGATTGTTAATCCCTCAAAAGTTGCCTTCCCTTTTATGAGTGCAGATCTAGGAACTTGTGATAGCAGGTCCCCGTGTATGTTGGGATGGTTACCAATACAGGGATGAAAAGGGAGAATATTCCAAACATGGAAAATAGCCAGTGAAAATATCCAGAGTTTGGAGATGGAGTATTTTTGAGCAAGAAATAGCAAGGAACACTTTGTCATGAATTTCAGACTACATAAGCAAGGAAGCAGGAAGGGGAAGTTAAAGAACACTGAAAGCAGGAAGGAGCCATATTGTGAAATGCTCTGATGCCAAACAGAGGATTTTGTATTTAATACTAGGGGGTCATACAATGTCACCAGAACTTATTGAGTGAGTGTGTGTGTGTTCAGTCCTACATTTTAAAAAAGGGTAGAGACTTGAGACAGGGAAATGATTCTGGAATTCTTTTAATACGCCATAGAGAATTTACTTCCTAAGGTGTCAGGTATAGTATATATTTTTATGATATCATCTTCAGTGGGGATATCAGAAAATTAAGTTATGGAAATAGAGCAAGAATTTGAAATTTTTGTTTATGTGGAAGCAGGAGGGGCAGCCAAGATTTCTGCAGGGGAAACAGACAATAAAAGTTGACTTCTTACAAGCACATTTGAGGCAGGGATCTTCATGTCTTTGTCCACATTAGAGGTCAGGAGACAAGAATGATATTTGTGCAAGTGTATAACAATTGACTTTTACCCTTTTTGACTTCCATTGTATTTCACTGGTTTAGAGGAAAGGCTAAGGAACTCACAATCTAATGGGGGAAACATTGGGCAAGCAACTGTACACAAACAAGCTCTTTTGTTGTTTAGTCACTTCAATCATATATGACTGACTTCATGCCCCTATCTAGGTTTTTACTAGCAAAGCTACTGGAGTTGTTTGCCATTTCTTTTTGGTCTGCTATTCATTTTGTTCAGGAGTTGAGAAGCTGAGAGAAGAAAAACATGGAAAAGTCTTGGACAGGGGTGAGTTGTCCAAGTGCAGCCAGGATTTGGTTACTGTCATTTCTATGTTGCCTCAGGCAACAATGCAAGGACTAGAATTGGTTGCACTTACATCTTGTGAAAATCCCTTTGAGGAAAGGGACAACTTTCTCTCTTTTACATATTTTCCCTTGTAGCAATCCCTGATATGGACCCCTGAAGTATACCCCAGCTGTAGAATTCTCCCATGACCTGCAGAGTGCTAGAGGCATTTGTAAACTTCTCAGAGGTTCTATGAGGGCAGTCAGGAAGATTGTGAGCAGTGAACTGAGCTGAGCACTTCACTAAGTGAATAACAAGGCTACTTCATTGCCTGCTAAAGAAAACCCTGGCCAATATAAAGACCTTTCTGGAATATCAAGTAGCTACTGATTCTAAGTCTATGCCAGTACATTACAAGGCACATTAATTCCTAACAAGTTTCTTTTTTGTTATCATTGTATAATAAATTATGTGGCCTGAGTAATATGAGGCATACAAAATTAGTTGGATGGAAGGAAATTTCCCAGATGTGGACCAAAAGAGACACTCATTTAAGATTGTTATAATTTTTATATTTTATAAAAAAATATTTTATTTTTTCCTAAATTTTAGTCTAGCATTGGTTTCCAAACCTACCCAGTCATGAAGTGGTAGGGAGAAGATATTTCAAATACAAGTTTTGGTGGTATATTAAAAATTGCCTACCTCTTTGACTTTCCCTCAGGCTGTCAGTTAAACTCATGTACCCAAGAAATTTCCCCTAGAAATTGACACAGTGGGCAATTTCTATGTTAGATTTCTCCTTACTAGAGAAAAAAAATGTAATACTATCTTCTTGTCAGTTTAAGGAAAGTAGCTAATGAGTTGGTGGAGAAGGCTTGAATGCTACTGGAGTATCCCAAGTACCACATAGAAGTCTACTAAGTAGCATAGGCATCCTTCCCCAAATCACCCCAGTATCTCAGAAAGTCCTGTGTTATTTCAAAACACAAGCTATGTAAACACAATAAAGAGAGAGGAAAATATGAAAAATAGAACTTCCCAGGTGTCAACATCTGATGCTTCTGATATTCATTTTACCCAAATAAGGTATATATAATCCATGATTCAATTACTCTAAAAGTCTAAAAGCAAAAGAATTAATATTATATTAATTGTGAGAAAGATTATTTATTTTCCAGCCTTAATTCAGACATCATCATGCCCTACTAGATTAGGCACAATTGTCATAGAATTGTACTGGCTAATCTCTAGAGTCCCTTCTAGATCTCAATCCTATAACTCAAAGCAAAGCATGCATTTCCACTCTTGCTGGGACTGTTCTTTATCTACAGCATTTTGCTTTTTACCTCTCTCTCTACACTCAGTCACTTTACTTCCTATTAAATAAAAAGTCTATAGCATTGGCCTAACAATTATAAGTATGCCTTCTGGAAGGTCAAGTAGCTACTGATTTCTAAGCCTATGCCAATACATCATCATCATCATCATTGCTAGCATTCATAGAGCACCTACTATGTGTGAAGGGCTGTGTTAAGTGCTTTGCCAATCTTAACTCATTTGATGCTTACAACAACCCTGGGAGTTAGGGACAATTATTTTCTCCATTTTACAGTAGAGAGAACTGGGGTGAACAGAAGTTAAATGAGTTGGCCATTGTTATACAACTAGTAATTACCTGAGGCTAGATTTGAACTCAGGCAGATTTTTCTGACTTCAGGCCTAGCACTCTCTCTCCTTTACCCACTGTCCCACCTAGCTCTCTCTATATCTCTATATATAGATAGATATAAATATAGATATACATATACATATATACACATATACATGTATACACACATACATATTATACATACATATGTATATGTATATATATATATATACATATTCATATTACATCATGCCTAAACCAATATTTCTTTCCACCTTATAATTGTGGGACCAAATCTAATATGGCACCACAGAATTGTAGACAAATGTTTAAAATGACCATGTAAAATACCTACTCCAATCCTCTTAGTTTACAAATAAAGAAGTTAATGCCAAGAAATCCTGTGCCTTACTTATGCCACATAGCTAATGCAGAGCTGGGAATCCAATCTAGTCCCTCTGAATCCAAATTCAGGGTTCTTTCCATTCTACCAAACTGGAGTACACAAAGGACTTGTGATTTCCTTTGTGTAAGAAATACCTAGAATTTCACTCAGTCCCCCAAACACAGATCACTCATGGAGATACCTGAATCACATAAAGTTTAAGTGGTTTGTTCAAGCTCAGATAGCTAAGATTTGAACCAGATGAGATTTAACCAAGTTTTCCTGACTCTAAGACCATCACTCTAACTGTGTAACATACAATTTCTGCTGCACGATAGCATGCTGCCCTCTAAAATGCCTTAAGCACCAACTATTTGATCTTCAAGAAAATGTCATCTGATAATGAAACTGTTAAATTTGGCAAAGATCCCCACACTGTTATGGCATGATTTGCGTAGCTGAGCATCTATCTCTACAGTTGTGCCTGCCCAATCTAGAACAATTGAAAATGTCTTGGAAAACTTTACTTAGAAGATCATATTCCTTGACTATATTGCTATATGTACATCTCTAATATTTTTGTTTTAGTTCTTATGATTGGCTTTGGCAACCAGCCTGAGAGAACAATATTTTTTGTTGTTGTCCAAAGGCATCTACTTCTATAGATCTCAAATTAAGGTTTTCTAATACCCTAGAAGTGTTATGGTTAAAAACATACAGGTTTTCTTGATCTAAAAACTCAACTGTTAGTGTCTTCTTGTTCAAGATACCTTGTATTTAACTACTTTGTATGTATTAGTATTTATTATCTTTATATTTATTGGTATTTATTTATATATATATATGTAAACACATCTATAATCATGTATATTAATGTATTATTGCCCCCCACCCATTTTAGAGCATAAACTCCTTGTTTTTAGGAATTGTTTCATTCTTGGTATTTGTATCCCTAACTTCTAGCACACAGTACACTCTTACTAAATATTTATGGGTTGATTGACTAAGTAGTCATATCTCACAATTAACTGGGTGGAGTTGTAGGTCAGTCCATATTTTGAAAGAGAGTTTGAAAAGCCATACAACAGAGTTGCTGCCCCTAAAATGCATTACTCTGAATTATCTGCCCATAAAATTTGTTTGGTTATTTGAGAGGGAGTTTATCAAATTTTGAACAAAACACATACCACACATCTGGGAATCAGTTGTATGAAAATATTGAGCATACATTATGTTTGGTGGCTTGGAATTAATTTTCATATTGAAAACTCTAAGAAATATGTATAGCTAGAGATTCAGCAGCATGATCAGTATAACCCACTAAAGTAATTACTTTTCCATGGAAAGTGACCAAAAAGCCTTGGTGACAAATATGTATTGATTTTAGTGAAAACATGGCAGAGAAAGAGGTTAATTATCATAGATTACTTCACAAATTAACTTGGAAAAATTCTAGTTGCTTCTCAAACCTCTGCTGCAACATTTTAGATTTTTGCTAATATTCAGAACAAATACAGTCATAAATATTTTTTTTCCATTTTTGAAAATGGGTTTCTGTTTACCTCAGTGAAGTTTAAGGAATCTAGATGTGAGTGGGTGAGTGACAGGGAGAGGAAATAGCAACCACCTTTTCTCAGCATTCAGAATTTTATCTCATCTTATTCAAGTAAAAGGTCAGTCTGAGGCAACCAAATATGTCATGTATCAGGTTGAGAGGATTGGACAGTAATATTTGTTGGGTTTCTTATTTTTCTTTTTTTTAAATTTTTTAATAGTTTTATTTATTTCTTTTTAGATTTCAACATTCATTTCCACAAAATTTTGAGTTCCAATTTTTCTCCCCACCCCATATCACCTTCCATTCTGATTACCCTTTCCTTCAATGTGCCTTCCCTTCTATCACATCCCACCCTTTCATTATCCCCATCTTCTCTCTTTTCTTGTAGGGAAAGATAAATTTCTGTGCCCCATTACTGTATTTCTTATTTCCCAGTTATATGCAATAACAATTCTCAGCATTCATTTCTAATATTTTGAATTCTGACTTCTCTTCCTCCCTCCTTTCCTACCCATCCCCACTGAAAAGGCAACCAATTCAATACAGGCTATATATATGTCATTTTGCAAAAGACTTCCATAATAGTCATGTTGTGTAAGACTAACCTATATTGCTCTCCATGCTACCCTCTCCCCTTTTCTTCTTCCTATTCTCTCATTTGACTTTGTCCCTTCCCAAAAGTGTTTATTTCTAGTTACTCCTGTCTTCCATTTACCCTCCCTTTTATCCTTCTCTTCACCCCACTTGTCCCCTTCTCCTCTGCTTTCCTGTAATGTAAGGTATATATTTATACCAAATTTAGTGAGCATGTCATTCCCTCCTTAGGCCACATGTGAAGAGAGTAAGCTTCACTTTTCCCCTCTCATCCCCTCCTTTTTATCCTACATTGAAAAAGATTTTTCTTATCTCTTTTATGAATGATAGTCTGCCCCATTCCATTTCTCCCTTTCTCCTCCAAATATTTTCTCTCCTCTTAATTTAATTGTATTTTTTTATGGAACTCACCTCTTTTGATTCAACTCAACCTGGATTCTCTGTCTATATGTGTGTGCATGTGTGTGATCCCTCCACCTACACAAATACTGAGAAAAGGTTCAAGAGTTACAAATATTATCTTTCCATGTAGGAATGCAAACAGTTCAACTTTAGAAAGTCCTTCATGATTTCTGTTTCCTGTTTACCTTTTCATGCTATTCTTGATTCCTGTGTTTGGAAGTCAAATTTTCTCTTCAGTTCTGTTCTTTTCATCAAGAATGCTTGAAAGTCCTCTATATCATTGAATGACCATTTTTTTCCCTTGAAGTATTATACTCAGTTTTGCTGGGTAGGTGAATCCTAGTTTTAATCCCAGTTCCTTAGATTTCTCGAATATCCTATTCCATGTTCTTCTATCGCTTAATGTAGAAGCTGCCAGATCCTATGTTATCCTGATTGTATTTCCTGATTGTATATTTCAATATACTCAAATTGTTTCTTTCTAACTACTTGCAATATTTTCTCCTTGACCTGGGAACTCTGAAATTTGGCCACATTATTCCTAGGAGTTTCTCTTTTCAGGTCTTGTTCAGGAGGTGGTCAGTGGATTCTTTCAATATTTATTTTGTTCTTTTGTTCTAGAATATCATGGAAATATCATTGATAGTTTCATGAAGGATAATGTCTAGGCTCTTTTTTTTAAAATTAAGTAATTAATTTATTTATTTAACTTTTCAACATTCATTTCCACAGAATTTTGGGTTCCAAATTTTCTCCCCATTACTCTCCTGCCCCCACCCCAAAATGCAGAGCATTCTAATTGCCTCTATCACCAATCTACCCTCTCTTCTAACATCCCTCCCTTCCCTTATCCCCACCTTCTCTTTTGTCCTGTAGAGCAAGATAACTTTCTATACCCAATTATCTATATTTCTATTTCCTAGTAGCAAGAACAATACTCAACAGTTGTTCCTAAAACTTTGAGTTCCAACTTCTCCCCATCCCTCCCTCCCCACCCATTCCCTTTGGTACGGCAGGCAATTCAGTATGGGCCATATCTGTGTAGGTTTGCAAATGACTTCGGTAATAGTCGTGTTGTGTAAGACTAACTATAATTCCCTCCATCCTATACTGTCCCCCATTGTTTCTATTCTGTCTTTTGATCTTGTCCTTCCCCAAGAGAGGTGACTTCAAATTGCTCCCTCCTCCCATTGCCCTCCCTTCCATCATCCTCCCAACCCTGCTTATCCCCTTCTCCCCCACTTTCCTGTACTGTAAGATAGGCTTTTTTTTACCAAAATGAGTGTGCATTTTATTTCTGCCTTTAGTTGAATATGATGAGAGTAAGCTTCATGTTTTTCCTCTTACCTCCCCTCTTTATCCCTCCACTGAAAAATCTTTTATTTGCCTCTTTTATGAGAGATAACCTGCCCCATTCCATTTCTCCCTTTCTCCTTTCAATATATTTCTCTGTTATTGCTTAATTTCATTTTTTTGAGATATGATCCCATCCTATTCAACTCACCCTGTGCTCTCTGTCTCTCTGTCTCTCTCTCTCTCTCTCTCTCTCTGTGTGTGTGTGTGTGTGTGTGTGTGTGCATGTGTAATCCCAACTACCCAGATACTGAAAAAAGTTTCAAGAGCTACAAATATTGTGTTTCCACGTACTAATGTAAACACTTCTACTTTTGTAAGTCCCTTACAATTTCTCTTTGCTGTTTGCCCTTTCATGCTTCTCTTTATTCTTGTGTTTGAAGGTCAAATTTTCTTTTCAGTTCTGGTCTTTTCATCAAGAATGTTTGAAAGTCCTCTCTTTCATTGAAAGACCATTTTTTCCCCTGAAGTATTATACCCAGTTTTACTAGGTAGGTGATTCTTGGTTTTAGTCCTAGTTCCTTTGACTAATGGAATATCCTATTCCATGCCCTTCCATCCCTCAATGTAGAAGCTGCTAGATCTTGTGTTATCCTGATTGTATTTCCACAATACTTGAATTGTTTCTTTCTAACTGCTTGCAATATTTTCTCCTTGACCTGGGAATTCTGGAATCTGGCCACAATGTTCCTAGAATTTTCTCTTTTTGGATCTCTTTCAGGCGGTTATCTGTGGATTCCTTGAATACTTATTTTGCCCCCTGGTTCTAGAATCTCAGGGCAGTTTTCCTTGATAATTTCATGAAAGATGATGTCTAGGCTCTTTTTTTGATCATGGCTTTCAGTTAGTTCCATAATTTTTAAATTGCCTCTCCTGGATCTATTTTCCAGGTCAGTTGTTTTTCCACTGAGATATTTCACATTATGTTCCATTTTTTCATTCTTTTGGTTTTGTTTTCGGATTTCTTGGTTTCTTGTAAAGTCATTAGCCTCCATCTGTTCCATTCTAATTTTTAAAGAACGATTTTCTTCAGTGAGCTTTTGAACCTTCTTTTCCATTTGGCTAATTCTTCTTTTGAAAGCATTCTTCTCCTCATTGGCTTTTTAAACCTCTTTTGCCTATTGAGTGAGCCTATTTTTCAAGGTATTATTTTCTTCAGCACCTGTTTGGGTCTCCTTTAGCAAGGTGTTGACTTGCTTTTCATGCTTTTCTTTCATCTTTCTCATTTCTCTTCCTAGTTTTTCCTCCACCTCTCTAATTTGATTTTCAAAATCCTTTTTGAGCACTTCCATGGCCTAAGTCCATTGAATATTTATTTTGGATGTTTGGGATACAGAAGCCTTGACTTTTATGTCTTTCTCTGATGGTAAGTATTGTTCTTCCTCATCTGAAAGAATGGGAGGAGATATCTGTTCACCAAGAAAGTAACCTTCAATGGTCTTATTTTTTTTCCCTTTTTTGGGAACTTTCATGACCAGTTACTTGACTTTTGGGTCCTTTGTCAAGAGTAGGGTATACTCTGGGGACCTGTAAGATATCAGTTCCTCCAAGGTAGCACAATCAAGTGTGGACTGGCCTGGGTGCAGGGAAGGATTTTTGTGCCCAGAATCTTAGCAGAGGTTCCTCTCTATAGGCACCTGACCTCCAGTTCTGCCAAGCTAGCACTGGGGAGGGGTGGGATTCAGTCAAACTGTGGGGGTAGGACCACTATTCAGTGAGAGACAAATAACAGCTCCCTCAGTGCCCTCAGGGGATTTTACGATCCAGCAATGGTCTTGGGCTTCTGTAGGGGCTGCAGTGAAATCTGCTGCTGCCTGCCCAATGTTGCCTCTGTAGGCTGCTGCCTGAGGCCAGAGCTATGGAAAGGCCCTTCTCCTTTCCTGAGTAGATGAAAAAACCCTGTCACTGACCTTTGATGCCCGTGAATTGAGGGATCTGAGGACCCGCTGCTGCGACTGGAGATTCCGCCCCCGAGGTGTCCTCCTTCCAGAGCCTCCTCACACCATGTTGCATGGACAAGGCAGGGCTGGGCTCCACGCTCAGCTCTGCACCTGGTGCAACCAATGTTTCCTGTGGGCCTTTCAGGTCACCCTGGGCTGGAAATCTCCTGCACTCTGTTCTCCACTTCTGCTGCTCCAAAATTTGTTGAGAGTCCCTCTCTACAAGTATTTTATGGGCTGTGTGAGGAGACCTTGCGTATGTGTGTCTTTCTACTCTTCCATCTTAACTCTGCCACCTAGGCTCTTTTTTTTGATCATGGCTTTCAGGTAGTCTCATAATTTTTAAATTGTCTCTCCTGGATCTATTTTGCAGGTCAGTTGTTTTCCGATGAGATGTTTCACATTATATTCTTTTTTTTTTCCATCTTTTGGTTTTGTTTTGTAACTTTTGGGTTTATTGTATAGTCCTTAGCTTCCCTGACCTCCACTCTCTTTTTTAAAGAACTGTTTTGTTTAGTGAGATTTGGAACCTCTTTTTCCATTTGGCTAATTCTGCAATTTAAAGTCTTCTTCTCCTTATTGGATTTTTGGACCTCTTTCCAATTGAGTGAGCCTATTTTCATTTTATTTTTTTTAATTTTATTTTATTTTTTTAATATAAATTTATTTATTTCACTTCTGGCATTCATTTTCACAAAATTTTGGGTTCCAAATTTTCTCCCCATTTGTCCCCTCCCCCCACCCCAATACACCAAGCAATCTAATTACCCCTATCACCAATCTGCCCTTTCTTCTATCATCCCTCCCTTCCCTTGTCCCCATCCTCTCTTTTGTCCTGTAGGGCCGGATAACCTTCTATTCCCCATTACCTGTATTTCTTATTTCCTAGTAGCAAGAACAATACTCAACAGTTGTCCCTAAAACTTTGAGTTCCAAATTCTCCCCATCCCTCTCTCCCCACCCATTCCCTTTGGGAAGGCAGGCAATTCAATATAGGCTATATCTGTGAAGTTTTGCAAATGACTTCAATAACAGTCATGTTGTGTAAGACTAATTATATTTCCCTCCATCCTATCCTGTCCCCTATTGTTTCTATTCTCTCTTTTGATCTTGTCCCTCCCCAAGAGTGTTGACTTCAAATTGCTCCTTCCTCCCATTGCCCTCCCTTCCATCATCCCCCCCACCCTGCTTATCTCCTTCTCCCCCACTTTCCTGTATTGGAAGATAGGTTTTCATACCAAAGTGAGTGTGAATTTTATTCCTTCCTTTAGTTGAATGTGATGAGAGTAAACTTCATGTTTTTTTTCTCAGTTCTCTTCTTTTTCCCTCCACTAAAAAGTCTCCTGCTTGCCTCTTCTATAAGAGATAATTTGCCCCATTCCATTTCACCCTCTCTCCTCCCAATACATTTCTCTTATACATTTACCTTAATTTTTAAGATATGATCCCATCCTATTCAATTCACTCTGTGCTCTTTGTCTCTGTGTCCGTGCATGTGTGTACGTGTGTGTGTGTGTGTGTGCGTGTGTAATTCCACCAACTACCCAGATACTGAAAAGTTTCAAGAGTTACAAATATTGTCTTTCCACGTAGGAATGTAAACAGTTCAACTTTGGTAAGTCCCCTTATGACTTCTCTTTGCTGTTTACTTTTTCATGCTTCTTCTCATTCTTGTGTTTGAAAGTCAAATTTTCTCTTCAGCTCTGGTCTTTTTATCAAGAATGCTTGAAAGTCCTCTGTTTCATTGAAAGACCATATTTCCCCTGAAGTATTATACTCAGTTTTGCTGGGTAGGTGATTCTTGGTTTTAGTCCTAGTTCCTTTGACTTCTGGAATATCCTATTCCACGCCCTTCGATCCCTTAATGTAGAAGCTGCTAGATCTTGTGTTATCCTGATTTTATTTCCACAATACTGGAATTGTTTTTTTCTAGCTGCTTGCAATACTTTCTCCTTGACCTGGGAATTCTGGAATTTGGCCACAGTGTTCCTAGGAGTTTCTCTTTTTGGATCTCTTTCAGGCGGTGATTGGTGGATTCCTTGAATACTTATTTTGCCCTCTGGTTCTAGAATATCAGGGCAGTTTTCCTTGGTAATTGCATGAAAGATGATGTCTAGGCTCTTTTTTTTTTTGATCATGACTTTCAGGTAGTCCCATAACTTTTAAATTGTCTCTCCTTGATCTATTTTCCAGGTCAGTTGTTTTTCCAATGAGATATTTCACATTCTCTTCCATTTTTTCATTCTTTTGGTTTTGTTTTGTGATTTCTTGGTTTCTTGTAAAGTCATTAGCCTCCATCTGTTCCATTCTAATTTTGAGAGAACTGTTTTCTTCAGTGAGCTTTTGAACATTTTTCCATTTGGCTATTCTTCTTTTGAATGTATTCTTCTCCTCATTGACTTTTTGAACCTGTTTTGTTAATTGAGTTATCCTGTTTTTCAAGGTGTTATTTTCTTCAGCCTTTTATTGGGTCTCCTTTAGCAAGGTATTGACCCATTTTTCATGCTTTTCTTGCATCTCTCTCATTTCTCTTCCCAGTTTTTCCTCCACCTGTCTAACTTGATTTTCAAAATCCTTTTTGAGCTCTTCCATGGCCTGAGCCCATTGGATATCTATTTTGGATGTTTGGGATACAGAGGCCTTGACTTCTATGTCTTTCCCTGATGGTAAGCATTGTTCCTTCTCATCAGAAATGAAAGGTGGGAACATCTGTTCATCAAGAAAGTAACTTTCTATGGTCTTATTTTTTTTTTCCCTTTTCTGGGCAATTCCCAGCCAGTTATTTGCCTCCTGAGATTCCTTTCCACCCTTACCTCACTAGTGCTTGGGGTCTGAGATTCAAATGCTGCTCCTCAGCCTCAGGGCTTTCAGTGGGGGGTGGGGCTATTATTTAGTGGGATTAAGTTCAGGTTTTCAGGTGGGGACAGGGCTGCCTCCGAGGCTCAGTTCCCTCAGGATGTTTATGTGGAGACATTCAATAATGTACCCGAGCTCCTGCCCCTGGGATCCCCTGGCTGCCTCTGCCTCTGCTGCTTCCTCCCAAGGGAGCCTGAGTTATGGAGACAGCCTGCTTCCCTCTTGGCCAGCCCAGACGTCTCTCTCACTGACCTGTAGTGCCTGTGGGTGGAGGGACCTTTGCGGCCACCAGAGATTCCATCCCTGAAGCCTGCCTGGATCTACTGCTCTCAAGGCCACACAGCCAGGGCAGGACTGGGCTCTGCTCCAGGTTGCGTGATGGACCTTTGGGGTCGGTTTTTCAGGGATCTCTGGAAGAGAAATCTCCTCCACTCCATTGCTGTGTGGCTTACACTGGTCCAGAATTTGTTGGGAGTTCCTCTTTACAGGTAATTATGGGCTGTGGGTTCAGAGGTAGCATTTGTGAATCTTTCTCCTCCACCATCTTGGCTCCTCCTGAGTTAGCTTGTTTTTAAAGGTGTTATTTTCCTCAGCATTTTTTTGGTCCTTCTTTAGTAAGTTGCTGACTCATTTTTCAAGCTCTTCAATGGCCTGAGCCCATTTCATATTCATTTTGGAGGTACTGGAGGCAGAAGCCTTGACTTCCTCTGACAGTATGTGTTGTTCTTCCTCATCCAAAAAAATGGAAGGAGATATTTGCTCACCAAGAAAGTAACCTTCTATGGTCTTATTTTTTTTGCCCTTTTTTGGTCACTTTCCCAGTCAGTTACTTGACTTCTGAATCCTTTGTTAAGAGGAGGATCCTAGTGCTCTTCCTCCCCCCAAGATTGTGCTCAGGGTTGAGGTTAAGATCTACTTCTCAATTCCTCCAGGGGCTTTGGGTGGGGGCAGGGCCACCAATGAGGACTGACTTTCAGATCCCCTGCTCAATTCCCCCCAGAGGCTTTCAGTTGAGCTGCCTGGACAAAGGACTCAGGCCCTGGAGGCCTGCTCTGGTTCTGTTCCTCCCCATGCTGCACTGCCAGGGGTTGGGTTCTGCTCTGTTCTGAGTCCTGTGGGATAAATTTCCTGTCAGCCTTTCAGGTTACCTTTGGCTGGAAATCTCTTTCATTCTGTCATTCTGTGGCTTCTGCTGCTCTAGAATTTGTGGAGAGTCAGTTTTTACAGGTATTTTGTGGGCTGTGGGGGTAGTGCTAGAATATATGCATCTTTCTATTCCACCATCTTGGCCTAGGTTTCTTATTTTTCAAAGAAAGAATGACATTTGATGAATTGTAGTGCCTAGAGAATTTTGCTGAATTACTAAGGGAGTTTCATCTCAAGGTGAATCCTAACCATTTCCACCTAGATTTAGATGAAAATTTATAAGACAAGCAACAATATTTGGTATTTATATACCATTGTAAAGTTTATAGAGCACTTTCCTCATAACTGCTTTTTATAAATCATCAAACTGAGGGGAAAAGGTTGATTAATTTGTCTAAAGTCACTCAATATTTGAATCTAGCAAGATCTTTGGATTTCATGCCTAGTTCTCTTTTCATCACACCACATTATTCTTGAGCATGTATATTATTCTATTTATATAATGTTAGCAAACTTCTAGGACAAAAAATTGGTCTTTGGTAGGAATTATGAATCTTAAGGTAGATTCCATTCACTAATTAGATTATGAGATTATGGGTTGTATATTATACAGATAAGTAGGCAGATAAATCATTGTCCCCTCACCATACTGAAAGAGTTTTCATCTCATAATGATTTGAGAATCACTGAACCACCTAAAGAATCCTTTCTCAAGGCAATCAGAACTAAACTTTTCCCTAGACTGCCTAGGGACTCATAGGGGTAACAAAATAAAGGAAATAATAATGATTTTCTGGACACTGTAGTAACTGTTGTTGAGTCACTTGGTATTTTACACACACAGAGTCAGTCTTTTAATTCCCCATATTGATGAACAGAGGAGAATTCTCCTCCTTTGGTGAGGAGAATTTCTATGTATGTATGTATTCTGGAAAGTATCATTTTTTTTTTTATTCCTGTTTGAATTCCTAACAGCAAACTGTTCTTTTTGATTTTTTATAGGTAAATTGTATTGTCATGGTAAACCAAAATACTGATCTTGTCATCAAGAAGACCTGAGTTCATATGTCTCTAGAAATTTATTAACTATATGATCATGGGAAAGTATATTAAGCCTTTTTCATACTCAATTCCCTCATCTATAAAATGTAAATAGTAGTAGTGCCCCACTCAGCGTGATTGTAAGCATCATTTTGAAAGAGGGTATGGAAAGTGTTTTGCAGATCTAAAAGCACTATATAAATAGGTGCTGGCTATAGTGATGACTTTTTTTGCTATGATTTCTAAAATGGAGTTTTACCCTGAGTAGTTGCATAACAATAAATGGATAGTCGCACAAATTGTTTATTCATTTCTAACATATAACTTTCTCACCAAAGAGAGATGAGATCTATGTGAAGTTTTCCTTCTTTAGTCAAATTTGATTGATAAACATCTTCCAAGTCTAGAGGACCAAATCTGTAGAATTGTCCATTCAGAGTTACTACAGGATACCAAAAGAATGGTATATTCTTTCTTTTTCTATATTCAGTTAAAAAAATGGAGAAAAAAAAAAAAACAGTCCAGCTCATTGCTCATTGTTATGCTGCCTAAATAGCATTTAGGATTGCATTTTTCAATTTTGGAGGAATTGTTTTTACATTATGTAGTCACAGCTGTAGTGATCCTTTAGTCTCCAGGCAGTAAGAACCTTGATCAAGTAGAATAGATATATAGGCATGAACTCATTATGCCATGCAGAGTAATTTCAACTATGCCAAAATGCCAGAAGAAGGAGTTACAGTTAGAGAAATTGAAGGAGATTGGGTTTTTTTGTGATTTAAAAGAAATACATTTACATGTATATGCAAATCTGATATAGGCCTCAGGTATCCTGGCAAAGGGCCATTGTGCTTCTCTTGATGACCCAGATCTTTCATTAGCAGACTCCTTTGCATCTTTCATTAGCAAACTCCTGACTAACAAAGCCTTTGATGCAGTTAATCTTTGCTAAAACCTTTGTCTGTTGAGAGGGTGACCCTTTGAACACAAATGAGGAAAGTGAAGGGAAGAAAACAAAATTTGAAAGTGGAGGACAAAGATAAAAGAACAGCTTTAAATTAACTCTATCCCCTTCAATGGTTGCATTCTCAAATGTAAAACAAAAGAAAATCACTACCACAAACATATATAAATAAAGCACCCATCCCTCACCCTTCCTAAATGCATGAATAAAATATTCAAGGCTCCTCTCAAATAAAAGTTATGATTGCTTTGGTTTGTATGAAGAATGACAAAAACATCAATGACTCCATTCTGACCATCGCTTCTCATAACAATGGGCAACGACATTTCATCAACATCGTGACTTTCATGGATGGATGATGGTGACTCTTTTGGCACTGGCTGTCTTGCAACAGGTAAGATAATGCCAGTTGATTGTTCAGCGAACGGTACTATTGGAGCATTGCATGTGATGTTCTGCCAGTGTTTGTTTATGGCTACAGGGGATTGCAGTGTATATCTGTGCATAAAATTGTATGTATTCACAGGGAATATCTGAAAATTTTTAGTGGTAATGGACTAAAAAAATTCCACAATTTCTGGTTTTCAGTGATACTCTGCTTAATTTCCTTTCATTCTAAAGAAAAGCTTTACCCTGCTATTTACAATGGATATTTCATGTAAAGCAACTGTAACAACCAAGAACCCAGTTTCATAGTATTACTAGAATTGAAATATCTCCATGAAATTGCTGCTGAGAGAAAAAAATCCTAGAATGGTAGCAATTTTGGTCATATTAGCAGATGGGATAATGGAGTAGTAATGGCAACATGTGGCATAAATAAACCAAGGTTGTGGCAGTTGCATGACATCTTCTGAAGCATACTTCTTGATCTAGGTGATCAGTGATCAATAAAGATGCCAAAAGAACCAAGCATTGTGCAATGTAGCATCTACTTGCCAAATGGCAAGATATGGCAGCCACAGGTAACATATCTGGCCCAAATGTCTACTCTAGAAAGTGTCATTATTAATATGATTACTTTAACCCACTTTAGACTCACAAATGCTAACTCAGTCTGATTTTTCTATACTTAATTATCTTCAAAAAGCATGCTGTTCCTTTTCTTCCTAAACTGCAAACATTGATCAATCAAATGCCTCTTCCATCCTGAAACCAGAGCTAAGTGTTAAGGACTCAATGGAGTAGTGACAGGGGAGGGGGGAGGAAGAGAGGGCAAATTATGTGTGTGAGAATTGTATTTTGGAAATTTACTTTGACAGATACATAAGAGGGAAGAGTCTAGAAACTGGGAGACTCTTTAGCAGACTATTGCAATAGCCCAAGTGAGACAGCCCAAGCTAGGATGTTGATTGTGTAAGTGATGAAAGTATGCAACAGTTATTGTAGGTATAGGAATAAAAAGGTTATTCTTTCCTATCAAAATGTTTGCTCGAATGGTTTAGTGAACAGAGCTCTGGACCTTTAGTCAGGAAGATTTGAGTTCAAAATTATAATATATATTATACATATAATATATAATTCTGGATAAGTCATGTAACCTGTTTGCCTCAGTTTCCTCTACTGAGATGATAATAGAACTTACCTCACAGGGTTATTGTGAGGATTAAATGAGATATTTGTAAAGAACTTAACACAGTGACTGTCATATAGTGGCACTTAATAAATGCTTATTTCTTTCCTTTTATCCAGCTTTGTCTGCAATATTTTTTGCTCTAATTGCTGATTATTGATGACTGTTTTACTCTAATTATCACCATTTCTTATGGAAGTTTAGCTAATATAAAACAATTAATGCAATGAGAAATCTGAAAGTAAGCAGGCACTGGTCCATTCCTGGCACTGAATTGCACAAAAACAAGGCAAATAAATGCCAGTTACTTACATAAAGGTAAGGATATCTGTGACAACAAGTATTCCAAGAATATTCTACCTATAAGGCTAAATCTAAAGAGGTACTTTCATATATAGGGATATATATTTATAGTCTTAATATCAAAGGCAAGAAGCTTCTGAAGACTTTCCTAGACATAATTGAACATCCAACACTTTTCTCTGCCCTGTCTAGTAACTATTCTATCACTGATCCAGTGTGTCTTGGAAGCTTGACTGTTGGGGACATTGAGCTGTTGGATCAAAATACTATAGAAAATAGTGTCCACTATTCCTGCCCATCATGATCAAGGCCCAGGCTTACTGCTATCATGTTCATTTCCAAAAGAACAGAATGAGCAAGTGTTTCTGTGAAAATCTCTGTCATCCAGATTACATGTCCCTAATAGGAAAAAAACAATGGATTTCAGAAAAGAAATGAAAAGAAAGATCTCTGAACATCAGCTTTCTAGTTTTCAAAATGGACTCACAATTTCACTGAGCATCAGGCAATACTGAGGGCACTTCTTTAAATGGCAACAACTCCCTTCTGTCAGCTGGAAGAGCCCTTAACTTAGAGTGGCTACATTGAAAAGATACTTGTGATCCCTCAAGTGCTGGAGATAATCAGGCGGGACAGGGTATCTGTCACTGTGCACTTGAGTAACACTGCACTGAAGAAACAAAAAAGGAGCACACCTTCTCTATGGCTCAGAAGTTTCTCTTTGTCTGATTAAGATGTTGGTATCTGCTATTTTGGACCCTCTGAGTAGAGGAGAGTGTGTCTTACTCCAGACCTGTTACTTACTCAGTCTGGAATAGGGAAGGAATAAGAAAAACAACACCAAATAGACCTTAAACCATCTTCACTCCAGTCATTGCAAACAGTTGCCAGACCAAGGGCCCTATCCTCCTCTTCAGCAGCACCCAAACATTGCAGTTGTAACCCAGTCCCAAAGCTCAGTATTATGGCTCTTTCTTCATTGGTGGAGATGAATGCACTGTGCTGTAAAAGGGTATTAGTGAGAGAGGGAGAGAGGAAAGATTCAGTTAGCAACAAGTCACCTTTGAGTTTTCATTAAACTTTAAGGTACTTCAGGCTCAGGTGCTTCTGGTTTCCAGTATCAAGGGGAAAGAACTGAAGAGGTCAACTCCATGTCAGGCTGCTGAAGGAAAAGTCTTTGGGCAGAGGTGATGGAGGGACAAGAATTTGAAAACTCCTCTCTCTTGCTCTGACCAGTTCTGAATGCCCCATCCAGAGTGGCACATCATTCATTCCTGTCAATGAGGAGAGAGTCTCATATCAATGCACTTTTTCCTTAGGGTTTTGTACAGTGATCAGGACAATGGTATTAGGATAGGTCCTTCCTAGGGAGTTATTTACAATAAAATCAGGTTGTCTCTAGTGAGATAAAGTTTCCTTTTATATTATTATTTAATTTAAGTATAGAGGGCAAGAATAAGATGTTATGATAAACACACTCCAAAATTCACTACTTTCCTTAATCAGTATTTACACAGACACACACACACACACACACACACACACACACACACACACACACACACACCATTGGTGGTTACATAAAAAAGAAAGTGAAAAAAAAGATTTGAATTTATATGAACTAAGGCTGGAGTGGGGTAGAAAGAACAGAATAATCCCAAGAGCACCACTGTTTTAACCATAGGCAACAGACTCATTGTTCCTCAAGATAAAATCAACTTTGAAAGTCATATTCCCTCAGCAGCCCCTTCTCCAGGGTACCTTCCTGCCCTCTTGTTGGAAAAGTGGACGATCAACATTTGGGAGTGCCTACTCTCAGAGTCTCCTTTTGTGTGGTGAGTGGGGACCCCAGGGCATTCACCTCTTCATTTCCCCCTTGGTGCTCTCATCCTCCACTTCCATGGAACATCTTCATCACCATCACTCCAACCTAGTACCCTCCCAGGCATCAGGTAACTGCACCTCCAGGATTACTTTGTGGCTTCCTTGTATGTGTTGTCTTCTCCAATTAGATTGTAAATTCCTTGAGGGCAAAGACTGCCTCATGGCTTTCTTTGTATCCACAATGCTTGGCACATAATTAGGACTTAATGTTTATTAACTCTTTGTTAATTATATTATTTTCCTAAGTTCTTGAAAAGTTTTTCTCAGTCCTGATTTCTAAAAATAACTTTAAAAATAATGAGTACAAATGTTAACCTAAGTAAATCCATTTGTAACTGGATTATTTTATTAGAAGGGTACCTTTTAACATTTGTCCTGGATGTATATGTACATATAGAAAAATCCCTTTATATGTGCTTTCCTATACAGTATATGTACATACTTTCACATATACATGATGCAATATAAATTGTCATAGCTAGATAAGGTATTTTTGCAGTAACTATTGGGAGTTAGAAGCATTTATTACCATTAGAAACCTATTAGGAGACCTCATGCCAATGGGGGAAAAAAAGAATATAGAAAAGAGCAGTGCATTTTTTGGACTATGGATTAGACCCTTTCTGGAAAGGTTACTGAGGCACTTTTGAGGAAGGCATGCATAGGGTAATGACCATAATAATTGAATATTTTCAAGTAAAATTTCCACATAAATTCATTCTTTTTCTTTTCAATGTTCAAATTGTAACAAAATAATATGGAGAATTTTCTCCAATTTCCACTGTATGTAGTGCAGAGACTATTTGATATCATATGCAGAAATGAGGTCTAATATGAGTTGGCTCATGTTCATACTTGGTTTGGCATGATTTTCCACCATTACCCTGAACATAAGCTTATGATAGAGATGTATTGTGTCATTGAGCTACTTGTTGCATCAGAATGTCTTGTGTAAGCTCTAAATTCATCAGTCTTTGTGTGGTAGATAAAAGTATAATGATAATTGTTATACTCTCTCATTTTGTATATTTGTAAATATATAAGTAGTTTCACAGAGAATCCAGTGGAATAGCTGAAAGTAATATAAACAGAGACAATCAAGACAGGTTAAGTAATTGAAATATAGGAATACAAGATAAAAAAAAGCTATATCTCAAAACAGAAAATACTACATTTATGAGTGGAATTTGTAAGTATTGTTATTGAGAGGAGAGACTTCTAAGAAACTTCTAAAAAACTTTAGCTTCAAATAGCATGACCCCTAATATACTGAAATGATGATTTGGAAGTTTTCATGCAGAATGTGATGACAATGTAAGAAAATTATATCATAGAAAATTAGATAGTTTTAATATGTGAAGATAAACTTTTTCAAGACCATATCTATGACATCAGAAGACTTTTTCGTATCATGTAAAGTTGCTTTAAAAATTACCAAATGGCACTTAAACCTCAGAGAGCCAAGATGGCAGAATGAACAGTAAGTGTTCTCACACTCCCTTGTTGACCTTGAAAACTCCAGAGATATTGCCCCAGGAAAAATCCTGGTGTAGTGGAACCAGCATAAGGTTACGGCAGTCTTCTAGCTCAGGAGGCTAGGGAGATTGATGGGAAGGATGCCTCTTGCTGTGGCTGAAGGGGACAAGGGCAGGACTGGAAACATCCCAGCAAACTACGGCAATGGACCAGCAGGAGAGTTTGAACCCCAGGGGAATTAGGGGAGAGAGTAAGTGCCAGTGCCAGGACCCCAGGAATGCCCTACCAAAGTCAGGGGAACTGGACAAATACCAGTGCAGATGGGGTTCACAACCTGCTGAACCAGCCCAAGCTCTAACACAAACCTAAGGGAAGAGAAAACCTCTAGGAGTCAGACCATTCCTCCCTGACAAGTCACTTCACAACTTCAGTGTAATCCCAGAGAAATTCAGATAGACTTCACTTGGCCTCATCCTTGAAACACACTAACCAACTCAGCACCAGGTAAGCTGCAGCACTTTATAGCTTCTAAGTTGTTGTAAGCTTTATGATAATTTCTTATTTAAAGTTTCTGCATTTGTATTCATTAGAGAAATTGGTTATAATTTTCTTTCTCTCTTTGACTCTTCCTGGTAAAGATATCACCACCATATTTGTATCATAAAAGCAATTTGATAGGACTCCTTAACTAATATTCCCAAATAGTTTCTATAGTATTGGAATTAACTGTTCTTTAAATGTTTGATAAAATTTGCTTGTAAATCCATAAGGTCCTGGAGATTTTTTTCTTTGGGAGTTTATTGAAGATTTCTTTAACTTATTTTTCTGAAATGGGTTATTTAAGTGTTTCACTTCCTCTTCACTTAATCAGGGGAATTTAAATATTTGTAAATATTCATCCATTTCACTAAGATTGTCAAGGGAATTATATATTTATCATGAGATTTAAAAGGGATATACATAAAAAGGAGGTACGGGTATACATTAACTGATGTGATGATTAAAAAACCTAATTAAGTGCTATGAAGTAAGAAAAGGAAAGGAGAGGGCAGAAAAGGGTAAATTACATCACATGAAGAGGCAGAAAAATACATTATTGTAGGGGGAAAGAAGGGAGGGAAATGAATATTGTTTGAGCTTCATTTTCATTGGATTTGGTTCAAGGAGGGGATAACATATTCAGTTAAGTATGGATACCATACCTTACAGGCAGTGGGACAGGAAGGGGAAAAGAAAAGGGAGAAAGTGGTTAGAAAAGAAAGAAGAGGTAGTAAGGGAAAAGGGAAAGAAAAAGAAGAGATGCTGATAGGAGGGTGGGAAGATTGAGGGAATCAGTGGTCAAAAGTGAAACTCTTTTGAGGAGGAATAGGAAGAAGGGAGAAATAAAAGCATAAATGGGGGGAGATTGGATGGAAAGACATGGATAGTAATCATAACTGTGAATATAAATGGAATATACTCTCCCATAAAATGGAGGCAGATAGCAAAATGGATTACAAACCATAATCTTACAATATATTGTTTATAAGAAACACATTTGAAATGGGGGATACACAGAGGGTAAAGGTAAAAGGCTGGAGGAGAACATATTTTAACTGAAGTAAAAAAAAAAAAAGCAATCCTAATTGTAGCAATCCTAATCTCAGAAAAAGAAAAAGCTGAAATAGATCTAATCAAAAGAGATAGGGAAGGAAACTATATACTGAACCACAGACAATGAAGAAAGATTACTAAACATATTCACCAAGTGATATAGCATCCAAATTTTTAGATGAGTGTTAAGGGAGTTACAGGAAAAAATAGACAGCAAACTGTACTGGTAGGAAACCTCAATCTCCCCCTCTCTGAACTTAATAATTCCAACCTCAAAATAAACAAGAAAAAAGTTAAGGAGGTGAATAGAATTCTGGAAAAGGAAGGCATGATAGACCTCTGGAGAAAACTGAATGGGGATAGAAAGGAATATACTTTTTTCTCAATGTGCATGTACATGGCACACACACAAAAATTGACCATGTACTAGGGCATAAAAACCTCACAAGACAGAGCAGAAAGGCAGAAATAGTCAATGGATCCTGTTCAGATCATGATGCAATAATAATTATATATCATAAACGACCATGGTAAGATAGACCAAAACTCAATTGGAAGCAAAATAATCTAATCCTAAGAATTAGTGGATCAAACAACAAATCATAGAAACAATAACTTCATTCAAGAGAATAAGAACAATGAGACAATATACCCAAACTTACAAGATGCAGTGAAAGCAGTTCTTAGGGGAAGTTTCATATCTCTGAATGCTTACATGAATAAAGTAGAGAAAGAGGAAGTCAACGAATTGGGCATGCAATGCATAAAGCTAGAAAATGAAAATCTTTATTTAAATTAAGAAAACTATTGAACTAATAAATGAAACTAAGAATTGGTTTTATGAAAAAACAAACAATAAAATTTATAAACCTTTGGTCAATTTGATTTTTTAAAAAAGTTGAAAATCAAATTACTAGTATCAAAAATGAAAAGGGTAAAATAACCTCCAATGAAGAGGAAATTAAAACAATAATTAGAAATTATTTTGTTCAACTGTATACCGATAAATTTGAGAACCTTCAGAAAATGGATGATAGTTTACAAAAATATAAATTTCTCAGATTGGCAGAAGGGGAAGTAAAATACCTAAAAATAGAAATTGAACAAACCTTCAATGAACTGGGGAAAAATCTCCAAGGCCAGATGAATTTATAAACAACATCTATCAAACATTTAAAGAACAGTTAATTTCAATACTACATAGACTATTTGGTAAAGAAAAACAGTGAAGAATTCCTACCTAATTCTTTTTATGATACAAGTATTGTGCTGTTGCCTAAGCAGAGAAAAAAATTATAGACCAATTTCATTAATGAATATAGAAGCAAAAATGTTAAATAAGATATTAGCAAAAAGCATTACAGCAATCTATCATTAAAATAATATACTTTGATCTGGTAGGATTTATACCAGGCTGGTTCAATATCAGGAAAACTATCAGCATAATTAATCATATCAAAAACAAAACTAACAGAAACTATATAATTATCTCAATAAAGCAGAAAAATCCTTGGACAAAACACAACACCTATTCCTTTGAAAGTACTGGAGAGCATAGGAATAAATGTAGCCTTCCTTAAAATAATAAGTAGTATCTGTCTAAAACCATCAGCAAGCTTTATATGTAATAATGATAAATTACATTCATTTCCAATAAGATCAAGTGTGAAAATAATGATATCCATTGTCACCACTGTTATTTAATATCACATTAGAAATGTTAGTTTTAGGAATAAGAGAAGAAAAGGAAAGTGAAGGAATTAGAATAGGCAAAGAAGAGACTGTTATCACTTTTGAAGACAATTTTATAGTAGACTTAGAGAAATCTACAAAACCAAGAAAATAACTATTTGAAATAATAAACAACTTTAGCAAAATTGCTGGATAGAAAATAATCCCACATAAATTTCTATATATTACTAACAAAGCCTAACAGCAAGAGATAGAAAGAAAAATCCCATTTAAAGTTACTGCAGACACTGTAAGATAATTGAGAGTCTACCTGGTCAAACAAACCCAAGGACTATATGAACACAATTATAAAATAATTTTGACACAAATAAAGTCAGTTATAAATAATTGGGAAAACATCAGTTGCTCATGCATAGGCTGAACTAATATAATAAAAATGACAATTCTACCTAAATTAATTTACCTATTCAGGGCTATACCAATCAAACTAGTGAAAAATTATTTTACAGAGCCAGAAAGGATAATATCAAATTGAATTGAAATATCAAAATTGAAAAAACAAAAGGTCCATAATATCAAGGGAATTAATGAAAAGAAATAGGGAAAGTGGCCCAACCATACCAGAACTCATACTGAATTATGAAGCAGCAATCATCAAAACCACTTGGCATTAACTATTAATTAGCAGAGGGATTAATGAGAGGCATAGGTTAGGTATACAAGATACAGTAGTCAATGACTATATTGCTTGATAAACCCAAGGACCCCAGTTTCTGGGATAGGAACTCACTGTTTGACAAAATCTACTGGGAAAACTGGAAAACAGTGTGGCAGAAACTGATAATAGACCAATATCTGACCCTTTATGCCAGAATAAAGTCCAAATAGGTACATGATAAAGTTATTAAGGCTGACCCTATGAACAAACTAGGGAAGCAAGGAATAGCTTACTTGTTCAATTTATGGAGAATGCAGTTATTTATGATCAAACAAGAGATAGATAACATTATGAAATACAAAATGGATAATTTTCATATTAAATTGAAAAGTTTCTTTTGCACAAATAAAGTTCATGCAACCAAGATTAGAAGGGAAACAGAAAACTTGGAAATAATTTTTACAAATATTGTCTATGATAAAGGTCTAATTTCTAAAATATATAGAGAACTAAGTCAAATTTACAAAAATACAAGTCATTCCTCAGTTGATAAATCATCAAAAAATTTAAACAGTCGGAGGAAGTCATATGAAAAGAGGGCTCTAAATCACTCTTTTTTTAAATTAAATTTATTTATTTAACTTTTTACATTGATTTTTCACAAAATTTTGGGATCCAAATTTTCTCCCCATTTGTCCCCTCCCCCCACCCCAATACACCGAGCATTCTAATTTTCCCTATCACCAATCTGCCCTCTCTTCTATCATCCCTCCCTTCTCTTATCCCCATCTTCTCTTATGTCCTGTAGGGCCAGATGACTTTCTGTTCCCCATTAACTGTATTTCTTATTTCCTAGTAGCAACAACAATGCTCGAGTGTTGTTCTTAAAACTTTGAGTTCCAAATTCTCCCCATCCTTCCCTCCCCACCCATTCCCTTTGGGAAGGCAGGCAATTCAATATAAGTCATATCTGTGTAGTTTTGCAAATGACTTCGATAGTAGTCGCGTTGTGTAAGACTAATTGTATTTCCCTCCATCCTATCCTGCCCCACATTCTTTCTATTCTGTCTTTTGATCCTGTCCCTCCCCGAGTATTGACTTCAAATTGCTCCCTCCTCCCATTGCCCTCCCTTCCATCATCCCCCCCACCCTGCTTATCTCCTTCTCCCCCACTTTCCTGTATTGGAAGATAGGTTTTCATACCAAAGCGAGTGTGCATTTTATTCCTTCCTTTAATCGAATGTGATGAGGGTAAACTTCATGTTTTTTTCTCAGCTCTCCTCTTTTTCCCTCCACTAAAAAGTCTCCTGCTTGCCTCTTGAATGAGAGATAATTTACCCCATTCCATTTCACCCTCTCTCCTCCCACTACATTTCTCTCTCACCATTTACCTTAATTTCTTTTAAGATATGGTCCCATCCTATTCAATTCACTCTGTGCTCTCTGTCTCTGTATGTGAATGCATGTGTGTATGTGTGCGCGCGCATGTGTGTACATGCGTGTGCATGTGTGTGTGTGTGTGTGTGTGTATGTGTGTGGTCCCACCAACTACCCAGATACTGAAAAGTTTTAAGAGTTACAAATATTGTCCTTCCATGTAGGAATGTAAACAGTTCGCCTTTGGTAAGTCCCTTATGACTTCTCTTTGCTGTTTAATTTTTCATGCTTCTCATTCTTGTGTTTGAAAGTCAAATTTTCTTTTCAACTCTGGTCTTTTCATCAAGAATGCTTGAAAGTCCTCTCTTTCACTGAAAGACCATATTTTCCCCTGAAGTATTATACTCAGTTTTGCTGGGTGATTCTTGGTTTTAGTCCTAGTTCCTTTGACTTCTGAAATATCTTATTCCACACCCTTTGATCCCTTAATGTAGAAGCTGCTAGATCTTGTGTTATCCTGATTGTATTTCCACAATACTGGAATTGTTTCTTTTTAGCTGCTTGCAATATTTTCTCCTTAATCTGGGAATTCTGGAATTTGGCCACAATGTTCCTAGAAGTTTCTCTTTTTGGATCTCTTTCAGGCAGTGATCAATGGATTCCTTCAATACTTATTTAGCCCTCTGCTTCTAGAATATCAGGGCAGTTTTCCTTGATGATTTCATGAAAGATGATGTCTAGGCTCTTTTTTTTGATCATGGCTTTCAGGTAGTCCCATAATTTTTAAATTGTCTCTCCTGGATCTATTTTCCAGGTCAGTTGTTTTTCCAATGAGATATTTCACATTCTCTTCCGTTTTTTCATTCTTTTGATTTTGTTTTGTGATTTCTTGGTTTCTCAGAAAGTCATTAGCCTCCATCTGTTCCATTCTAATCTTGAGAGAACTATTTTCTTCAGTGAGCTTTTGAACCTCTTTTTCCATTTGGCTAATTCTGCTTTTGAAAGCATTCTTGTCCTCCTTAGCTTTTTGAACCTCTTTTTCCAATGGAGTGAGCCTATTTTTCAAGGTGTTATTTTCTTCAGCATTTTTTGGGGTCTCCTTTAGCAAGGTATTGACCCGTTTTTCATCCTTTTCTTGCATCTCTCTCATTTCTCTTCCCAGTTTTTCCTCCACCTCTCTAACTTGATTTTCAAAATCCTTTTTGAGCTCTTCCATGGCCTGAGCCCACCGGACATCCACCTCGGATGACTGGGATACAGAGGCCCTGACCTCCACGTCTTTCCCTGATGGTAAGAATTGTTCCTTGTCATCAGAATTGAAAGGTGGGAACATCTGTCCCCCAGGAAAGTCGCTTTCTATGGTCTATTTTTCTTCCCTTTTCTGGCCATTTTCCCAGCCAGTTACTTGACTTCTGAGATTCCTCTGCAACCCCACCTAGATCCGCCCAGCTAGTGCTTGGGGTCTGAGATTCAAATGGGCTTTCCATGGCAGGTGCAGCTACTATTCAATGTGAGCTTAAGTTCTGGTGCTTGGGTGGGGACAGGGCTGTCTCCCAGGCTCAGTTTCCTCAGGGGATTTATGCAGAGATCTTCAGTAATGGCCCTGAGCTCCTGTCTGCTCCGGGAGTCCCCGGCCGCTGCCTCTGCAGCTCCCTCCGCCACTGCCTCCTAAGGGGGCCCGAGTCACCGAGACACCCCACTCCCCTCTCGCCCAGCCCAGAAGTCTCTCTCACTGACCTGTAGTGCCTGTGGGTGGAGGGACCTTTGCAGCCACCAGAGGTTCTGTCCCTGAACCCTGCTCAGATCTGCTCCTCTGGTGCTGTGCGGCCAGGGCAGCGCAGGGCTGGGCTCTGCGTCCAGAGCATACGGACCCCTAGGGATGGCTTTTCAGGGCTCTCTGGAATGGACATCTCTTCCACTGTGTTTCTGCGTGGCTTGCAGTGCTCCAGAATTTGTGGGGAGTTCTTTTCACAGAAAATTTCTGGGCTGTGGATTCGGAGCTAGTATGCATGAGTCTTTCTACTCCGCCATCTTGGCTCCTCCCCTCTCAATCACTCTTGATTAGAAATATGTAAATCAAAACAACTCTGAGATACCACATCACTCCTATCAGACTGGCTAACATGAAAAAACAGAAAACTGATAGATATTTGAGAAGATGTGGGAGAGTTGGAACACTAATTCATTGTTGGTAGAACTGCGACCTGATCCCATCATTTGGGAGAGGAATTTTGAACTATGTCCAGAGTACTATAAAAATATGCGTACCCTTTTATCCAGCAAAACTCCTTCTAGGTCTGCAACTGAAAGAGATTATAAAAATGGGAAAAGGACCCACATGTACAACAATTTTTCCAACAGCTCTTTTGGGGTTGGCCAGGAACTGGAAATCAAGGTAATGTCCTTTAATTTGGGAATGGCTGAACAAATTGTCATATATGCACATAATGGAATACTATTGTGTTTTAAGACTTAACAAATAGGCAACCTTCAGAAAACCCTGGAAAGACTTATATGAACTGATGCTGAGTGGTGTGAGCAGAACAAGGGGAACATTATACACAGTAATAGGCACAGTGTGTGAGGACTATTTTTGACAGACTCAGACCTTATGAGCAATCCAGGGACCTAAAACTTTCCCAAAGGACTCATGATGCAAAATGCCATTGACATCCACAGAAAGAACTATGGAGTCAGAACACAGAATGAAGCAGACTATTTTCTCTTTAAAAGATTACCAAATGGAAAAAAAAAAAACCTTATCTAATAAGATTAAGTTGGTGCTTGTTGTAATGTTTGATATAGACAGAAGATTGGGTGCTAAATCATGTGTAAAGCCATGTCAAATGATTTCATTTGAAGATAATAAAGTCAAAAGAAACTGCATTTATCTTAAAAACCTTTGTGATAAAGTAATTGAAAAATTAAGTGTCCTACTTAGAATTGTAAAAGAATGAAGCAGTGGATGTATTCACAGGTGCTCCTTGGATTGCATGTGTACTATGTATTGTTGCAAATAACATCAGGAGAGGTTTAACATATAAACCAAGGAATTATATTCTAAACCAACGAATTAGAACCAACTGAACCAACTGAATTAGAATTTCACGTTAGAAGAAGTTGTCAATAGGATCAATATATATTGAATGACAGATATTCTGAGAGAGAAATGCATTAGATTCTGAACTAATAGATATCCTTTGATAACAGGATGAAAGAATTCTACTAGATTGAAATATGATCCTTTATAGAGATAACTAAGTGGTACAGTAAATCTGTAAAATGGAGACATAACAGCATCTACCTTCTTGTTGAGCAGATTGAATGAGATATTGTAAAAAGTGCTTTGCACCATCTCTAACACACAGTAGGTGCTATATGAATACTTATTCCCTTTGCTCTCCTTCCCACTTATGCAATTTGAATACAATTGTATGTTTCACAGTTGTATGAGGAAATATAAATTGAGGGGCTACATATAGCTTTTCAACTTGTTTTAAGAGAAATCAATATTTATCTGTTAAAACAAAGGTATTTTACAAAATTATATAAGTATGGAGGAGTAGATTATTGGGTATTTCCACATTATTTAAAAAAAAAACTGATTTACTCTTACCATGGTATTTTCAGGGGCTCTTGAGTAGTAAGATGATGCTGTGATAAATTTAGATTCATTTTTATAATAAATTTTAATTTTTAAAAATGTGTGCATTTTGTGGATATTTTAGATAAAAGTATATCTCCAAATTTATACTCAGTCCAAGAAAATAAAGAGATTTCATTTATAAAAATGTTGGAGCCACAGAAAATTGTTACAAAATAATATTTAATATATTTTTTAATATGAAAACGACTTCCTTAACAAATGAAGACAGTAATTATTAGTCTCTAGAATTTTACCTCAAGGATCTAAATATTTTTCTTTAAAGGCTTTAAAAAATTTAATGCTTTTTTTTAAATGAATGGATAAAAAAGCCCATTTGTATAGACATATGATACATTTTGTTTTCTCATGTTAACAAGAACAGTTACGAGACTTGCCTTGTGATAGTATGTTGAAACATGAAGCTAAACCTAAAACTCAGATTATACATTTACCATGAAGAAATAAAGATTTCTATGCTTTGTCAAAAAAAAAAGTAAAAGAAAATTTACTACAATAAACTGAATTTCTTTTCTGTAGCTGATATAAAATATCAATCTTCATTACTACCTAAAAAGGAATTATGATGAACAATATTATTAGTGTCACCACATTGTGAGACATTTTATATGGAAAAGCAAACTAATCCATCACATTCATAATATAATTAATTTAACTTTATTGAGCATATTGATGGATTTTATCAACAAAAATATTTATATGATGTTATTGCTTTAGAATTCATATTGTTATAAAACTAACAAATGTTTAATTTTATCTGAACAAAATATGAGTGAATAAAATTAAGTGTAGTTAATAATATGAAAAGTATGAGAAAGAATTTTTAAAGGAGGTTGTTAAAGTATTGAAATTGTTGCCATAAAATAAATGTTACACACATATCTATCTTTGACTCTCTTTTCTTCTTTCATTATTTTTACTCCTGTGGAAGTTTTGTTTGTTTTTTACCTCTGCACAGAAGGCTCACCAGTTTCTTTCCTATTCTGATTTCTCTTTTAAGTGACCACCATTGTCTCCTACTTCCTGCAAACACATCAAATCCAGTATATATAAAACTGAACTCGAAATCTTTCATTTTTATTCTGTTTCCATCTTTTTGTCTGACATCACCATTCACAGTCTTCCATGTTTGCAATCACAGAATTCATTGGATTGAGGAAACATTCATTAAGTATATACAATTTGCCAAATTCTTTGCTAAATTCTAGGAATACAAACTGCAAGATCTAACCTACTGATGAGTAGATAAAGCGTTTTCACTAATGAAAAGGAAATAAGGGGAAGGGTAGTGTCAGAGATAATCAGGGAGGGCTTCATGAAAGAGGTTGCATCTTAGCTGAACCTTAAAAGAATAGTGGATCCTGAAAGATGGAGAGAAATGAGAAAGAGAAAGAAATTCTTTATAGACAATGTTGATTCCATGGGCAAATATAAAGAGGTGAGAAAAAAATGTTAAGTTCAAGGACATCTTGTAGTCTTGTTGGCTGAAATGTAGAGTTTGTGAAGGTGTTTGGAAGGAAATAAGATTAAATATGTATACACAGATTGTAGAAATCTAATCACCTGATTCCTTTAAATTTATTTATGCCTAAAGGGCCCAAGGTATCCCACTGCATCCTGGGTCATCTCTAGTCATCCTGAGGAATATCAGATCTCTGGATTCAGATGGCTCTGGAGGAGAAATGAGCCTGGTGACCTGCACAGCTCAAAACAAAGTCAAGTGCAAGTCATGCCATCATTTCTCTCATGGCACCGTCTTCTTTGATAACAAAGGACAAACACAATTTATGCAACATTTCCTCTACCCTCTGTTCTCTATTCCCACAGTCATTTCTTAGTAAAGACTCAGATTACTACCTGTCTATATTTTTGCATTAGATATTTTATACCTTGCTTACATTTTTTTTTATTTTTCCTCCCCCAAATACAACCTTTTCATTACTACCAAAAGAGTTGTGTGTTCATCCTTAGCTGCCGAAGAAGACCATGCCATCAGAGAAATAATGACATGACTTGCACTTGACTTTGTTTTGAGTGAAGGAGGGCTGTTCAGGTCACCAGCCTCACTTCTCCAGAGACATCTGGATCTAGTAACCATATATTCATCTGGATGACTGAAGATGACCCAAGATGAGGCAATTGAGGTTAAGTGACCTGCCCAAGGTCACACAGCTAGTGAATGTCAAGTGTCTGAGGTGAGATTGGAACTCAGGTCCTCCTGACTCCGGCACTGGTGCTGTATCCACTGCACCACCTAGCTGTCTCTTACCAAAGGAGTTAGAGACATGGTGGAGAGAGAGGTAGCTTCAGAGACTTAAAGACCTTAGTTAAATTCTGCTGTTAACATATAACTGACTTATGACCCTAGCAAGCCACTGAACCTCTCAGTGCCCCAGAAAACTGCCTAAAAGTATAAGTTGCAGGGTAAGCTCTCATCCATATTGAGAGAGGGAGCTTCCTCCTTGGAAGTTCCAAATATTAGTGAAATTCTAGGTCTCATTTTAATCAAATTATATGACTATTCATTATTGGTCTTTTTCTAAGCTTCATTCAGTCCTGTATCAACAGCTTCTTACTGGATAGTTTATTTTGGATGTTCCGGAGAAAACAAAAAATCAATATGTCCAAAGTGGAACTCAGCATCTTTCGCCCAAAACCCACTCTTCCAAATTTCCGTATTTCTGTCAAAGAAACCATCATTCTTCCCTTCTTCCAGGTTCATAACTTTGCTGGTATATTCAACAGATGCTAGCTAAATCCTTCCATTTCTCCCTCTACCACTCTCAATTTTACTCCTCTTCTCTTATCAGCCACTACCTACCTAGTCTAGTACCTGTTTTTTTTGATCGCTTCCTAATCATCTGTCTGTCTCAGTTCTTTCCCTACTCTGTTTCATCTTCCACAGAGTTCTTAAAAGTAATTTTCCTATACTGCAGATCCAGTCATTTTGCTGCCCTTCTGAATCAATTCCAGGTGTAGTAGTCATATAATAACAACAGCTTTTAGGTTTGTAAGATGTTATGCATTTCTTAACACCATTGATCCTCACAAGAACTCTGTGAGGGAGATGGTATTTATCTCCAGTTTACAAACCAGGAAACTGAGGCACAGAGCAGTTAAGTTCGCTTGCTCAGGATCACACATGCCTGAGGCAGAATTTGAACTCATGCCTTCCTCACTCTAGCTTTCACATTTTATCCATTATATCACCTTTCTGTCTCTAGTCTGGGTGAGAGAGAGAAAGACCTCAATCTGTGATTTTGATTTCGCTTATAAAAAGTTAAATAAGAATAGACATGGAATGAAAGACATTTCTATAAGTCAACCAGGGCAGCATGATTAGTGTTATGAAGCGAAAGGATACTAGATTTGAAGTCAAAGGAACTCAGTTTGAGTTTCAGCTTTGCTACTTTCCTATCACTTGGTCTTCTTGTTCTATTAAGAAGCAAGTGCACTCTGACCACATTTGAACTTCCCCTCCAGGACAGAGATAGGTAGGCAGAAAGCACAAGAATGACTGATGAATTATGTTTCCTTGGATTCATGATTACCCAAGGAACTCTATCTAACCTTAACCTCATTAGGTAGCTATTAGTTCACTCATGCTTGCTACATACAAGAAGCAGGCTCCTGCTGCCTTTGTCTATGGCATAAAACAACTCTAGTCATGAACTCTGGTTCCATTTGAACTATACCCATTTCTTAGGCAAGACATGAATTTCCTAGAACCCTATCAGTTGTGTGGCTTTGCATGCTAGGGTGGTACAACAGAATTGTATGGCTGGCATTGCTGACCAGCACATCTATTCCCTTTTTACCATTATGTCTACTATTGATCAGTAAGTCTTCAACAGGTGGCTTTAAGTTGGATTTATTCCTATCACTTTAGATCTAGATTCAGACTAGTTTAGAGATGATTACATGAAATTATTTCTACCTCTGAATCTATGATTCATGCATTTTCTTCCTGTACACTTAAAGGCCCCTTCATTTGTACCTCCTTGATATGCTGGTTAGTCGCTTCTAAAAGAGAGATCAGGCTTGACCCAGTAGCCTTGGAGAACATGTACAAAAATACAGTGATATGCATACATAGACACATGCAAAAAATAAACAAAAATGTGATGACATATTTCTTTTAATATTTTCAGGACCTATAAGTCCATTGGTAATGGTTTATGCTATCAGTTAACAAAGAACACATACAGACTTTATGACTTTCTATTAGCTACCAAGTGGCTAATCTTTTGGTTATTCATTTCCACAGATTTATCTAGGCTGGTTCTTTGATGACAGACAGAATCCAACATACACCAATATGTATGCCAATACACAAAGACTTTCCAACTTGATAGGTCCTTCAAGAGCTTATTATTTTTCTGCCATCACATGGAGACATTAGAGTGGAATGTTACTCAGGAGGAGACTTTGTGGTCAAAGGGAACTTACAAAGTAAAAAATATATATTCCATGTTTTTATTAAAATAATTTTATTTTAAAGCCATAGTGATAAACTTTTGTCACATTCCTATAGAAAATCTGCAAATTAGGCCTGAAATCTTTGTTGTACTTACTTCTCATCTCTTTTTGCATCTTGAATGTAAAACATGAACCAGATGCGATCAGATGTGATGTTTCTCTTCCACCTCACTTGTTTGAGAAGCATGTGTTTGAGTAGATATGCTACCTCCTTGGGTTTTAGGGAGCAGGAGGTTGTGATTTCTGAAATGATGAATAAGATTGCATACAAATTGTCGAAGGTTCATCCATGAGACTAAATGAAGCTTTATCAGCCTCTAGATTCCATTTTGTGTTCCCTTTTTTTTTCTCTGATCAGCTAAGGCTATTCCAGTCCTAACCATGTCTACCTAATTGTGATGCAACGTTCTACCCTTGTTGTACTATGAGTGGCACCTGCTTGGGGAATGTTGAAAAATCATTTTTTTAGCAATAGAAAACTATTCATACACAAACCTCTTAACACATAATTTCTTAATCTGAAGGCCTACGAATTTATGTGTTAAAATAAGTTGATTACTATATGAGTTTTCATTAGTTTTCCTTTATATTTTATTTTAGACACTTAAAACTATTCTGAGAAGATGCCCATATATTTGCCACACTGCCAAAAAGTTCTAGGGCATTCAAAAAGTTTAAGGGCTCCAACTCTTCCTCCCACCAATCTTACGTAGTAGCCATTGAGTCAAACACAATTTTAAGAAAGTAATTCACACAAAGAGTTCCTTTTGGCTGGCAAACTGACTTCTCTGAGTCACTCATTTGGGAGCAGTGGTATCTATCTGCTGGACTGTACACATACAACTGTCAAGAATGTTATTTCTCTTGAATATGGTGTACTTAAAAGAAAAGCTTATTTAGAAACTTAGAAATTAAATTATTGCTCCCATTCTGTCCTACCTCAGTATGGGCATGAGGTCAATCATACCTTCCCTTTTCTCTCTTCATCTGCTAAACGAAGGAGTCTGAGTTTATAAATACCCTAGTGGCTCTGAAATTCCACTGTTTTTCTGGAGATGTGAAATTAGCTACAGATCTATTCTGGAAACACCTGCAAAAGCACCATTCACAAGTCTGCCATATGTTTTCAAAAGAGAACTGACACTTAGTTCCCCACAGAAAATGGTGCTAAGATTTTTTTTTTTAATATTGGTGTTTATGATGAAATATTTCATATGGTTTTGTATGTGTTTAATATGTTAAATCTTATAAAAAGGATTGATTTAAAACAAGCAAATAGAAACCCTAAGTGGACTGAATCAGAGTTACTTCTTTTCTGGGTTTTACACATGGAGAGAAGGGGAAATGTAATGATTTTTATTTGAAGATTCCCATAATTTTTCAGATATGTACATTTTTCATATTTATAGATGTTGCTTTGCTGTTTCTGTTGGTCTTGATCCATGATTTCATTAGTATAAGGTTCCTTGGAGAGGAAACTCCCTTTTACAATTCAGGTTGCAATGTAGTTTCTTAGATACCCTACAGGGGCATTGAGAGGTTGTGACTTCTAGAGAGTGTGGATAGTTAGTAGGCACTAGGGGTGGTTCTTGTACCCAAGTATTCCTAGCTTCAATATCAGATGATAATTAAACAAGATAATTATGGACAGGAGGCAGAAAGGGACAGAGGGAGAGACACAGATAGAAAGAGATAGTCAGAGAGAGATAGAGACACAGAGATAGAGAGAATGGAAAGATGAAACACTGAGTAGGAAAGAGAAAAATAAAGACTCAACAACAAAGAGCCTTTGGAGCAATTTACACTGTTAGAGGGCAGGCTAGGGATGAATTCAGATCCAGTAAAGAAGGCTGATGAGTATTGGACATATGGGACAAATGAAAAACCAAGAGAGAGTGCTGTGGCAAAAACAAAGGTCAAGATGAAATGCAACTGAGAAAAAGTCATCAAATTTGGCAATTAAAAGAGGGAGAAATTTTCTGTGAAAATATGCTTCATGTGACTTTAAATGCTACATGGATCTTTACAATTTTACAGTTATTATTTTTAAAAACCTGAACATCACAAAATTAACCATTTAACTTGAGTTAAATTGCTCAAATAGGTGTTTTAGAGCGATAAGTCTGATGAGTAGATCCCTGTAGAGAACTTACGGATGGATGTGCATAAGAGTTACACAGAATGTGCTTAGATGCGTTGCTCTTTTTATCCTGGAGGCAACACCCTCAATGACGAGATTAAGCAATCATTCAGTAAGTATGTATTAATGCCTAGTATTTAGAGGTCCTTCCCCATTCCTCTCATCTTCCCCTGAGCCGAAGCCCAGTCACGGAACCCATCTGGGACTTCTAAGTAAATGGAAGGCATGCCTTTTATTCCCTGAAACCTTTTAGTATTTTGAGTGATCTCAGTTTATCGCACTCCCTAAGGATCCCTGGGCCTTGTCATCTATCCCACCCTGAAATCATTATGACTTCTGGGTCTTTCTTTCGTTCTGCAATTCTCATATATTTGTCTTCATCAACCAAGTTTCTCTAGAGCATAGATAGAGCAGCTAGGTGATTCAGTGAATAGAGTGTCAGACCTGGAATCAGGGAGATTCATCTTCCTAAATTCAAATCTGGTTTCAGACACTTAATAATTGTGTGACCCTGGACAAGTTACTTAGCCATGTTTGCCTCAGTTTCCTTGTCTGTAAAATGAGTTGGAGAAGCAAACCACTCCAATATCCTTGACAAAAAAAACCCCAAATAGAGTCATGAAGAGTTGGACATAACAGAAATAGCTGAGCAACAACAGAGTATACACTGTCTCATTTTTCCTACTTACATCCCCAGCACTTTAGCACAATTTTCATCATCACTTAATTAATGATTTTTCAGTCACTCATTCATATCACATGCAAGGTACTCTGGTAAATATTGGGAATACCAAGATAAAAATCAAACAGTCCCTGCCCTGAAGGACTTTAAATCCTATTAGAGAAAAGAACAAGTATGTTTACAAGTAAGACATCAAAATAATAAGAGCTAGCATTTATATAGCATTGTAAGATTTGCAAAACACTTGACATATACTATCTCATTTGATCATCATAATAACTCCTGTAAGGTAGGTCCCAATTTTATCCCTATTTTCCTGATGAAAATACTGAGCTAGTTTTGTACAGGGACTCATCTCAGTAAATGTCTCAGAATTTAACCTCAGGTCTTCATGTCTCCAAGTTTAGTATTAGCACTCCCTTTCCCTCTCCCTTTCTCCCTGTCTCTCCATACATGCATACATGCACATATATATACATATGTGTGTACATATACATATAGAGACATAAAGATCTGATTTTAATATACATATGTATATATCTGTTGTGTGTTGTGTTCATCTCTAGTTTTCAAAGAAGACCATGACATCAGATAAATAATGACATGACATGCACTTGACTTTGTTTTGAGGGAGGGAGGGCTGTGCAAGGTCACTAGCCTCATTTTCTCCTCCTGAGTCATCTGGATCTAGTGACCAGATATTCATCAGATGACTGGAGATGACCCATGATGCAATGAGAGACCTTGACCTTTTTCATCTAAGGCCTATTCAGATACTCACTTAGAGTGAGGTGACACCCATTCAGTGAATAGGCCTCTTTAAAATGTAATAAGGGAAAGGCCAAATTGATGAGCAGAAAAAATATACATAAGTAAATCAAACTGGGAGAGAATGAGCAATAGTTACTACTGATAATCACTCTTAAGACAGGAGGGTCCAGAAAACAGTCATCAAGTGGAGTGTGGAAAGGGATCTATTGTTGTCCAATCTGTATGATTCAGAGTGCATTGAGTTTAAGGTTTGGGGAAAGAAAAGAAAGAAAGGAAAAAAGAAAGGAAGGAAGGAAAGAAGGAAGGAAGGAAGGAAGGAAGGAAGGAAGGAAGGAAGGAAGGAAGGAAGGAAGGAATTTTCTTCTATATTTACATATAAAGTGAATAATGACTGATTTTGTGACTTGAAGTATTAACAGCAAAAGGCATCGGGGAACTTGTCAAGTAGAAGATAATACTTGATATGAATTTTAATGGAATCAAGGGATTCTATGTCTGGGGGTAAGAAGTAAGTACATATTTTTTGTTAATTAATTTTATTTGTTTTCAGTGGTCTACAATCACCACCATACAACTTAGATATTTTTCCCCTCCCTCCTCCCTCCCCAAGATGACATAAATTTCTTATAGGTTTTATACATACATTCCTATTAAATACATTTTCACTGTAGTCATTTTGTGTAGAAGAATTAAAATGAATGGGAGAAATCATATAACAAACCAAAACACAAGACAAAAGAAAATGATCTGTTAACATTCTACGATTGAATTTCAAAGTACTTTCTCTGGGTGTGGAAGGCATTTTGCCTTAAAAGACCATGGGGGAGGGGGTGGAGTCAAGATGGCGGAGTAGAAAGACTCACGTATGCTAGCTCTGAACCCACAGCCCATGGATTTAATGTAAGAAGAGCTCCCCACAAGTTCTGGATCACTGCAGGGTGTGCAGAAACACAGTGGAAGAGATGTCCATTCCAGTGAGCCCTGGAGAGCCATCCCCAGGGTCCGTCGTGTCCCAGAAAGCGGAGCCCACCCCAGAGCTGCCCTGGCCGCGGGCCGAGAGCAGCTGATCCGAGCAGGCTTCAGGGACGGAATCTCTGGCGGCAGGGCGGCAGGGAAGGTTCCTCCGCCCACAGACTCTACAGGTCAGTGAGAGAGACTTCTGGGCTGGCCAAGAGGGGAGCGGGGTGTCTCCGTGACTCGGGCACCCTCGGGAGGAAGCAGCGGAGGCAGAGGCAGGGGCAGGAAGCGGCGGAGGCAGCGGCGGCAGCCCCCGGGACTCCCTGAACAGCAGGCAGAATTTCAGGTCTCTGCATAAATTCCCTGAGGGAGCTGAGCCTGGGAGGCGGCCCTGCCCCCACCCGCTCCATTACTGAAGGTCTCTGCATAAAGCCCCTGAGGGAACTGAGCCTGGGAAGCGGCCCTGCCCCCACCCCAGCACCAGAACTTAAGCTCACATTGAATAGCAGCCACGCCTGCCAAGGAAAGCCTATTTGAATCTCAGACCCCAAGTGCTAGCTGGGCGGATCTAGGCGGGGGTGGACAGGAATCTCAGAAGTGAAGTAACTGGCTGGGAAAATGCCGAGAAAAGGGAAGAAAAATAAAACTATAGAGAGCTTCTTTGAGCAGGTGCAAATGTTCCCGCTTTTCAATTCTGATGACGAGGAAATATTCTTACCCTCAGGGAAAGATGTGGAGGGCGAGGCCTCTGTATCCCAGACATCCCAGGGTGATGTCTGGTGGGCTCAAGCCTTGGAAGAGCTCAAAAAGGATTTTGAAAATCAAGTTAGACAGGTGGAGGAAAAACTGGGAAGACAAATGAGAGAGATGCAAGAAAAGTATGAAAAACGGGTCAATACCTTGGTAAAGGACACCCAAGAAAATGCTGAAGAAAATAACACCTTGAAAAATAGGCTCACTCAATTGGCAAAAGAGGTTCAAAAAGCCAATGAGGAGAAGAATGCTTTCAAAAGCAGAATTAGCCAAATGGAAAAAGAGGTTCAAAAGCTCACTGAAGAGAATAGTTCTCTCAAAATTAGAATGGAACAGATGGAGTCTAATGACTTTGTGAGAAAACAAAAAATCACAAAACAAAACCAAAAGAATGAAAAAATGAAATCTCTCATGGGAAAAACAACTGACCTGGAAAATAGATCCAGGACAGAAAATTTAAAAATTATGGGACTACCTGAAAGTCATGATCAAAAAAAGAGCCTAGATATCATCTTCCATGAAATTATCGAGGAAAACTGCCCTGACATTCTACAACCAGAGGGCAAAATAAGTATTGAAAGAATCCATCGATCACCACCTGAAAGAGATCCAAAAAGAGAAACTCCTAGGAACATTGTAGCCAAATTCCAGAACTCCCAGGTCAAGGAGAAAATCTTGAGAGTAGATAGAAAGAAACAATTCTAGTATTGTGGAAATAAAATCAGGATAACTCAAGATCTAGCCGCTTCTACATTAAGGGATCGAAGGGCATGGAATAGGATATTCCAGAAGTCAAAGAGGACTCAAACCAAGAATCACCTACCCAGCAAAACTGAGTATAATACTTCAGGGGAAAATATGGTTTTTCAATGAAATAGAGGACTTTCAAGCATTCTTGATGAAAAGACCAGAGCTGAAAAGAAAATTTTGACTTTCAAACACAAGAATGAGAAGAAGCATGAAAAAGTAAACAGTAAAGAGAAGTCATAAGGGACTTACCAAAAGTGAACTGTTGACATTCCTACATGGAAAGATAATATTTGTAACTCTTAAAACTTTTCAATATCTGGGTAGTTGGTGGGATCACACACACACACATACGTACACATGTGCATGCACACACACATACACACATGCATGCACATACAGAGACAGAGAGCACAGAGTGAATTGAATAGGATGGGACCATATCTTAAAAGAAATTAAGGTAAATGGTGAGAGAGAAATGTAGTGGGAGGAAAGAGGGTGAAATGGAATAGGGTAAATTATATTTCATTCAGGAGGCAAGCAGGAGACTTGTTAGTGGAGGGAAAAAGAGGAGAGCTGAGAAAAAAACAAGAAGTTTACCCTCATCACATTTGACTAAAGGAAGGAATAAAATGCACACTCATTTTGGTATGAAAACCTATCTTACAGTACAGCAAAGTGGGGGAGAAGGAGATAAGCAAGGGGGGGGATGATGGAAGGGAGAGCAATGGGAGGAGGGAGCAATTTGTAGTCAACACTCGGGGAGGGACAGGATCAAAAGACAGAATAGAAACAATGCGGGGCAGGATTGGATGGAGGGTAATTCAGTTAGTCTTACACAACACGACTATTATGGTAGTCAATTGCAAAACTACACAAATGGGGCCTATATTGAATTGCCTGCCTTCCCACAGGGAATGAGTGGGAAGGGAGGGATGGGGAGAATTTGGAACTCAAAGTTTTAGGAACAACTGTTTAGTATTGTTGTTGCTACTAGGAAATAACATAAAGTTAATGAGGAATAGAAAGTCATCTGGCCCTACAGGACAAAAGAGAAGATGGGGACAAGAGAAGGGAGGGATGATAGAAGAGAGGGCAGATTGGAGATAGGGAAAATTAGATTTCTTGGTGTATTGTGGTGGGGGGAGGGGAGAAAAGGGGAGAAAATTTGGAACCCAAAATTTTGTGAAAATGAATGTAAAAAGGTAAATAAATAAATTTTTATTAAAATAAAAAAAGAAAAAAAGACCATGGGGAAATTTTTTAAGCCCCTGCACTGAAGTGAAGGTCCAAGTCTACCAGAAAAAATGCTTGCACACCATAGTCGTTGCTGTGCACAAAGTTCTTCTGGTTCTGCTCCTTTCGTTCAGCATCAGATCATGTAAGCCTTTCCAGGTCTCTCTGAAGTCTTTCTGTTCATTATTTCTTTTAGCACAATAGTATTCCATTACATTCATACACCATAATTTATTCAGCCATTCCCCAAATGATGTGCATCCCCTTGATTTCCCATTTTGACCACACAAAGAAGGCTGCCATAAATATTTTTGTACATGTGGGACCTTTTGCCATTTTTATGATATAGTCCTAGAAGTGGTATTGCTGGGTGAAAGGGTATGCACATTTTTGTAGCTCTTTGGGAATAGTTCCAAATTGCTTATTATTTTATGGAAAGTTCCCTTTATTCCTGTTCTCTCCAATGTTTTTAATAGGAATAGGTATTGCATTTTGTCAAAAGCTTTTTCTCCATCTGTTGAGATAATGATGTGGTTTCTGTTAGGTTCATTGTTGATATGATCAATAATGCTAATAGTTTTCCTAATAATGAACCAGCTTTGCATTCCTAGTATGAATCCTACCTGACCATAATGTATTATTCTCATGATAAGTTGCTGCATTCTTTTGCTAAAATATTATGTAAAATTTTAGCATCTATATTCATTAGAGAAATTGGTCCCAGATTTTCTTTCTCTGTTTTGTCTCTCCCTGGTTTAGGTATCAAAAACATATTTGCATAATAAAAAGAATTTGAGAGGAATCTTTCTCCCCCAATTTTCTAAAATAATCTATATTGTATTGAAATTAACTGTTCTTTAAATGTTTGATAGAATTCATATATAAATCCTTCGGGCCCTGAAGATTTCTCCTAGGGAGTTCATTGATAGTTTGTTCAATTTATTTTTCTGAGATAGGGTTATTTAATTATACAACTTCCTCTTCTGTTAATCTGGGCAATTTATATTTTAAAAAATGATCATTTGTCACATTCAGATTATTGAATTTATGGGCATAAAGTTGGGCAAAGTAATTTCTAATTATTGTTTTAATTTCTTCCACATTGGAGGTGAGTTCACCCCTTTCATTTTTGATATTGGTAATTTGGTTTTCTTCTTTTTTTTTAATCAAGTTGACTAAAAGTTTACCAATTTTATTGATTTTTTCATAAAACCAACTCTTTGTTTTATTTGTTAGTTCAAAACTTTCCTTAATTTCAATTTTATTATTCTCTTTTTTGGTTTTCAGTATTTCTAATTTTGTATTTACTTGGGGATATTCAATTTATTTTTTTTCAAGACTTTTCAGCTGCATGCCCGATTTATTGATTTCCTCTTTCTCTATTTTATTCATGTAGGCACTCAAAGATATAAAGCTTCCCCTAAGAACTGCTTTTGCAGTATCCCATAAGATTTCGTAGGTGGTCTCATTACTGTCATTCTCTTGAATGAAGTTGTTGATTGTTTCTAAGATTTATTGTTTAACCCACTCCTTAGGATTAGATTATTTAGTTTCCAATTAATTTTGGGTCTATCATTCCATAATCCTTTATTACATATGATTTTTATTGCATTATGATCTGAGAAGGATAGAATGACTATCTCTGCCTTTCTGCATGGGATTGTGAGGTTTTTATGCCCTAGTACCAGTGAGAAAAAGGTATATTCCTTTCTATTCCCATTCAATTTTCTCCAGAGATCTATCATATCTACCTTCTACTGCCCTTTACCCTTACTACCCTTATCCAGAGTTTTATTCATCTCCTTAACTTCTTTCTTGTTTATTTTAAGGTTACATGTCTCAAGTTCAGAGAGGGGGAGGTTGAGGTCCCCCACTAGTATAGTTTTGCTGTCTAGTTCTTCCTGTAACTCCGTTAACTTCTCCTCTAAACATTTGGATGATATAGCACTTGGGGTATATATGTTTAGTAATGATATTGCTTCATTTTCTATGGTGCCTTTTAGCAGGATATACTTTCCTTCCTTATCTCTTTTGATTAGATGTATTTTTGCTTTTGCTTTGTCTGAGATTAGGATTGCTACTCCTGGCTTTCTTACATCAACTGAAACACAATATATAATGCTTAAACCTTTTACTTGTGTAATATATACTGTGTGTATCCCCCAGTTTCAAATTTATTTCTTGTAAACAACATATTATTGATTATGGCTTTTAATCCATTCTTCTATCTATTTCCGTTTTACAGGAGAATTCATCCCATTCACATTCACAGTTATGATTACTATCTATGTCTTTCCCTCCCTCCTCTTTCCCACCATTTGTGCTTTTAGTCCTCCCTTCTCCTTTCTCCTCCACAATAGAGCTTTAATTTTTTATCACCACCTCCTGCAGTCTTCTCTTCCTTCTTTAAGCCCCCCTCTCTTTTACTGCCCTTTACCCTTACTACTTCTTCCCTCCCTTTTAGCCTCCCCTCCCCTTTCTTTTTCCCTTCCCCTCCTACTGCCCATAAAGTTAGTTAGATTTATATACCTAAGGTTTTTTTTTCCGTCCTTGAACCAAACCAGATGAGAGTACCTCTCAACCAATGCTTATCTCCCCCACCCTTTTCCTCTACTGCAATATAATTTTGTACTCTTCCCTGTAATATAATTCACCATTTTCTGTTTCTTCCTTTTCACATCTGTTACAATCCCTTCACATGCTTAAATCACATTTTTATCATTACATAATTTATTCTATCTCTGTATGTCCCTTTTATATTTCATATTAGATATATGATTCTTAAGATTAATGAGTATTATTTTCCCTGATAGGGAGGTAAACAGTTTGTTCAAACTGAGTAACAAGTTTTCTTTTCCCCTGTTTGCCTTTTTATGCGTCCCTTGAGACCTGCATTTGAAGACCACATTTTCTATTGAGTTCTGGCCCTTTTATCAGGAAGGTCTGGAAATCCCTTATTTCATTGAATGTCCATCTCCTTGCCTGAAATGTTATGCTGAACTTTGCTGGGTAAATGATCCTTGGATGTAGTCGCAGCTCCTTTGCCTTGCAAAATATTATATTCCAATTCCTTTGATCTTATAATGTAGAAGCTGCAAGATCCTGTGTGATCCTGACTGTAGCTCCTCAGTATTTGAATGGTTTCTTTCTAGCTACCTGTAGTGTTTTCTCCTTCACTTGATAGTTCTGGAATTTGGCAACAATATTTCTTGGTGTTTTTAGCTTGGGATCCCTTTCAGGAGGTGAACGGTGGATTCTTTTGATGACTGTTTTGTCCTCTGGATCTAGCATTTCTGGGCAATTTTCCTTGATGATTTCTTGGAAGACATTATCCAGACTCTTTTTTTAATCATGCTTTTCTGCTAGACCAACAATTCTTAAGTTTTCTCTCCTGGATCTATTTTCCAGGTCAGTTGTTTTTCCAATTAGATATTTTACATTTTCTTCTATCTTTTCATTCTTTAGATTTTGTTTGACTGATTCTTGCTGTCTCACAAAGCCATTAGATTCTATTTGTTCACTTCTAATTTTCATCAAATTGTTTTCTTAGTTAACTTTTGCATCTCCTTTTCCATCTGTCCAATTTTTCCTTTTAAGGAATTATTTTCTCCAGTTAGTTTTTGTACTTTCTTTTCCATTTGTCCAATTTTCCCAGTTAAGATTTGTGCTTCCTTTTACATTTGTTCAATTTTTCTTTTTTAAAGAGCTGTTCTTGTCTGTGAATTCTTTTTTCATACTTTTAAAATCATTGGCCATTTTTTCTTCTATTTACTTCTTCAGCTGTTCCATGAGTGCTCTTTGTTCATGCGAGCAGTTCATAGTCTCTTCTGAACTTTCAGATGGCAGTGCAGTCTCAATACTCTTTGGTATTTGTGTTTTGGTCCTTGTCCCCATAGAAAAATTGTAGGGTCTTTTCCTTTCTCATTTGCTTCTTGCTCATGATGTTGATGCTTTGCGTATTGTGGCCTCTGGTTCTACCACCTAGATGCTAAAGAACTTGGTGTTGAGTTGACTGGTGTAAGAAAGCAAAGGGAAATCTGTTTGTGTTTCCCTGGATTAGCCTTGGAACTATCTTGTTAAGTGTTGGGGAGGGGTGGTCTGGTCACTGGAGATCTCCTCAGCTGAGCAAGAGCAATGGCAAGCTCAGTACTTGGTGATCCTGGCTGCTCTAGTGTCTTCCTGTTTCCCCTGCATCCCTGAGGCACACCGAGGTCCTAGTGAAATGCTCCACCCCCCTGGAACTCTGGTTGTCTGGAACAGCTCCATTCCTCTGCCACAGTAAGTGGAATATCCTTAGCTATTTTCCTAGCCTTACGTGCTATGAGACTGTTTACCCCTTCTATTGATTCCACTGATCCAGGATTTTTCTGAGGAAATATTTTATGGTTCTTTCAAGGTCAACAAAAGGAAGGAGAGAGAGCATTTACTGATCACTCCACCATTTTCACTCCTGGAATTTCAAGTAGGTGAGTTACAGATATTTAATCTGCCGGCTGAAAGTCTTGGGTGCAGCCGCTGCTGACATCTGGACGTCCTTATGAAGCTCTCACTCACTGGGCTCCACTTGCCTCTCACCCTGAGCTGCTATCCCTCTGTACTGCCACTTTCCTCAGACCATCCCAGGGCTTTCCTGCTCATTCCATGGCAGGGACACTGTGCTGTCCTCTGTATGCTCCTCCACCTCCGTGGAACAGATTCAACAGATCTGTTGATCTTCCAGTCTGTTCCGGGCTGTGAAACTGCCACAGTCTGTCTCCTATTGGATTCTTCATCTCCAAAATTTGGTCAGATTCTCTTTTTAGATGGAGTTCATATAGGAGCTTAGGTGAGTAGTTTCTCTGACTCTACCATCTTAGCTCTGCCCCAAGAAGTGGTGTGCAAAGATGTGAAATTGGAAAATGTGCAATGAACAGCAAAAAAGTCAGGTTAGTTGGATCAAAGAGTATCTTTTGTGGGTCATTTTAATAAGTTTGGACAGGTTGGAGTTAGGTTGTGAAGGGATTTAATTGCCAAAGTTTATATTTAAGCTAGAGATTGAACATTACCAAACAGAAGAGTTACATGGCCAGATCTCTACTTTAGCATAACTATCTTGGCAACTGTGTGGATGATGAAGAGAGAAGTGAGATTTGGGGTAAAGAGATCAGTTAGGAGGTTATTGCAATAATCAGAGGAACTAAACTAGGCTGATGGTCATAGGAGTGAAGAGAAAAGGTTGAATGGAAGAGATGTTGGGAAAGTAAAATCAAACAAGATTTAGCAACTGAGAGGATATATGATCACAGACTCATTGGGGTAGATAAACACATCTGTAGGGTATGTGCATGTGTGCACAAGTAAGTATATGAATTTTGCACATGTAGGCTATGTGTATGCTTCTGTGCATTTGTCAAAGCTCAACTTACAGAGAGGTATATCTTTGGAATTTCACTCATCAATCTATAAGGGAGACTGATTCCTACATGGAGACTCTCAGAACTTGGGAATAAAATGTAAGATCATTCTTCTCTCCTCAGAGACACATAAACCAATTCTCAAGTAAATAAAAAAAATCTATTTATCCAAGCAAATAGCAAACAGAAATCAGATTATTTAAATAGCCCTGACTACAAAAGATAATATACAATGTATATGAACTCTCCCACTGAGGGAAAAACATCAATTCATCAGACAGACACAGAGGCAGAGAGACAAATACAGAGGGCTGGAGGTAGAGACGTAGGGAGACATCTCTCTATTAGAATGTGAACTCCTTGATCAAAGGGACTATGATTGTACTTTTCTTTCTAAGTCAAAATTCATGCAAACAACACAGGAAACTTCTTGACTGACTGATCAAACCATTTGTCTCCATAGTTGTAAATATGACCAGTACAGGTGATCCTGGGGTATCTGTAGCTATGGTAGTGGCAGATAAGCTCTGGTAGAATGCATCAAGCTACCACTATCTCAAATACAGGTCCTGTTACTACCTGTATGTCCACCATTTATATATATATATATATATATATATATATATATATATATATATATATATATATTAAGATGTATTATAAAATGTGTGAATGTAATCTCCTAAGATGTTGAACATTTTCAGTCTTCATTGACGCAAAGTAGCTATACCAATGAAATCAGAGATCTAGTGATTATTAATTACCTACTAAGTGCTAGAATTTAGCTTAGCCAGTGCTGGGGATACAAAGAAAGATGAAAGTCAGATCTTGCTGTCCTGAAGCCTACAGTCTAATGGGAGAAAATTGAGCGGGGAGAACTATGTGCAAACAAGAGATATACAGGACATACTACAGATAAACAATAGAATGGAGGCACTAATATTCAGGGTGCCAATGATCTTGGATTGAAGAATGGGGAAAGGTATAAGGTATGAGAATTTTGGAAGATAAGAAATGCAATGATAATGAGAGGGTTTATATTTGATCCTCGAGGCATAGGGGAGACATTGGAGTTGATTTGAATGGGAAGGGGACATGGCTAGACTAGCACTTTAGGAAAAGAAATTTGACACCTGGGTGGAGAATAGATGAGTGAAAAGATATTTGAGGCAGGGGGATCAATCATGGGGTTATTATAATAATCCAAGTGTGTATTAATAAAGGCCTGAACCAAAATGGTGGCAGAAAGGGATATACAAGAGACTTTAGAAGGAAGAGATGTTATATAGATAGAAACCGTAAGACTTGGCAAAGAATAGATATAGAGAATGAAAGAGATTAAAGAGCCTAAAATGGAGTTTAGGTTGCAAGATTGGATGACTGGGAGGATGGTGACACCATCCACACTAATAGTGAAGTTAGAAGAGTTTTTTCGGGGAAAGGTAACGCACCATTTTGGATACATGGAGTGTCAGTTGTCTACAAGACATTGTTTGAGATATTCAATAATCATGGCTCCTTGAACTATATTGAAACCTGTATTGGCAGGGTCAATCAGCCTATCTTCAAAGAAGTATAATTGTGAATGAACCAGTTTCTATATATGTGGCAAAACTTCATGCAAATACATGTATGTTGGTTTGTACTTGCTTTTTTGGAGGTCCAAAGTGTTTCTTGCCTAAGAAATCTCTCCCATTGCAGGTAACAGGGTGAAAATATCACAGAATCGTAAGATCTTAAATTTAGAGATCATTTTAAAGGGTTCAAGAGGTGATGTGTTACAACTCACACATGACTAGGAATTCCCTCTAAAATGTTTCTGACATTTAGTGTTTAGTTGAGGAGCTCCAGGGTCAGAAAAACAGCTATTTCATATGGCACACTACTCAACTTATGGACAGCGATAATTGTCAGGAACCTTTTCCTTATTACAATCTACAATGTACCCTTTTTAAACTATCATCCATTGATTTTACTCCTTTCCTCTGGGGAAATACATACACACACATACACACACACACATATATATATAGTATGTACATACAGTGTGTGTGTATATATATATGCACACACAATATATTATATATATGCAATAATATATATGTATATATCTATATCTCTCCATATACATATGCATACACATGTGAGTGTATTTGTGTGTGTGTGTGTGTGTATTCAGGGTATGTTTTTAAACCTGGAAATTACTTTAGAGACCATCCAATTCCATCTAGCCACATTTTACACTCAAGAAAACAGGCTCAAGGAGGATAGATGACTTAGTTAAGAAAATAAAGATATAAAATGAGGTAGGTGATACTGTCTCACACTTTGCATTACCAACCATATACACAGAAACCCACATGGAGATTCCACATGAAGGCCCTTAAAATATTTGTTTACAGTTATCATTTGGATTGGTAGTCAGCAAACAACACATCCCTTACCCCCAACACAAACGAAGTTTTTCTTCTTCAGGATACATGTTGTTTTTCAGATGTTTCAGTCATGTCCAACTTTTTGTGAACCCCTGTTTTGGATTTTCATGGTAAAGATCCTGGAATGGTTTATCAGTTCCTTCTCTAGATCCATTTTACAGAAAAGAAATCACAGATGAATTGAATTAAGTGAATTTCCCTGGGTCACACAGCTAGTAAGTATCTGTGGCTCCAGGGTGGGTGTTCTATCCATTGTGCTACCTTGCTTCCCTACCAGGCTACATGTTCTTGTTCTTTTAAGTAATTCTTGTTGCTTCTACAATAGTGTTATCTAAACATCCTCTTCTACATCAACTATATTTTGTCAGTATCTTTTATAAACATATGCCAAACAATTTAAAGCAATTTCTAAATATTGATTGTAAAATACAGAAAGATTATTCCCATTCGTGTTTTGAGCATTAAGCCTTTTTCAACATAGTTTAAGATAAATTAGCTTCTTTTATTTTCATTCTTTTTTTTGACTGCCATACCACAATTGTGAGCCATATAAAGTCCACCAAAATTTCCAATTTTATTACACAAATACTTGTCTTACTAAAGGCCTAGTCTGGTGCCTCTTCTTAGTATACCAAGGATTCAAGGTTCTTAGCCATGACCATGTTAGCAGAGTGCCTGCCTTTGGCAGGCTCCGCCATGACTTTGGAAGGTATTGGAGTATGGGTCAATGATGGAGTTTATGAATGATATTCAAGGAAGTAGTCCAAGCTTCATTACCAGGATTGGCTATAGAGTAATGAAGTTCCCACCCATTAATTCTGGAAGATTATCTGTTAAATCATAGAGAAGTTCCAATCTGTGTCAGGAGAGGAAATACTGAGGGTTGAAATCCTCGAAGTATTAGAGGATACTGCAACACTGTGTCTGTTCTGAGAGAGGGGAAAAAAAGAGTTGTAGTCATGTACATAAGGAATCAATCAAAAAATAAACATTTACTAAGCACCTACTATGTGCCAGGCATTTTGCTAAGTTCTGGGGAAAGTAAAAGAGACAAAAGACATTTCTTGTCCTCAAGGAGTGTACAGTCTAGCGAAGTGTGAAGGAAGTAAAAAAAATATGACATATATCCAAAGGGACCTCTGAAACACGGGAGCAAAACTAAAAATTAATTCCTTTCCTGTCTAATACTCCCTTTGTGAAGACCAAAGGAACAGTTCCAAAGAACCTGGAGACAGTGGTAGCCAGCCTGGTCAATCCATATGCTGAATATTAAAGCTATAAGACAGTAAGTCTGAGGAAGCCAAGCAGGAAACCTAAGCTATCCACAAGTTCAGGAGGTCACAGTAGAAAAAATAAAAAAAAGAACTAGTGCTATTTGGTCACTGACTAACATGATGTGTCCAGATCACTGGGAGAAATGTTTACCCATGCAATCAAGTGACAACATCCATTTTCAGAGCATGCATAATATTTATTAGGTATTTATGACACCATATAATGTTAAGGGTCATATGAATTAATTTTATGCTATATGATTTTCTTGCTATGTTATATGTACTTTGCTGATTTTCTAACATGATAATGTTATGCATACACTACTGATACATGTATACATGCTATGTTTCTACAAGTATTAATGTTTAAGAAATTTTTACATGACTATCAGGTGTTACTAATGTCTTGTACTACACTGTGTAATTTGGATAACCACTTGTGACTACATTACTGTGTGAATTTATGTATGCCTATATTGCATGGCTATAGATATAATGATATGTCCTGTATAACCTGAAAGGACTGAAAGCTCTTTGTCAAGAGTAGGAAGGAGTTAATACTTCTTGGTTCAATAGAGATCGCCAAAAGACAATCATTATTTTTGATGCTGGGTCACATGTAAAATAAGTAAGGGAATGAAGTATAACGAGTGCTTAATAAATGCTCAGTAGTTGATGAATTGCTCCCTTGTTTAGTTTTTGTTTTATTCACATGACAAAGAAGACCTTGTCAGTGAGAAAGACTTTATTGACCCAGCTGCTGCTTATCTACTTGGAATTTAGGGGAATGGACAGTCCTAGAGGTCAGTTTAGGAAAGACATCTTCCCAATCAGGAATACATAGGAGATAAATTTTCTGATCTCATTGGATACTTTTCTGAGTATAATAGTTGTGTGTCTATATCAAGGCAGAAAAAAAAAGACAAAGGAGAAGTCTTCAATTGAACTTGGAGGTATATCATTGTCTTTTGTTTTTAGCTGCCTGGGTAAGTATGGTGGCACAAAGAATAAAGAAATATGCATTTAGATCATCAGTAGTTTATCCTTTTCAGGGTTTTCTAGCCATTGTACCTTGGTATATTGAGAGTAAAAAGTCCAGTAGATGTCTCTCCAGAGCTGAAACCCAGGAGATGTTAACTCAGAGTAGCTTGGCAACTGTATCAGTTGTCACCCCATAGAGTCAATGGGAGGTCCAGTAGAGAGCAGCAGAGAGCCATTGGAATTAAACCACCAGAGGGCAGCAGTGACCTGGCCACATGTATACCCTAAGTCTGTGCCCTTCATGTGTTTACCCAGATCACACAGAGTCCTGGCATGTGCACACATATTTCAGTATTTGCCTTCTCAAACTGGATGCATGGTTACCTGTGGGAGAGTGTACCCCACAGATGGGGACAGATCATTTCCTGCCACTTTATTTACTATGCTGTTTGAATGAATATAATTTGTCTTGAAGCAAAATATCCCCTGATTAAAGACAATTACATTGTTTTGTGAGTTTGAGTGAGCATTGACTCAGAGTATTTAAATCAATTATAGCTTTTCCGAAGAGTCATAGTTGGATACCAAGGGCTGTGCCAGTACTGATATTGGTTAACTATGTCTTCTCTCCCAAAGCAGGAAAGCAGCATATTAATTTAATTTTAGGATTGTGGGAAGAATGTGGTGTATTTGTACTGCAGAACAAAAAGCTATATACTATTTCAGTTAAAGAAAAAAGACCACACGCAATTAGGTAGGGATACATACACATATACATATATACATATACATACATATTTTACATATATATGTATACCTTTTCTTCTAGGGTGATGTTACTATGAAGATACACACACACGCACACGCACACACACACACACACAGAGAAAACTAGAACTTTTAAAAGTATTAGAAGTCAAACTGCTCATTTGACAAATGTCTAGAGAGTAAGTGACCCAAATTCAAAGTCAGTTGCATAACCAGAACATTGCTGTTTAGATTAAATTCATACTTCTCTCTTGTCAAGAAGAAAAACAGTATTTCTTGTAGTCTGTGAAGTAATCAAAGGATCACATATATAGAGCTGGAAGAGAAGTTGGAAGCCTTTTATATAACCTCCTCATTAAAGAGGAAAAGGAAACTGAGACCCTTTAAGTAACTTGCTAAGACCACACATGTAGTAAACTTCAGAAGTCGGATTGGAATGTCACTTTGGTTTCCTCCCTTCTCTCCTTTCCTTGCTCTTTCCCTCCCTCCCTCCATCACTCCCTCCTCCCTACCTTTTTTCCTTCCTTTCTTTTTTCATTCCTTCCTTCATTTCTTCCTTCCTTCCTCCCTCCTTCCCTCTCTTCTTTTAGTTCTATTTTTTTCTCTCTTCATTTTTCCACTTTCCTTTTTGTTTTGAGTCTACAGCTTTATTTATCATCTCTACAAAAAATGACTCTCCTTAAGGACAAAAGTATGTCTCCGTAATTCATGTACCACTTGGCATACCACATACTTGTTAGTACAGCTTGATGATGATAATAAATAATTCCTATCCCTGCGAGTACCTAATATTGACAATATTTACAAAGAATAATCATAGACTATTGTATATGCTCACATCAGATGTTAACAGGAAAAAGGTGTTTTTCTATCCTTAACTTATTGTATGTCCTAATTAAAACTAGTCTCTAGACGTCAAAGCCTCCAACCTAGTCTCCCCAGTCCTTCACTCATCCATAATTCAGCTTGACTCATGAACATCACACCTGTTACACTGCATAGTATGAGATGCCAAGTTAGGTAGTCCTAGAGCACTTTCCTAATAACTTTCAAAACATTTGCTCGTAGTTTAAAACGACTTTCAACTGATGGAAGTCATTCATCTAATGTAGCAGCAGCATCTCTTGTCCAGTAAAAGAATTTAAATAACCTCAACAAAAAGTTCTGGTGTTTTCTCAATATTTGAATCTCCTCTACCAAAGGTATCATTCCATTAAGTGCAGCCCCTTCTCAGTTTCTCAATTACAGAAGTTATACATCCCTTATAAGCAGAGAATATACATGGCCAAATCCTATACATTAGCTGGCTTTGCACTGCTAAGCTCTTCCCACCACACAAATACACATGCATACATTATTTCTCTGGAAAAGAGATGTGATTACTGGTTTTCTGGGGAGCATCTGCTATTAGGGAAGTATTAAGGGTGATCTTACTCTGGAGGATCTTGATCCACATGTTAAAAACAGTCATTTTCCAAGACTGCACCATGATCAAGAAGTACTCAAAAGGAAAGGAAGAGGAGGAGACATGGTCTGGCTGTTGTGATTATTAGGCCATTTACAAGTTCACTTCAACCACTCCTCAGGCCCACTATAATGGAAATGAAAACCAGAGGTTAAACTCAGCTGTACCTATGCTCAGAAAAGTTTAAGAGCTAAAATCTAATAATAAAACAGTAACCTAGGTCCACAGAAAAACTCCATCTTGGTTCAAGACAGAATATGCTGAGTCAGCATGTGTTCACAGTTATTGCTCATGGATCTCCAACCAATGCTTGTTTTTTATGAAAACAAAGAAGACAGATTTATTGAAAGCACAGAGGTCAAAATTAAATAGAATAACAAGTTAAGTAATAAAGGGGAAAATCTTCCTAAACTGATTGGGGGACATCCTCCCATATGTTTTCAAACCAATAATGGGAGAGGGAACCATAAAAGCTCATGCCACTTACGGATTCTAGTGCTAGATCTTGGCTGGAAAGCCTCTCTTTCCAAGAAGTCCTGTTTGTTGTTTACCCAACATGCTTGATGTCATCTGTTTCTTTGGAAAACTGGAGCTTCTAGTCATTCTCATCCCCATAGAGAATGTCTGTGTGTGTGTGTGTGTGTGTGTGTGTGTGTGTGTGTGTGTGTGTGAAAGAGTTAACATATTGCCTCAATCAAGGCTATTTTGTTCCTTTGGAAAATCATAGCCTTGGTCCCACCCCATCGACATAGGAAGGAGTCCCTCATTTCAAATTTATCATTCCCATTCCCTTCTGTAGGAACTTGTTTTGGTCTGCTTGGTAGGCAGATTGAGATGACTAAATTCCTTTCCATTTTTATGATACCCCTGGCATTTATCCCTAAGACAATGTAGATTACTGTGGAGATTCAATTAATCATAATGAATGAGCAAGATTGAGCTGGTAACCTTTATTCATTCTTACAACTATAACCAAACTATTGTCCCCCTTAGATAATTTTCATCATTGCTTGTTCCTTAGAGGTACATGTTATGGAGGAAATGCTAGCAACCAGGTTTCAAGATTGCACTGATACCCAAGGGCTCCTACTCTATACTCACTGGCTCTAAATTTCATATGTCAACCAAAAACCAAATATTTAATCTCTGGTTCAAGTCTTTTAGGTTCAGCATTCATTATTAGGCCTCTCCCTAAACAAAGCTTCAATTCATTGCATTTTCTGTCTCTCAATTCATATGCCCAAATATATCACCATGGATTCCAAGTATCCACTCAATACCTAACTTTCTTTCCAGGTTCTGACACTAATAAAATCCATGCTAGATTTCAACCATACCCACACCCTTCATGAAATTACAATCACTTTGTGGGAGGAGCCAAGATGGCAGAGTAGAAAGATTCACATATGCTAGCTCCAAACCCAGAGCCCATAAATTACCTGCAAAAAGAACTCCCAACAAATTCTGGAGCAGTGGAAGCCATGTAGCAATGGGGTGGAGGAGATTTCTGTTCCAGAGAGCCCTGAAAAGCTGTCCCCAAAGGTCCGTCGCACACAGGACCCGGAGTGGAGCCCAGTTCTGCCTTGGCCACGCAGCACCAAGAGGAACAGATCCGAGTAGGCTTCAGGGACAGAACCTTCAGCGGCCACAAAGGTCCCTCCACGCACAGGCACTACAGGTCAGGAGAGAGACTTCTAGGCTGGCCGAGAGGGGAGTGGGGTGTCTCCATAACTCAGGCCCCCTCGGAAGGCAGCAGCAGAGGTAGCGGCAGAGGCAGTGGCGGCCCAGGACTCCCAGAGCAAGCAGGAGCTCCGCTCCATTACTGAAGGTCTCTGCATAAAGCCCCTGAGGGAACTGAGCCCTGTGAGGGGGCCCTGACCCCACACCAGCACCAGAACTTAAGCTCACATTGAATAACAGCCGTGCCGCCACTAAAAGCCCTGAGGCTGGGGAGCAGCATTTGAATCTCAGACCCCAAGCACTAGCTGGGCGGATCTAGGCGGGAGTGGAGAGGAATCTCAGAAGTCAAGTAACTGGCTGGGAAAATGCCCAGAAAAGGGAAGAAAAATAAGACCATAGAAAGCTATTTTCTTGGGGAACAGATGTTCCGGCCTTTCATTTCTGATGACAAGGAACAATGCTTACCATCAGAGAAAGACATAGAAGTCAAGGCCTCTGTACCCAAACATCCGAAATAGACATCCAATGGGCTTAGGCCATGGAAGAGCTCAAAAAGGATTTTGAAAATCAAGTTAGACAGGTGGAGGAAAAACTGGGAAGAGAAATGAGAGAGATGCAAGAAAAGCATGAAAAACAGGTCAATACCTTGCTAAAGGAGACCCAAAAAAAGGCTGAAGAAAATAACACCTTGAAAAATAGGCTCACTCCATTGGCAAAAGAGGTTCAAAAAGCCAATGAGGAGAAGAATGCTTTCAAAAGCAGAATGAGCCAAATGGAAAAAGAGGTTCAAAAGCTCACTGAAGAAAATAGTTCTCTCAAAATTAGAATGGAACAGATGGAGTCTAATGACTTTACAAGAAACCAAGAAATCACAAAACAAAACCAAAAGAATGAAAAAATGGAAGAGAATGTGAAATATCTCATTGGAAAAACAACTGACCTGGAAAATAGATCCAGGAGAGACAATTTAAAAATTATGGTACTACCTGAAAGCCATGGTCAAAAAAAGAGCCTAGATATCATCTTCCATGAAATTATCAAGGAAAACTGCCCTGACATTCTAGAACCAGAGGGCAAAATAAGTATTGAAAGAATCCATTGATCACCACCTGAAAGAGATCCAAAAAGAGAAACTCCTAGGAACATTGTGGCCAAATTTCAGAATTCCCAGGTCAAGGAGAAAATATTGCAAGCAGCTAGAAAGAAACAATTCCAGTATTGTGGAAATACAATCAAGATAACACAAGATCTAGCAGCTTCTATATTAAGGGATCGAAGGGCATGGAATAGGATCTTCCAGAAGTCAAAGGAAGTAGGACTCAAACCAAGAATCACCTACCCAGCAAAACTGAGTATAATACTTCAAGGGAAAATATGATCTTTCAATGAAACAGAGGATTTTCAAGCATTCTTGATGAAAAGACCAGAGCTGAAAAGAAAATTTGACTTTCAAACACAAGAATGAGAAGAAGCATGAAAAAGTAAACAGCAAAGAGAAGTCATAAGGGACTTACCAAAGGTGAACTGTTTACATTCCTACATGGAAAGATAATATTTGTAACTCTTGAAATTTTTCAGTATCTGGGTAGTTGGTGGGACCACACACACACATACACACATGCATGCACATACAGAGACAGAGAGCACAGAGTGAATTGAATAGGATGGGACCATATCTTAAGCAAAATTAAGGTAAATGGTGAGAGAGAAATGTAGTGGGAGGAGAGAGGGTGAAATGGAATGGGGTAAATTATCTCTCATTCAAGAGGCAAGCAGGAGACTTTTTAGTGGAGGGAAAAAGAGGAGAGCTGAGAAAAAAACATGAAGTTTACCCTCATCACATTCGACTAAAGGAAGGAATAAAATGCACACTCATTTTGGTATGAAAACCTATCTTAAAATACAAGAAAGTGGGGGAGAAGGAGATAAACAGGGTGGGGGGGATGATGGAAGGGAGGGCAATGGGAGGAGGGTGCAATTTGAAGTCAACACTCGGGGAGGGACAGGATCAAAAGACAGAAGAGAAACAATGAGGGGCAGGACAGGATGGAGGGTAATTCAGTTAGTCTTACACAACACGACTATTATGGAAGTCATTTGTAAAACTGCACAGATATGGCCCATATTGAATTCCCTGCCTTCCCAAAGGGAACGGGTGGGGAGGGAGGGATGGGGAGAATTTGGAACTCAAAGTTTTAGGAACAACTGTTGAGTATTGTTCTTGCTACTAGGAAATAAGAAATACAGTTATTGGGGCATAGAAAGTCATCTGGCCCTACAGGACAAAAGAGAAGATGGGGACAAGAGAAGGGAGGGATGATAGAAGAGACAGCAGTTTGGAGATAGGGAAAATTAGATTGCTCGGTGTATTGGGGTGGGGGGAGGGGATAAAAGGGGAGAAAATTTGGAACCCAAAATTTTATGAAAATCAATGTAAAAAGTTAAATAAATTTATATTAAAAAAAACTGCTTAATAGCAAAAAATGTGACCGATTGTACACAAACACACACACATGCATAAGTATATATATATACACACACATGTATATGTACATATGCATCTATGTGTGTCTACATACATATATCACACATGTGTATATGTCATACATGTATGCACACACTTTTCCTTTGTTAGGTTACCAATTTTTAACAGAAAAGAACACTACAGTCTTTAATTTGGGTTGTATAGTACCCACATTGTCGACACTTTCTTTGATGTGCATCTTGTCTTTGGCTCATGTTTTTTATTTACAATTTTGTAGTGATTCTTTATTCATGTACCCACTTTATGGGTTGTCCATCAAAGTCTATATCAGTCTAGACAACAAGCAATCTTCACCTACTTGACTTTTCCTTTATCCTCAATCTCTTCAGTGATTGTGGTTATTGTTTAAGAGGTTCTATAGAGTTTCAGAGCTCGATACACTCCAGATGAAATCACCTGTAAGTAAAAATATCTGCAGAATCTCACCTTCTAAAAAATCTTTCTTTCATTTAGACTTTGTATTAGAATCCTCCATAACAGTGGGAGAGTTTTGGTGAGAGCATATGTGCTTCTTTCTTAACTTTATTTGATATTAATAAAAGGTCAGTGAATATGATATGCACCCAACATGAAGAGAAATAATGGATGACTTTGCATGAACAATGAGACTTTGTTCATAATTGATCAGGAAGACAGCAGGCTCGATTGCTAAATAACATAGCACTTTAAATGACCCCAAGATTCTCCCTGAAACAACAGGAGAATTTTATTAACAATATTATTCCAGACATGCTGAATAATTGTGATTTAAAGAATACTAAATACTTGAAAAAATTAAAACTGAGGGTCACCAAAGGGACACTGGAGAAGAACATGGTGAGTATGTGAAAGCTGCAGCATATTACCAACAAAGAGTTTAATAGGAAAAGTGACATAAAGGCTCTTATGATAGAGAAAAATGACCAAAAGGGAATGCAGATGAGTCATGTGGTGAGAACAAAGGTCAACAAATGGATAACACATTTCCCATACTGGATTGAAACAATATTCAGAGCTAGATGGAAGATCTAAGCCCACTAAGTAAGATCCTCTGTGGAGACATATGGAAGGACACAGACAGGATAGAAAATACTGATAACTTGTGATCTGAACGACTGAAAGTGATATTCACCTCAGTGAGACCCAAAAATCCAGAAGCAAATGGAAACAATGGTTCATCTAGCTCATTTTTGTCCCCCTGAATATTTTATATAAACCATCACATTTTCCCTTGAAATTCTCCTTTCTTACATTGACTAGAACCTAGTACTCACTGAATAAGATAACTTTATTTTCCTCTCAGAGTTAGTGTCAAAGTAGGAACTGCTATGTAATTCTTCATATTCATAACTCAGTATTCTCTCCAACACAACTCAGCATAAATGTACAGTATCTCTTTCTAACCCAATTTTAAAAATTCAGTTAATCACAAAGAAGTTACAGTAATGATTAAGAGATACACAATTATTATGAAGCTAATTTAATGGGTTGCCAAATGAATCTTAATTTTAGTACTTGTTATATGTGTTATTTCTATTTTAATTGGAGGAAGGAGAACAGACCACTGTAGCATTTCCATTGTTGTAAATTGTGTGGATTATAAATTAATCACATGGGTGAACACAATCTATAACAATCTACAGTTCCATTTTAGTCATATATATTCCATCAAAATATCTTCATTCTGAATAGCCTCTTGCGAGTGAAAAAGAATATGATATATTGGGCTTTTTGGAACAAGACAACAGCTAATTATTAGTTGGATAAGTTGCACACAAATGTCAGTGTAGACAACTTAGTATAGGAGTAGTAACATTTTAATCTCATTCTCATCTTGTAGGGAGTTTAGAGAAATGTTTCTGAAACAAGTCACTAACTCTTTGTTGTTTTATATGTATTGTTCTGTGGACGATCGCACAAGTAAATGAAATAAATATTTTAAAGATCTGATTAAAAGTATCAGGATATAAACATCTTCTATAGATACATTAAAAGGATCTTTAGTACAACTCCAGGAGAAGAGAGTACGATTGGAAATTTTATATCTGCACTTATATAATTTTTATTTCTTTTATTAAGTCTCTATATTTGCAAAGCTTTTCATTGCTTTTAACCAGGGGATTATGAATATTTGTTATGGCAAAATCTGCTAATATTTGTTCTTAATTTTTTTTATGCATCATTGTTTTATCTGGGCAGTTGTATTCACTGTTTGGTCTGTAATAACCTTCTTGTCCCTGCATATTTTTTGTATTGGATTCTCAATGATATTCTTAAATTCATACTTGTCATATAGGAATTTACACCTATCAGGTGAGGAATGAGATCAAGTTTTTGATGTATATTCTAGTGACCAAAAATTAAGGTGTTAAATTTCTTAATTCTACACAGATGTGTTGCATAGTTTCTACTGTTTTCTTGCCAGATCTGCATTGATATTATTATTGTTTTCATTGTTGTTAGCATTATTATTTTATTATTTTTAATTTATTCTTATTTTCAGGAACTATTTCTACATTGACTGACAGACAGATTGACTGACTGACTGAATCAGGACGACTAAATTTCTATGATGATAAGATAATCAAGCAGAAGTTCTAGGAAACCCAGATTATGTCTGTCTGCGCCTTGGTCTGAAAAAGTACTTATGAACAAGTAGTGCCTTTTGAGAATCTGTTCAACATTAACGCGATTAAAGCATGAACCTTTTTTTTCTAACCTTGAAAAAGTCACCTTTTGCAAGATCTAAACATTACCACTGATACTCCATTAAAGACTTTCTTCTTCCCATTATGTTTTCTCATTAATGGGATCCAAACTCTCTTTTTCCTGAATATTATCTGTTTTTAAACTACATGAATTTTGCAGATGATGAGTTCTATTAACAGTGAATTATCAAGTAATTAGCAATAATCTGATGGTGACAGCATGATTGAATCATACTTCTCAATTTTGCCTTTAAAATGGAGGACTGAAAAGAAAGGAGGTGTGGAAGCTATTGGAAAGAACCAGGAGGGAATCAGAGAAGAGTGTGGCTACAGAAAATTGGACTCATTTTTGTGAAAGAAAAGTTTTGTCATATGCAAAGGTTCTTTCAAGAACCCCATGACTCCAATAGAGGGCAGTTCATCGAGCAGTTGCCAGAGGCAGTAACAGAGGGATGAAGGAGGTTGTGTGGAAAGGAATTCATGAGGTGGAAAAGTGCAAAAAATATTAGAACTCAGTCTCCCAGAGAACAGAGGAGATTCAAGACAAAACTCATGGGCCAAGCCTTTTAGGGCCAAGACAATTTCCTTGGCAACTCCAAATTCTAGAACAAGTGTCCAGGACTGAAAAAGAGCCAGGACCAAGGAACGGATGTCAAAGGAAAGAGCTGAAATATGGGCTAAAAATCTTGAACCTTTTGAAATAGGAGTTTTGGGGTTTAATGCTCTTTGAACTGTGTGGATCCAGAGGAAGGAGAAAACTCCAGAAAACCTCCTGTCATTCACTTATTGAGTGCTGTAAGTCAAGAGGACTGAAGAGGTCCTTGAGTGAGGTTGGGCTCATTGACATAGGTGATCACTTGATTTTAGAAATTCAATAGAAGAAAGGAAGAACATCTAGAGGGCTCAAATTAGAGAAGGGGGAAGACAAATTATTTTGAAAATTCATGAGATCATGTGTAAAATCTATTTTCTTTCCTTTTTTCTTAAAATATATTTGGTATATTTTTAAACTGCTTTCTTAAATGGAAGTTGAAGGCTCCTTTATTTTTTCTATGGATATCCAGGCATGAGATAAAAGCTAAATTCTGATGTTCCCTGCTTTGGGTCATAAGGCAAAAAATTGAAGATTTGTAGCATACTCCAAATACTAAAGGCAATTTGTTGAAAGCCAGAGCTTGGGTACACTTAAACTACAGTTTTGCCTCCCAAATTGAAGGCAGATATCTTAATCTTTCAGTAGGTTTGAAGACTATGGGTGTGAAAAAAATTCTTCAACTTCCTACATTTTGTAGATATTTTTGGTGTTTATCATAGTATCATAAAATTTAAAGGCACCTTAGAGGCCATCTGGTATAAAATCTTATCCATTCAGGAATCCCCATTTATAACATAAATATAAGTCCTTATGGTTGTTATGGATGAGAAATAATGTCTAGAATATTTCAGAAAAGGGGAAATTACCTTTTTTACAAAACAGTCCATTCCCTTTTCAGGGAACTCTAATAGAAAATTCAATAAAACTGAAATATATTTCCCTGAATATTTCATTCATTGGCCATTATTTACCTTCTGGAGACATGCATAGTATTTAATTTCTTACCAAAGTGATAGTCCTTCCAATAGATAAGGATTATCTTGCTCCACCTCTGTTTTTTCCTTTTATCCAAATCAAATAACTCTGATTCTTTCAAATTTTCTTCATATGACAAAATTTTGAGTGCCCTTATTGTCCTAATCAACCTCTCCCTAGGGCCAATTTTCTTCTAAGTTACTATTAATTACTACTTACTACTTTGGAAGCTAAAAGTTTGCAAAGGCAACACTCATGACCCAATGGAAAAATTGGCCAAGTAATATCAATAGACAATTTTCAAAAGAGGAAACAAATTATTAATTAGTATTTGAAAAAATACTTAAGCTGACTAATAATCAAAGAGAGGCAAATTTTAAAAGCATGTTAGCATCAAAACAAACTTTATCAAATTGGCAAAAAATAATAAATACATTAAAAAATCCGTACTGGTCAAGTTGTAGATAAATAGGCATGCTCATTCATTGTGGATGGATTACTACAAGAAAATGTTGTGTAAGAGCAATAATGTTTTAAGAACATCTTTAAGTGTCTAAGTCATTTTCACTGCTATAAATTTGCAAATTAATTACAAAGATCATATAAAGGAATACACTACCTGTAGCCAAAGAAAGAACTGATAAATAGATATATAGAATGCTCTTACACACACATAAATACATACACACACAAACACATATATGACTAATGACAGCCATCTCTAGGATGGAGGGAAGGGAAGAAAGAAATGAGGGAATAGCAAGTTGTACACAACAAATTTTCAGTTTCATGTGTAATCATCTTTATTATTATACTACAGTATAGAAATGCTCATTTTATTTCATAAAAAAATTAAATAAAAAATTTACAGAAAAAAATGCATAAACAAGATGGAATATATCCAGAAAACAATCTGGGATGATGAGAGAATAACATACTCTACACAAATAGGTTGAAGGAACTTGTGATGGTTGTTTTGTAAAACAGAAGATTCTAGACAACCTTGATAATTCTGTTTGGATATTTGAATGACTCTCATTTAGCAGTGAAATAAGACTTGATCTGCTTCATCTGTACTTGGATCAATGAGTAAAGGTTAGAGAGAGGCAGAATTAGGAAGGATTGAATGAAAATGGTAGAGATTGCTTGTGGATTAGACTGCCTTGGGAAGAAATGGGTTCCCCCTTATTGGCGGTCCTGGGAGTCTAGATCAAGTACAGTTTGATTGACTTCTGAGTCCAATTCTAAGGCTGAGTCTGTAATTCTCTTCTTTCTACTACCCACTGTTATCTCCCCAGAAGCCTCAGTTGATTTTTAACTGCTTGCATGATGCAGTTCAAATTTATTGAATTTCAGTGTGTCTTGAATCTGGCTGCTACTTCCTTTCCCCCTAGCCCATTCTCAACAGCATTTAGAAATTTATTTTCTACAATTCTCCTATAAGAATTCTCCCACTACATCGAAGTGATTTTCTTCAGATTCTCTCAATACACTTTGCACTTTCCCACCTTCTGGGCACAAATTAAATTTACCTCTTACATGCAGCTTTCCTGAACATCTCAATCAGAGATCATTTTGCCATTCTCTTTGCCTCTGTTTATAATCTCTACCATTAACAAGACATTTTCATGCATCATGTTATAGATATAGATATGTCTTATTCTTTTCCTCTGTCTTTTTGTCTCTATCTCTTTGTGTCTCTGTTTCTCTGTCTCTATCTGTTTTGGTTTCTCTCTTTCTAAACCTATGATTTCTTTAGTGTAGAAAATTCCTTGGGAAGGGAAAGCTTGTCTACTGACCACAGATGTCTTTGAGTTCATTCACCTCATTGTACCAATGAAGAAATTGAGACTCACTGAGTTTAAATGATCCTTCCAAGGATAAATAGGAGCATCAGATATTTATTCTTCATGGTCAATTTAAAAGGTAGAGGAGGAGTTGACTGAAAGCTTCCCTCTTCAGGCATTCTGCCTGAGGTCTCCCCTAGGCTAGCCTCCCTTAGCCTCTGCCAAGGCTATAGAGAATCTTTTTGAAATATTTTTCCCAAATCTCCTCCTCCCCCCAAAAAAGTGGTAGAAATGAATGTTGACCAATCAGAGAGGAAAGTACAAAAATGAATGGAAGAAATGTGACACAAGGATGTAGCTAATCATGAATTGAAGGAGGTTGAAAGAGGACAGAAATTCCACTGGGTTCAGGTCACTACTCTCAACAGCTACATGGGGCAGGGACCAAGTCAATGACCTACAACCTATGTCTACCAACATGAACAACCTGAATCAACTTTATAACCCAATGTTGTGTGGGTACTCACCAAGAAAGGGGAACAAATAAGGCAATGATTGATGAGGAAGTAGAAGAAAAAATACTGAAGGCAGTGATTTAAAAAATGCTCAGTAAAAATTATGAGGGAGAGGGAGCTCCACAGTATTCCCTACCTCCTTTTTGTAGATGACCAGGTGAAGCCCTTAACCACACTTTTATAGAATCCTCTCAAGCGGATATTCTTAGAGGAACCACCTTTTGACTTACCCTTTTTATCAACTCTTTCATTTCAGTTTTGGTTTAGGTGCTGCTTTGACTTCAATATTTTTGTGTTTTCTCTAAACATCTTAATCTCTAAAATCTAATCTTAAAATTTTAAAAGAAAGAAAGAGGGAAGAAAGATTAATATCACTAAAAGAAAAATGGAGGAAATCAAATTAAGAAAGTTTTAAAATGAGCATGGTGAAATCACAAATACTGAAAGCAGTAAAAAGCATCATGAGAATCTATTATATATAGATATGTACCAACAAAAATGAAAACTCAAAACAATAAAGGTTATCTACAAAAATGTAGGAATATTGACATAGGCTATAATGTGGTTTTATTGATATAAAGAACTCCCAGATGAAATTCTCCTAAACCATGTAGGTCAGCATCTTCTCTACAACTTATAGACTTAGACATTGTCTGAATCACAGAGAAAGTTAAATGACTTACCCAGGGTCCAAAAGCTTCATTTCAGACACAGGATAAGAACTGAGGTTTCCTGGCTAAGAGAACTTCTCTCTATCCACATCACAATAAGTCAGTCAATAAACATTTATTAAGCTCATGCTGTATTCCAGGCCCTATGATGGGGATATTAAAAATAATAAAAGACAGCCTCTGCTCTCAAGGAACTCAAAGCCTAATGGGGAGACAACATGCAAACATTTTACATTTTAAAATGTCTAAATACAAATTATCTAAATAGATTCAGGGAGGAGAAGCTTTTCACAAAGTAAAACACTAATTTATTCTTTGAAAAGTAAACCCTACAAACTATATTCCTAGAGGAAATTCTTTTTAATATGATAAAAATGGTATCTATTTAAAACCAAAGGGTAGCAATATATGAAATGGAGAAAAACACCAAGATTTCCTAATTATATAAGAATAATACAAATATGTCCCCTTTGCATACTGTAATTTGGAATCATTCAAGACCTGATAGCAATAGCAGCAAGACAAGAGAAAGAAATTAAAGACATAAAAATAGGCAAAGAGGAGACAAAATTATCCCTTTTTGATTATGACAATGGTTTATTTAGAAAAGCCTAGCAAATAAGCAAAGAAATTAATGAGACAATAGCTTCATTAAAGTTGTAGGCTACAAAATATTTCTACCTAGCAATAACAAAATGAAGGAACTAATAATAGAATGATAATCCCCACTCAAAATAACTATGCATTACACGAATATCTGAGTCAATGTACCAAGGCACACTCAATACTTCTATAGTTACATTTGCAAAACTATCTTTAAATAAATAAAGAATGGAAGAATTAGCTGAAGAGAGACACAGTGTTCACCATCACATCATTCAAGTATAATAAAAATGACAATACTACAAAAATTAATTCACAAATTGAGTGCTATGTTAGTTCAACTAGCAAAATAATATATCGCAGAGCTAAAGAACGTAATTCCGAAATTAATTTGAAGATACAAAAAGTAATCCCCAGGTAAAATTAAAAAAAAGTAGATAAAGGTTGGGAATGAAGGAGAAATAACACTTCCAGACTTTAAATAATCATCAAAAATAACTTGGGTCTTCTTGTAAAGTAAATAAATGAAATACAATAGACAAAGAAGAATCAGTAATAATTAAAATCAATTACCTATTCTTGATAATTCTCTTAATAAAAACTGCCTAGAAAATAATAGTAATACTATTTGCATAATGTTGTAAGTTCTCAAAGCATGGTACACGTTATCTGATTTGATCCTCAGGACAATTCTGTGGTGGATACTATTATCTTCTTTATTTCACACATGAAAACACTGTGACTGAGAGGGTAAGTGACTTATTATGGGTCACATATCTAGTAAGTATGTGAAGCAGTAGCTGACCCAGATCTTCCTGACTCAAGTACAGAACTTTATCTACTATACTACCTAGATGAAAAAATTCCTGGGAAAACTGGAAAGTCATGTAGAAGAAATTCATATGAATATATTTATTATTCCATGTAACACAATAAACTCAAAACAGACTCATGAATTGAATAGTACATATGATAGCATAAAAGAATTGGTGATAATATAAAACAAAGAAGCATTATTATATATTTAGGAATCATATATCTAGGCATATAGGGTGAATTATTGACCAAGCAAGAAATAAAAATAATTGCAAAGTATAAAAGATTACTTTATTGCATGAAACTGAAAAGCTTTTGCATTAACAAAATTTATGGAAATATAAATAGGAAAAGAATAAAAACAGATAAATGAAAAAAGGCTTGGTATCAAAACTCTCTGATAAGATTTTCACATCTAGGATATATTACATACTAACAAATATATGAAAAAAATTCATTGCTCAATAGATAATTGGTAGGAGATAAAACAAATATGTTTCAAGAGTTTTCAACTATTAATGACCATCACAATGCTTCACATCACTAAAACGAAAAATTTAATTAAAAACTACTTTGAGTTTTCATCTCACTTCAAATTGACAAAGAAAACAAAAGCTAAGGAAAAGCTAGGAGAAGCTGTGAAAAGATTGGCAGACTAAAGATTTGCTTTTGGAGTCTTGAATTGATCCAACCATTGTGGAAAACACTTTGGGATTATGCAGAGCATGTGATTAAAATGTCCATACACAGATTGCACTGTTAGGTATGTACCCGAAGGAAAGCAGAAATAAAAAGAAAAGCTCTATATTTTTTCTTTACTTCTCTTTCTTTCATTCTTTTTCCTTTCCTCCTTCCTTCCTTCCTTCCTTCCTTCCTTCCTTCCTTCCTTCCTTCCTTCCTTCCTTCCTTCCTTCCTTCCTTCCTTCCTTCCTTCCTTCCTTCCTTTCTTCCTTCCTTCCTTCCTTTCTTTCTTCCTCTCACAAAAGAAAATGTCTTGAGAATAAACTAAGAAATTATATCCAGAATAATGAATGTATTAAGAAAAGTTACTTAAAACAAAAAAATTATAATAACTTTTACAGAGAATCATACCAATGCAACAATATTCCATAATTTATAAGATACAATTAGAATAGTCCATCAAAATTTGTATTTATGGAACTATATCTATGAATGAGAAAATTTATGAATGGAACTAAAAATTTAAAAATGAAAAACTCAACAAATCAAAGATTTTCAACCAAGCCCACAAATAAATGTTTTTACTAATGAGAAATATTTACAATTGAAAACAAAAGGCTTCTAAAGTGATATAAAGCCAGAGTTGGTTTAAAAAAAGGACTAACAAAAGTGTTAAATAATTACTTAATTTGACTTATTAAAACCAAAAGAAACTCAATAAAGTAAACAAATAATGTAAATACAAAGCAAAGGAAAGCGTTAGGTTATTATATATATATATGTATATATATGGTATGAGAAAGAAAAATTTAAAAACATGTACAAAATATGAGATACAATTTAATAAAAAAATAAATGATGACCTAAAAACCTCAGTCTTTAAAATAAAAATTAAACAATTCATAAGTGGCTGTCTTTCTCGTGTGTGTTTGTGTCTCCAAAGATTGGTAGAGTGTCCGGTCCTTGATAAGTGGTTAATGAATATTCTGTTTATCTATCTCTCTATTTATCTAGCTATGAAAGAGAAAAGAAAAATGATCTAATGGCATAATTCTATCAGATTTTATTTTTCAGTTGGAATCATTTTTTAAATTTTTATTATTTAAATTAATTTGTTCTCAGTTTTCAACAATCACTTCCATAGCTTGTAAATTTTCTCCCCCTCCCTTTCACCTCCCTACCTGAGACAGCATGCAATCTTATATGGGTTCTACATATGCATTCTTGTTAAACATATTTTCACATTAGTCATCAAAAGTAATGGTAGAAATCATGAGAAAAAAAGGAACTGAAACAAAACACAACACAAGAAAAAATAGTCTGTTTCATTTGTCATTCCATAGTTCTTTCTCTGGATGTGGACAGCATTTTGCATCAAGAATCCTTTGGGAATGTTCTAGGTCCTTGCATTGCTATAAAGGGCTAAGAAAAAATCCTGGCACCATGGGGCTACTAGTGTGCATATTGTTCTCCTGGTTCCACTCATTTCACTGAGCATCAGTTCATATAAGTCGTTCTAGGTTTTTATGAAGTCCTCCTTTTTGTCAAGTCTTAAAACACAACAGAATTCCATTATACGCATATATAAGAACTTGCTCAGGTATTCCCCAATTGATGGGCATCCCCTCGATTTCCAGTTCTTGGTCACCAAAAAAAGTTACTATAAATACTTTTGTACACATGAGTCCTTTTCCCATTTTTTATGATCTCTTTGAGATACAGCCGTAGGAAAGGTATTGCTGAGTCAAAGGGTATGCATATTTTTATAGACCTTTGGGCTTAGTTCTAAATTGCTCTTCAGAAGGAAGCTGCACTAACAATGAATTAATGTTTCAACTCTCCTACATCTTCTTCAACATTTATCATCTTCCTGTTTTGTCATGTTAGCCAATCTTATAGGTGTGATGTGGTACCTCAGAGTTGTTTTGATTTGCATCTCTCTATTTTTTCCCATGACTATAGATAGCTTTAATTTCTTCCTGTTAAAACTATCTGTTCATATCCTTTGACCATTTATCAATTGGGGAATGGCTTGTATTCTTGTAAATTTGACTCAGTTTTCAATATATTTTAGAAATGAGTCCTTTATCACAAGCATTCATTACAAAAATTCTCTTCCAGTTTTCTGTTTCCCTGCTAATCTTGTTTGCATTGGCTTAGTTTGTGCAAAAACTTTTCAATTTAATGTAATCAAAGTTATTCATTTTGCACTTCATAATTTTCTCTATTTCTTGTTTAGTCATAAATTTCTCTATTGTCCATAAGTCTCACAAATAAACTATCCTTTCCACCCCTAATTTGTTTATAGTATCAGCTTTATACCTAGATTATTTATCCGTTTAGACTTTATTCTTGTGTACAGTGTCAGGCATTTATTTCTCTATGCCCAGTTTGCATGACACTGTTATCCAGTTTTCCCAGCAGTTTTTGTCTAACAGTGAGCTTTTGTCCCAGAAGTTGAGGTCCTTGGGTTTATCAAACAGTAGACAGCTATAATCATTGACTGCTGTATCTTGTGTACCTAACTCATTCCACTGATCTACCCCTCTATTTCTTAGCCGGTACCAAGTGGTTTTGACAAATTCTGCCTTACAAGACAATTTGAGATCTGATAGGGCTAGGCCACCTTCTCTAGCATTTCATTTCATTAGTTCCCTTGCTATTCTGGACCTTTTGGTCTTCCAGATGAATTTTAATATTATTTTTTCTAGCTCTAGAAAATATTTTTCTGGTAGTTGGATTGGTATGGCACCACATAAGTAAATTAATTTAGGTAGAATTGTCATTTTTATTATATTAGCTTGGCCAAGTCATGAGCAATTGATGCTTTTTCCAATTATTTAGATCTGACTCTATTTGTGGGAAAAGTGTTTTGTAATTATGTTCATATAGTCCTTGGGGCTTTTTTGGCAGTTGGGCTCCCAAATATTTTATTGTTCTACAGTAACTTTAAATATGACTTCTCTTTCTAATGCTTGTTCTTGGGCTTTATTAGTAATATAGGGAAATGCAGATGATGTAAGTGGGTTTATTTTGTATCCTGAAACTTTGACAAAGTTGTTTATTATTTCAAATAGTTTTTCATTTGATTCTCTAGGATTTTCTAAATATATCATCATGTCATCTCCAAAGAGTGATAACTGAGTTTATTTTTTCCCTATTCTAATCTTTTCAATTTCTTTTCCTTCTCTTATTGCTAAACCTAACGTTTCTAGTACCATAGTGAATAACTGTTTTGATAATGGAAATCCTTTATTCTCTCTTGATCTTATTGAAAATGCATCTTGCTAGTTGCCATTACATATAATGTTTGCTGATGGTTTTAGGTAGAGACTACTTATTATTTTAAGTAAGTTTCCTTCCATTTATTCCTATGTTCTCCAGTATTTTCAATAGGAATGGGTGTTACATTTTGTCAAAAGCTTTTTCTGAATCTTTTGAGATAATAGTATGGTTTCTGTGAGATTTGCTGTTGATATAATCAATAATACTGAAAATTTTCCAAATATTAAACCATGTCTGTATCCCTGGTATAAATCCTACCTGATAAAAGTGTATTATTTTCTTGGTAAGTTGCTGTAATCTTTTTGCTAATATCTTATTTAATATTTTTGCATCAATATTATTAGGAAATTGGTCTATAATTCTGTTTTGGCTCTTCCCGATTTAGGTATCAGAACCATACTTGCATCATAAAACGAATTTGGTAGGACTCTACCAATTTTCTCAAATAATATTGGAATTAATTGTTCTTTAAATGTTTGATAGAATCTACTTGTACATCCATCAGGCCCTGAAGAGGTTTTCCTAGGAAGATCATTGATGGTTTGTTCAATTGCTTTTTTTGACATGGGGGTATTTTTTCTTCTGTTAAGCAGAGCAATTTATTTCTATAAATATTAGTCCATTTAACTTAGATTGTCAAATTTATGGGCATACACTTGGGCAAAGTAACTAACAATTATTGTTTTAATTTTCTCTTCACTGGAAGAGAGTTCACCCTTTACTTTTAGATATTATTAATTTGGTTTTCTTCTTTCATTTTGTAAATCAAATTGACCAAAGGTTTATCAATTTTATTTTTTTCATAAAACTAACTCTTAGTTTTATTAATTAGTTCAAGAGTTTTCTTAATTTCAATTTTATTAACCTCTCCTTTGGTTTTCAATATTTCTAATTTGGTATTTATTTGGTGATTTCCAATTTGTTCCTTTTCCAGTTTTGTTGCAATTACAATTAATTTATCTCTTATTGAATAACAAGTTTTTTTTTTCCCTCCTGTTTACATTTTTATGCCTCTTTTGAGACTTGTTTTTGAAGAAGAAATTTTCTATTGAACTAGGGTCTTTTCATCAGGAAGGTCTGTAAATCCCTTATTTCACTGAATGTCCATTCCATGCCTGAAATATAATGCTCAATTTTGCTGGGTAATTGATCCTTGATTGTGGTACAAGCTCCTTTGCCTTACAGAATGTCATATTCCAGTCCCTATGATCTTTTAATGTAGAAGCTTCAAGGTCATGTGTGATCCTGCCTGTAGTTCCTTGATATTTGAATTGTTTATTTCTGGCTACATGCAGTAGTTTCTCCTTGGAGTTTTCAGTTTTGGATCTGTTTCAGCAGGTGATGGGTGGATTCTTTTGGTGACTATTTTGCCCTCTGGTTCTGGGACCTCAGGGTAGTTTTTTCTTGATGATTTCTTGGAAGATATTGTCTAGACTTTTCTCTTTCATTACGGCTTTCCAGTAGTCCAATAATTCTTAGATTTTTCTCTCCTGAATCTCTTTTTCAGGTCGAAGAAGATCATGACATCAGAGAAATGATGACATGACTTGTACTTGACTTTGTTTTGAGTGAAGGAGGGCTGTACAAGATCACCAACTTCACTTCCTCCTTCTGAGCCATCTGGATCCAGTGACCAGATATTTATCAAGATGACTGAAGGAGGCCCAGGATACAATGGGAGATCTTGACCTATTCAGGTACTCATTTAGAGTGAGGTAACTCCTTTTCAGTGAATAGATCTCTTTAAGAAGTAGTCAGGGAGTGGCTCCCTTAAAGAGTAAAAAAAAAAGGTACTTTTCCAGGTCAATTGTTTTTTCTAATGAGATATTTTGCATTTTCTTATTTTTTTCTCTCTTTATATTTTGTTTGATTGATTCTTGATGTCTCATAGAGTCATTAGCTTCTACTTGCCCAATTCTAACTTTAATAAATTGTTTTCTTCAGTTCACTTTTGCTCCTCCTTTTCCATTTGTCCAATTTTTCCTTTTAAAGAGTTATTTTCTCCAATTAAGTTTTGTATCTCCTTATCCATTTGCCCAATTTTCCTTTTTAAGGAGCTGTTCTCTCTAGTGAATTCTTTTTTCTTCATTTTAAAGCTATTGGCCCTTTTTTCTTCTACCTCTCTATTTTGGTTTTTAAAATTCTTCTTAAGATTTCCCAAGAATGCTCTTTGGACTTGAGACCAGTTCATATTCCCTTTTGAAGTTTCAGATGTGAGTAGTGTCAATGCTGTCCTCATCTGTATTTGCGTTTTGGTCTTCTCTGTCTCCATAGAAAGATTCTATGGTCGTTGCTTTTCTGTTTTGCTTCTTGCTCATGGTGATTGCCTTTTTCCTGGTTTTTACACTGGTTCTCTGTTTCTGGGGCACTGGGGTCTCTGTCCACATTTCTTGCGTTGAGAAATGGGAGTTTTGTGTGTTAAGGCCTCTGTTTCTTTCAGCTAGAAGTCAGAATGCTGTAGCTTAACTGGTGCTGAGCTGGTTAGTGTGTGCCAAGCCTGAGGCCAGGTGAAGTCTTTCTGAGTTTCCCCTGGGGTTACACTGATGCTCCTGGTGTGAGGTGTGGGGGAGGGGTGGTCTGCCACAGAAGGTCTCCTCTGCCCCTGAACTAGTGTATAGATAGGCTCAGTGGCTGGTGAATCCCTATCTTCTGGGTTCCCCTGACTGTGCTAAGGCAAACCTGGTATTAGCCCTCATGGACTCCACCCCCTTGGGCTCAGGATCTTCTCCTGGTTCACTGAGGTGTAGTTATTTGGAACACCACTGGTCCTGTACTGGCTTCTTTCAGCCAAGGAAAGAGAGACTCTTCTCCTTGATGTCTCCAGTCTCCTGAGCTGATAGACTGCAGTGCTGCCTCTGCTGATCCTATTATTCGAGGGTTTTTCCTGGAGAAATATTCTCTGGTTTTTCAAGGTCAAAAAAGGGAGTATGACAGCACTTAAAGTTTACTCTGCAACCCTGGCTCCTAGAAGTTCAAATAGGTGACTTTGAAACATTTACTCGATAGTCTCAGGAGTGGCTGCTGATGTTACTGGGGGACCTGTACTTCTCTCACACTCAGTTCTGTTGGACTCCCATCCTGGGCTGATATTATTGAGAATCTGCACTGCTACTTTTGTTTTAGCCCATCCTGGCAGTTTCTGTTCTGCTTTGCTCTGGTCAATTCTATCAGATTTTAAAGGACAATTAAACTTAATATATATATATATATATTATATATGTATAATATATATGTATGTATGTATATACATACATACATATATATTTGTGATTATCCATAATAAAAAGGTACTATCAAACTCAACTTATGAGATAAATATGGACCTGTTCCCCCAGCCATGGAGGAAGAAGTGAGAGAAAGTAAAGTGAAGCCTGGCATTACTAATGAATATTTACACAAAAAAATTAAATAGAATTTTAGCCAACCAGATAAAAATAAATTCAAAACTTATTGATTATGGTTCATGTTGGATACAGGAATGACTCAATCATAGGAAAATAAGCAACATCATTAAGAATATAAAGAATTTTCAGAAGTTCATGCTATTTCTTATTTTCTGCAGAACATAAGTGTTTTTTTTTTCCTACTGAACTCATTTAAATTAAAAACACTGAAAAGTATAGTTATGGCAAGGCTCTTTAATGAAAAACATCTATCTAAAACCAATGGATATTTTATTTTAAGTTTTCACAATAAGTTTTTTGTCTCCCCTAATCACAATTCTTTGATATTAAGTCTCTAGTCACCCTAGAAATGTTATCTATAACAATAAAGGAAAGGGAAATATAAGGAAATAAATATTGGCAAAGGATGTATAATAATCCCTATTTGCAGAGTATATTGTTTTTCATTTGGAAAACTCTAGAAAATTAATGAAGAAACTATTTGAAACAATTCATAGCTTCAGCAGAGCAGCAGGATACAAAACAATTTTGTGACAATTCAGAGCTTTTATGCACATTACTAAAAAACTAAGAACAAAAAGAAGCGAAGTTTCATTTAATGTAACTGCAAAACATGCAGAATGTCTGCAACTTCACCCATCAAGGCCTGTATAAGACAAATAATTACACAAGTTTGTTTAGAGAAATAAATCCTTTTTAAATAACTGGAGAATTGGTGCTTATGCTTGGGTCATATCAGTACTATTAAAATGATTGTACCATTTCAATAAGCCAATATATTTAATATTTCACCAATCAAGTGACCATAGAGATAACAAAATTATATAAAATGTCAACTAATCAATAAATATTTTAATGTGACTCCAATTATGTTTCAGGCTCTGTACTATTAAATGGAGATAGAAAGATTAAATTGACACAATGTTTGCTCTCCAGGAGCTTATATTTATCAGGAAAGACATCCTGCAAATACTCATACATACATGCATGCATACATATGTGTGTGTGTGTATATAATTGTATACAAGGCAGATATGATAATCAATATTGTTAAATCAGCTTAAAATTCAGGTGGAGAAATAGCCAACAGTGACTTCAATGGTGATAATGAAGAAAGTATATTATTACATTTCACATTATATAACAAAATTATAATTATCAAGACTCTTTGGTATTAGCTTAAGAATGAAAAGATTAGTGGAATTCACTATTTAAAGAAGATCTAGAAGAAAGAGGCATCATTCTGATATCTGAAAATAGAAGGGAGAATTCTCCATTCAACAAGAACTTCTGGGAAAGCTGAAAATCAGATTGAGGGACAGGGAATTTAGAACATTTTGTGTTATGTTCTAGATGGACAATTTATCTAATATAAAGGTCACATCATTAAAACAGAAAAAATGAAAATTCTTATGTTTCACAATTAAGGGCAGGGAGATTTTTAGCCAAAGTATGGAGGTGACTATGGTAAGGTTGGCTCTTTATTTTAAATGTGTTTTGTGAATCACTTGTATTTTTTTTAACCATGAACAGTGTCCAGATAAGACATTTAACATTTTTTTTCTGGAAAACTGATAACTGTATTTGCTAAATATTCTTTTTTTTTTACTTTCTAGTGGAATTTTAGTATCTTGTTTTGTCTTTATAGTCTAGGATATCTGCTAATATAATAAAAATGAGAATTCTACCTAAATTAGTTTACTTATTCAGTACCATATCAATCAAACTACCAAAAAATATCTTGCAGAGCTAAAAAAAAAAATAACAATAACAAAATTTATCTGGAAAAACAAAAGGTGAAGAATGTTTTCTTTAATGTGAAGGAAGGTGCGCTAGATGTACCAGATCTCAAATTTTATTATAAAGCAATAATGATCAAAACAATATGGTACTGCCTAAGAAATAGAGTGGTCTATTAATGCAATAGATTTAGGCAAACAACAGAGAGTAGTACAATGGTCATAGTAATATAGTATTTGATAAACCTCAAAACACAAACTTTGGGACAAAAACTCATTATTTGTCAAAAACTGTTCAGCAAATTGAAAAACTGTAAGGTAGAAATTCAGTATAAGATCAACATCTCACACAGTAATCAAGATAAGGTCAAAATGTATACATGATTTATGCAAAAAAGGGTGATATCATAAGGAAATTAGAGGAGCATAACTAGTTTACCTGTCAGATTTATGGATAAGGAAAGAATTTATGACCAAACAAAAATTTATGACCAAATAATAGAGACTGTTACAAAATGTAAAATGCATAATTTTGAATATATTAAAGTTAAAAGTTTTTGTACAAACAAAACCAATGGAACCAACATAAGAAGGAAAGGAGAAAGCTGAGATGGGGGAAGTTGGGGGTGGGGAGGAATACAGCAAGTGTCTCTGATAAAGGCCTTATTTCTAAAACATATAGAGAACTGAATAAAATTTATAAGAATACAATTCATTCCCCAATTGATAAATCATCAAAGAATATAAACAGGCAGTATCCAGATGAAGAAATCAGAGGAAATCTATAGTCATATAAAAATGTTCTAAATCATTGTTGATTAGAGAAATGCAAATTAAAACAACTCCGAGGAATCACCTCACACCTATCAGATGGTTCAATATGGCAAAAAGGGAAAATGATAAATGTTGAAGGGGATATGGAAAAGTAGAGACACTTCAATTGGTGGAGTTCTCGAGAGCAATTTGGAACTATGCACAAAATGCTATAAAACTGAATATGCCCTTTGATCCAGCAGTACTACCACTAGGTCTATATCACAAAGAGATCTGAAAAGTGGGTGTGTGGTGGTATTTACACAACAATGTTTATAATAGCTCTTCTTTTCTGATGGAAATGAATTGGAGATGGGGGAGGGGAGCTTGTCCATAAATTGGGGAATGATTGAACAAGTTGTAGTGTATGATTGTGCTATAAGAAATAATGGGCAGAATAAATGGGCAGAAGGACTTACATGAACTTATGCAAAGTAAAGTAAGCTCAACCAGGAGGATATTGTACACAGTAATAACAATATTGTATGATGATCAACTGTGAATGACTTAGCTCTTCTCTGTCATACAGTGATCCATGACCATCCCAAAGGATTCATGAAGAGAAATTCTTTCTACACCCAGAGATAGAACTGATGGAGTCTGCATTCAGATTGAAGCACATAATTTCTCACGTTTTCTTTCATTTTTGATATATTTTCTTTCATAATATGACAAATATGAATATATGTTCTGCATGATTTAATAGTATAACCCATATCAAATTGTTTATTTTCTTAGGGAGGGGGAAGGAAGAAAAGGGAGAGGAAAATTTAGAATTTAACATTCTAAAAAATGGAATGTTAAAAATTATTTTTACATGAAATTGGGAAAAAATAAAATATTAATCAGAAAAAAAAATGCAGGGGGGCAGAGCCAAGATGGAGGAGTGAGAGCAGCAACTCACCTAAGCTCTCAGACAAACTCCTCCAGGTACCTCTGAAAGGAGAATCTGACCAAATTTTGGAGGTGCGGAAATAAGTGGGAGACAGATGGTGATGGATTCGGGGCTCAGGTGGGACTGGAAGGTCCATGGGAAGGATCTGTTCTGCGGGGGTGAGCCCACAGCGCACAGCGCAGCATGGCCAGCGCAGCGGAGCAGAAGAGACCTGAGAAACCTGAGTGGTGGGCAGAACCAGAGGAGCAGCACCCGGGGTGGGAGACAAGCTGAACCGAGTCAGTGAGAGCCTAGGAGTGCCAGATATCAGCGCAGCAGCTTCTGAGACCTTCAGCCCGAAGATCAAACTTCGGTAAGTCACCTACTTGAACTTCCGGGAGCCAGGATGGCATAGTGATCAGTAAATGCTCTCTCCTCCCCCTTTGATGACCATGAAAGAACCATAAAATATCTCTCCAGAAAAATCCCAGATCAGTAGAAATAGAAGAAGGAGACCAATAGTCTCATAACACCTGAGATGAGGAAAATAGCTAAGGGGGATTCCTCCTACGGTGGCAGAGGCAAACCTGAAGGACAGAGGACCCAGGGCAGAGAAAATTTGCACTAGGACCCAGGCAAGCCTCAGCGCCAGGAGAGGAGACCCAGGAGGGTCGGGAACATGCATTAGCATCTAGGCTTGCCTCAGCTGTCCAGGGGAATCAGAAAGACAATAGGGCAGCTGAGATTACCAGTTCCTGAGCTTGCCTGTGCCTCAGTTCAGCTGAGGAGATCTCCTGTGACCAGACCACTTCTCTTCCACACTTAACAAGCTAAACCCAGGGCTTATCAGGGAAACACCAAACAAAAACCTGCTTTTAGCTTTTTCACACATCAGCTCAGAAAAAGTTCTCTAGCTTCTGACTGAAAGAACCAGAAGCCACAACACTCAATCAAAATCATGAACAGAAAAAAGCAGAGGGCCGAAAGAACCATAGAATCTTTCTATGGGGATAAGGACCAAAACACAAACCCCAAAGAGGTCACAGCTGAGACTGTACTTCCATCTGAGACTTCAGAAGGGACTATGAACTACTCGCAAGTACAAGCAGCTCTCTTGGAACAGCTGAAGAAGGAAATAGAAGATAAACTGGCCAATGATTTTAAAATTATTAAGAAAAAATTCACTGATGAGAACATCTCCTTGAAAAGGAAAATTGAACAAATGGAAAAAGAAGTTCAAAAATTAGCTGGAGAAAATAAATTCCTGAAAGGCCAAATGGAAAAGGAAGTACAAAAATTAACTAGAGAAAATAACTTCCTAAAAGGGCAAATGGAAAAGGAAGTACAAAAATTAACTGGAGAAAATAGCTTCTTAAAAGGAAAAATTGGGCAGATGGAAAAGGAGATACAAAAGTTAATGGAAGAAAACAATTTGATGAAGATTAGAATTGGGAAAGTAAAAACTAATGACTCAATGAGACAGCAAGAATCAGTCAAACAAAATCTAAAGAATGAAAAGATAGAAGAAAATGTAAAATATCTAATTGGAAAAACAACTGACCTGGAAAATAGATCCAGAAGAGAAAACGTAAGAATTATTGGCCTGCCAGAAACCCAGGATGGAGAAAAGAGCCTGGACAATATCTTCCAGGAAATCATCCAGGAAAACTGCCCAGAAGTACTAGATTCAGAGGGCAAAATAGTCATTGAAAGAATCCACTGTTCCCCTCCTGAAAGGGATCCCAAACTCAAAACACCAAGAAATACAGTTGCCAAATTCCAGAGCTATCAAGTGAAGGAGAAAATATTACAAGCAGCCAGAAAGAAACAATTTAAATATCAAGGAGATACAATCAGGATTACACAGGACCTTGCAGCTTCTACATTAAAAGATAGAAAGAATTGGAACCCAATATTCCGTAAGGCAAAGGAGCTGGGACTACAACCAAGGATCAACTACCCAGCAAAGTTCAGCATAACATTTCAGGCAAGGAGAAAGTCATTCAATGAAGTAAGGGATTTCCAGAGTTTCCTAACCAAAACGCCAGAACTTAATAGACAATTCGATCTTCAAATGCAGTTCTCAAGAGAATCATAAAAAGGTAAACAGTGGGGGGGGGGGATAACTTGCTACTCAATTAGGGCAAATTGTTTACCTCCCTATAAGGGAAGATGATATCTGTTTATCTTGAGAACTGTGCGTCTATTAAGAAATATAAAAGGGATAAGCATAGGGGGAACGGGTATAAAGTAAATGATATCATGATAAAAATATGATTTAAGTATGAGAAGGGAGTGTAATAGGAGGTGTGAAAAGGAGGAAGCAGAAAATGGCAAATTACATCACAAGAAGAAGTACAAAATAATAGTAGAGGGAAAGAGGGGAGGGAGATGAGCATTGTGTGAGAGGTACTCGCATCGGATTTGTTTAAAGGATGGAACAATAAACTTAAGTAGAAAATCCTAACTAGCTCTATAAGCAGTGGGAGAGGAAGGGGAAAGAAAGGGGAGGGAGGAAGCAATAAGAGTAAAGGGGAGTTAAAGGGAGGGGGGCTAAAAGAAAGAGGGGAAGCCGGCAAGAGGAGGTGGTGAAAAGTGAATACTAGTGAGGAGGGGAAGGGAGACAGCAGAGCTAAAAGCACAAATGGTGGGAAAGAAGATGGAGGGAAATACACAGATTGTAATCATAATTGTGAATGTGAATGGAATGAATTCTCCCATAAAACAGAGACGGATAGCAGAATGGATTAAAAGCCATAATCCAACAATATGCTGCTTACAAGAAACACATTTGAAACGGGGGGATACACATAGGACAAAGGTGAAAGGATGGAGCAGAATATATTGTGCTTCAGCTGATGTAAGAAAGGGAGGAGTAGCAACCCTAATCTCAGACAAAGCAAAAGCAAAAATAGATCTAATCAAAAGGGATAAGGATGGAAACTATATCGTGCTAAAAGGCACCATAGACAATGAAGCAATATCATTACTAAACATGTATGCTCCAAGTGGTATAGCATCCAGATTCTTAGAGGAGAGGTTGAGGGAATTGAAGGAAGAAATTGACAGCAAAACTAAACTAGTGGGGGACCTCAACCTCCCTCTTTCTGAACTTGATAAATCTAACCTCAAAATAAACAAGAAAGAGGTTAAGGAGGTAAATAAAACTCTAGATAAGGTAGATATGATAGATCTTTGGAGAAAACTGAATGGGAATAGAAAGGAATATACCGTTTCCTCAGCAGTACATGGAACATTTACAAAAATTGACCATGTACTAGGACATAAAAATCTCAAAATCCAGTGCAGAATGGCAGAGATAATCAGTGCATCCTTCTCAGATCATAATGCAATAAAAATTATATGTAATAAAAGGCCATGGAAAGAAAAAGCAAAAATCAATTGGAAACTAAATAATTTAATCCTAAAGAAGGAATGGGTTAAAGAAGAAATCATAGAAACAATCAATAACTTCATTCAAGAGAATGACAATAATGAGACAACCTACCAAATCTAATGGGATACTGCAAAAAGCAGTTCTTAGGGGAAGTTTTATATCTTTGAATGCCTACATAAATAAAATAGAGAAAGAGGAGATCAATGACTTGGGAATGCAGCTTAAAAAGCTAGAAAAAGAACAAATTGAAAATCCCCAAGAAAATACCAAATTAGAAATACTAAAAACCAAAGGAGAGATTAATAAAATTGAAATTAAGAAAACTATTGAATTAATAAATAAAACCAATAGTTGGTTTTATGAAAAAACTAATAAAATTGATAAACCTTTGGTCAATTTGATTAAAAAAAAGAAAGAAGAAAATCATATTACTAATATTAAAAATGAAAGGGGTGAACTCACCTCCAAAGAGGAGGAAATTAAAACAATAATTAGAAATTATTTTGCCCAACTTTATGCCTACAAATTCGATAATCTAAATGAGATAGATGAATATTTTAAAAACTACAAATTGCCCAGATTAACAGAAGAGGAAATTGAATACTTAAACAACCCCATCTCAGAAAAAGAAATTGAACAAGCCATCAATGGACTCCCTAGGAAGAAATCTCCAGGACCAGATGGATTCACAAGTGAATTCTATCAAACCTTTAAAGAACAGTTAATTCCAATACTATATAGACTATTTGGGAAAATTGGGGAAGAAGGAGTACTCCCAAATTCTTTCTATGATACAAATATGGTTTTGATACCCAAGCCAGGAAGAGACAAAACAGAAAAAGAAAATTATAGACCAATTTCTCTAATGAATATAGATGCAAAAATTTTCAACAAGATTTTAGCAAAGCAAATACAGCATCTTATCAAGAGAATAATACATTATGATCAGGTAAGTTTCATACCAGGAATGCAGGGCTGGTTCAATATTAGGAAAATTATTAGCATCATCAATCATATCAACAACAAAACCAACAAAAACCACATGATTATCTCAATTGATGCAGAAAAAGCTTTCAACAAAATACAACACCCATTCCTATTAAAAACACTGGAGAACATAGGAATAAAAGGAACTTTCCATAAAATAATAAGCAGTATCTACCTAAAACCTTCAGCAAGCATTATATGCAATGGAGATAAGCTAGATGCATTTCCAATAAGGTCAGGGGTGAAACGAGGATGCCCATTATCACCATTATTATTCAATATGGTACTAGAAATGTTAGCGGTAGCAATTAGACAAGATAAAGAAACTGAAGGAATAAAAATAGCCAAAGAAGAAACTAAGTTATCACTCTTTGCAGATGATATGATGATATACTTAGAGAATCCCAGAGATTCAAGTAAAAATTTACTTGAAATAATAAACAACTTTGGCAAAGTTGCAGGTTACAAAATAAACCCACACAAATCTTCTGCATTCCTATATATTAGCAACAAAGTCCAACAGCAAGAGATAGAAAGAGAAATCCCATTTAAAGCTAGAGTAGACACTATAAAATACTTAGGAGTTTTCCTGCCAAAACAAACCCAGGGATTATATGAACACAATTACAAGACACTTTTTGCACAAATAAAGTCAGATTTAAGTAAGTGGAAAAACATCAGTTGTTCATGGGTAGACTGAGCTAATATAATAAAAATGACAATTCTACCTAAATTAATCTACTTATTTAGTGCCATACCAATTAAAATACCAGATAATTATTTTCTAGAGCTGGATAAAATAATATCAAAATTCATTTGGAAAAACAAAAGGTCCAGAATATCAAAGGGACTAATGAAAAGAAATGCTTGGGAAGGTGGCCTAGCGCTACCAGACCTCAAATTGTATTATAAAGCAGCAATTATCAAAACCACTTGGTATTGGCTAAGAAACAGAGGGGTAGACAAATGGAATAGACTTGACACTCAAGACACAGTAGGCAAGGAATATAGCAACCTCCTGTTTGATAAACCCAAAGATCCCAGCCTCTGGGATAAGAACTCACTATTCGACAAAAATTGCTGGGAAAACTGGTTAATTGTGTGGCAGAAACTAGGCATAGACCCATGCCTGACACCGTACACAAGAATAAAGTCCAAATGGGTACATGATTTAGGTATAAAGATTGATACCATGAATAAACTAGAGAACCAAGGAATAGTGTATTTATCAGATTTATGGAGAGGGGAAGAATTTTTTTCTAAAGAAACGATAGAAAGCATGATGAAATGCAAGATGGATAATTTTGATTACTTTAAACTGAAAAGTTTTTGCACAACCAAACCCAATGCAACCAAAATTCGGAGGGATGTAGTAAATTGGGAAAAATTTTACAGCTAAGCTCGGGGATAAAGGCCTCATTTCTAGAATATATAGAGAACTGACTCAAAAATATAACCATACAAGTCATTCCCCAATTGATAAATGGTCAAAGGATATGAACAAGCAATTTTCAGGGGAAGAAATCAAAGATATCTATAATCATATGAAAAAGTGCTCTAAATCACTATTGATTAGAGAGATGCAAATCAAAACAACTCTGAGGTACCACATCACACCTGTAAGATTGGCAAACATGACAGAACAAGAAAATGATAAATGCTGGAGAGGATGTGGGAGAGTTGGAACACTAATTCATTGTTGGTGGAGCTGTGAGATCATCCAACCCTTCTGGAGAACGGTTTGGAACTATGTCCAAAGGGCTACAAAAATGTGCATGCCCTTTGACCCAGAAATATCGCTACTAGGACTGTATCCCCAAGAGGTTATAAAAACGGGAAAGGGTCCCACGTGTACAAAAATATTTATAGCAGCACTCTTTGTGGTAGCCAAAAACTGGAAGTCAAGGGGATGGCTGAATTGGGGAATGGTTGAATAAATTATGGTATATGAATGTAATGGAGTACTATTGTGCCATAAGAAATGATGAACAAGAAGACTTCAGGGAGGCCTGGAAGGACTTATATGACCTGATGCTGAGCGAAAGGAGCAGAACCAGGAGAACCTTGTGCACAGCAACGACCACAGTGTGCGAGAGTTTTTTCTGGTAGACTTGGAACTTTGTAATAACACAAGAACTTACTGAGAAAAAAAAAAATCCTATTGTCGGTCTTCTAAGGCAAAATGCCTTCCACACTCAGAGAAAGAAATATGGAAGTCATTTGCAGAATGTAGCAGATCATGTTTCTGTGTGGGTGGGTTTTAGTGTATTATGTTTTGATTTGTTATATGATTTCTTCCATTTATTTTAGTTCGACTACATAGCATGACTATAGTGAAAATGTGCTCAATAGGAAAGTATATGTAGAACCTAAACAGAATTGTATGCTGTCATGGGGCGGGAGGGGGGTATTGGGGGAAGGGTGGGGGGATAAAATCTTAACTTTAAGGAAATGATTGTAAAACATTAAAAAAAAAATAAAATTAAAATTAAAAAAAAATAAAAAAGAAATGCTATGAGCTTAAATACACCAAAGAAATTAAGCCATAAGGAGAAAACAACCCTATAACAACTACAAGCATAGCTTGTGGAGGAAAAATAATTGGTTTAGCCATAAGGACAAGAGTGAGATGAAAAAAAAGAAGTAAGAATTTTGTTAAAATGACACAAGAAATTAAATTATCATTTCAGAGGGCAAAAAAACAGAAAGAAAAGCAAATATTTTAAAATATGATAGAAACCATTAGCCAAGAAGGGGATTTCATTAAAAATTGAATGAGTAGTCAGAATTCAATATGTCAGTTAGACATCAAAAAAATATTAGAATAAAGGTAAGAGATTAAAAATTTGAGTAAACAATACATTTTAACAATAAAAACACAAATCACATGGAAGAACAGGTCCAGGAAAAATACTCAAGAACTAATGAACTCCCATAAAATCATTACAGAACAAACAAACAAAATCTGAACATCACATTTTAAGAAATTGTAAAAGAAATTTATGTGAATCTGTTAGAACCAGAGAACAAAGAAACAATTTAAAGAAAGTTAATCTTCCTCTGACAGAAACAGCAAGCCAAAAACACACAAAAGTATTGCATCAAATAGCTAAAATTCCCTTGGTAAAGTAAAAAATATTACAAACAGTAAGATAGTCAAAATCACATAAGAGTTGACATTATCTATGATAAAGGAGACAAAATCATGGAATGCAATATTCCAAAAGTCAAAAGATAAAAATAATGTACAGTGAAAAATATAGTATAATTCTACAGGGATTTGGAGGAATGGACATTAATGGAATAAATGACATTGAAGAATTCTTAATGAAAGACTAGAGTTGAAGAAAGAAAAAATATCTTAAAATACAAGGGGAGATGGAGCAAAAATGGAAGAGTAGAGGCATGCACCTACTAGAACTCTCGCCTCAAAACCCTCAAAAAATGATAGAAACATACCCTAAACCAGTTCTAGAGTAGCAGAAGCCACAAAATTATAGGCTCAAGGAAATTTCCAGTCCAAGACAATCTTAAAGGTTAAAATGAAGGGTCTATTGCACCAGCTGGGAGGAGAGCATTTTGGTGTGGGCCCCACCAGTGCTGATGTAGCTGGAGCTGGTCTTAAAGTACTATGTTGATGATGGCTGCTGCCAAAGACAAATATCAAAAAGAGCTGCAAAGGTCAGTGGAAAAGGCTTCTAATCTAGATGAGCAGGGAGTATGATTCAAGTCCCAGCCCAGGCCCTACGCCAGGGTGGTGGCAGTCACTCACAACCACTACTGCATCTGGAGCCCTCCACTTAACAAAGAGCTCAGAAGTAAAGTAATTAGTTAGGAAAATGAGCAAATGGGGGAAAAGAAACAGATTCTTATTTTCTGGGTGAAGAGATATCTTCTTATGTCACCAGTGATGAGGATGATCAAAACATACAAGAAGAAGGCAACAAATCCAAAGTTTCTGTATTCAAAGCCTCCAAGAAAACTATAAAACCATGATGAAAAGAAGAAACAGGACAATATCTTCCAAGAAATCATCAAGGAAAACTGCCCTGAGGTACTAGATCCAGAGGTCAAAATAGTCATCAAAAGAATGCACCAGTCACCTCCTGAAAGAGATCCCAAATTGAAAACTCCAAGGAATAGTCTTCCCAAATTCCCAAACTATCAAGTGAAGGAGAAAATACTGCAAGAAGACATAAAGAAACAATTCAAGTACTGAGGAACTACAGGCAGGATCACACAGGGCCAAGAAGCTTCTGCATTAAAAGATCAGAAGGACTGGAATGATATTCTGTAAAGCAAAGGAGCTTGCATTACAACCAAGAATTGGTTACTCAGCAAAATTAAGCATAATATTTCAGGCAAGCAGATGGACATACAGTGAAACAAGGGATATCCAGACCATCCTGATGAAAAAGTCAAAGTCCAATAGAAAATTTGATCTTCCATTACAAATCTCAAGATAGGCATAAAAAGTTAAAGGGGAAAAAACCTTGTTATTCAATAGGAGCAAACAATTTACATCCCTATAAGGAAGGTGATACTTGTTAATCTTGAGAACTGTATATGTATTGTGATATTTAAAAGTGATATACATAGATAGAGGGGGTGAGTATAAATTAAATGATGTTTAAAACTGTGATTTAAAGATGGAAGGAATTGTAACTGGAGATGTAAAAAAGAGGAGGCAGAAAAAGGTAAATTGCATCATAGGAAGAGGCAAAAACATTACAGTAGAAGGAAAGAGGGGAGGGAGATTAGTATTGTTTGAGCTTTATTCTCATTGGATGTGGTTCAAGGAAAGAACAGCAAAATCAATTAAGTATAGAAATCCAACTAGCCCAGTAAGCAGTAGGAGGGGAAAGGGGAAAGGAAAGGGAGGGGAACTGATAGAAGGGAGAGATGACTGAGGGAGGTGGTGTTCAAAATTTAAAACTGTATTGTGGAGGGGAAGATAGAAGGGAGAATTAGAAGCATAAATGGGGGAAAAAGGAAGGAAGAAAAGATGCAGGAATCATAGTTGTGAAAGTGGATGGGGTGAACTCTCCAATAAAAGGGAGGAGGTTAGTAGAATGGATTAAAAGCCATAATCCAACAATACGTTGTTTAGAAGAAATACATTTGAAACAGGGGGATATACACAGGGTAAAATTAAAAGGTTGGAGCAGAATATGTTATGCTTCAGGTGATGTAAAAAAGCAGGGGTGGCAATCCTAATCTCAGACAAAGCAAAAGCAGAAACAGATCTAATAAAAAGAGATAAGAAAGGAAACTATATCCTGCTAAAAGGTGCCATAGACAATGAAGCCATATCATTACTAAACATATATGCACCAAGTGATATAGCATCCAAATTCATAGAGGAGAAAATAAGGGAGTTATAAATACAGCAAAACTATACTAGTGGGAGACCTCAACCGCCCCCACTCTGAAGGTGATAAATCTAATCTCAAAATAAATAAGAAAGAAGTGAAGAGGGTGAATAGAACTGTGAATAAGGTAGATAGGATATATCTCTGGAGAAAATTAAATGGGAATAGAAAGGGATATGCATTTTTCTCAGTAGTACATGGCACATATACAAAATGACCTTGTAGTAGGGCATAAAAACGTCACACTCCAGTGCAGAAAGGCAGAGATTGTCAATGCATCCTTGTCAGATCATAATGAAATAAAATTATATGTAATAAAAGGCATTGGAAAGATAGACCAAAAATTAACTGGAAGCTGTATAACTTAATCATAAAGATTGAGGGGGTTAAGCAACAAATCATAGAAACAATCAATAACTTCATTCAAGAGAATGACAATGATGAAACAATCTACCAAAACTTATGGGATGCTGCAAAAGCAAGTCTTAGGGGAAGTTTTATGTCATCCAATGCCTACATGAATAAAATAGAGAAAGAGGAGATCAATGAATTAGGTACTTAGCTGAAAAAGCCAGAAAAAAAACAACACAAATTGAAAATCCCCATGTAAATACCCAATTAGAAATACTGAAAACCAAAGGAGAGGTTAATAAAATTGAAATTAAGAAGCTATTGAACTAATAAATAATACTAGGAGTTGGTTTTATGAATAAAACAAAAAATTGTTAAAATTTTGGTCAATTTGATTCAAAAAAGAAAGAAGCAAATCAAATTACTATTATAAAAAATGAAAAAAGGAGAACTGTCCTCCAACAAGGAAGAAATTACAACAATGATTATAAATTACTTTGCCCAACTGTATGCCCATAAATTTGACAATCTAAGTGAGATGGATGAATATTTTAAAAATATATAAATTGCCCAGATTAACAGAAGACAAAGCTGAATGCTTAAACAACACCATCTCAGAAAAGAAATTGAACAAGTCATTTATGAACTCCCTAAGAAAAAATCTTCAGGGCCAGATGGATTTGCAAGTGAATTCTATGAAACATTTGAAGTACAGTTAATTCAATACTATATAGATTATTTGGGAAAATTGTGAAGAAGTGCTACCAAATTCTTTTTAGAATAGAAATGTGGTTCTGACACCTAAACCAGGAAGAGTCAAAACAGAGAAAGTAAATTATAGACCAATTTCTTTAATGAATATAGATGCAAAAATTTTAAATAAGATATTAGAAAAAGAATAAAGTAAGTTATCATGAGAATATTATATTATGATAAGGTAGGATTTGTAGGAGGTATTCAGGACTGATTCAATATTAGGAAAACTATCAGTATTATTTATCATATCCACAAAAAAACTAACAGAAAACATATGGTTACCTCAATAGGTGGAGAAAATGCTTTTGACAAAATATAACATCTATTCCTATTGAAAACACTGGAGAGCATAAGAATAAATGGAACTTTCCACAAAAAAATATGTAGGATCTACCTAAAACCTTCAGCACAAGCTGAAGCTTTATATGCAATGGGGATAAGCTGGATGCATTTCCAATAAGTTCAGGGGTGAAACAAGGATGTCCACTATCACCACTATTATACAATATAGAACTAGAAATGTTAGCTGTAGCAATAACAGAAGAAAAAGAAATTGAAGGAATTAAAATAGGCAAAGAAGAAACTAAGTTATCACTCCTTGCAGATGATATGATGATATACTTAGAGAATCCTAGAGAATCAAGTAAAAAACTACATGAAATAATAAACAACTTTGGCAAAATTGCAGGTTAGAAAATAAATGCACATAAATAATCTGCCTGTCTATATATTTCTACCAAAGTCTAACAGCAAGAGATAGAAACAGGAATTCCATTTAAACCTATGGCAAACATTATAAAATATCTGGAAGTCGACCTGCCAAAATGAAAGCAAGGACTATATGAACACAATTACAAAACAAATAAAATTATATCTAAGTAAGTGGGAAAACATCGCTTTCTTGTGGCTAGGCTGAGCTAATATAATAAAAATGACAATTCTATCTAAATTACTTTATTTATTCAGTGTCATACCAATCAAACTACCAGAAAAATATTTTTGAACTAGAAAAAATAATATCAAAATTGATCTGGAAGAACAAAAGGTACAGAATATCAAGAAATTAATGAGAAGAAATGCTAGGGAAGGTGGTCTAGCCCTACCAGATCTTAAACTGTATTATAAAGCACAATTCATCAAAACCACTTGGTTCTGGCTAAGAAATAGAAAGGTAGACCAGTGCAATAGGTTAGGTACTCAAGACACAATAGGTACTGAATATATGGCAATTTTCTGTTTGATAAACCAAAGGACCCCAGATTCTAGATTCAGCACTGTTTGACAAAAAGTCCTGGGAAAATTGGATAAAAGTGTGGTGAAAACTGGTCATAGACCAATGATAGATACTGTGCAGAAGAATAAAGTTCAAATAGATACATGATCTAAGTATAAAAACTGATACTACAAACAAATAAAGGGAATAAGGAATAGTGTTTTGTCAGATTCATGGAGAATGGAAAAATATTACGACCAAAGAAGAGGCAGCGAACACTATGAAGTACAAAATGGATAATTTTGATTAAATTAAATTGGAAATGTTTGGCACAAAGTCAAAGCAACCAAGATTAGGAGGGAAGCAGAAAAATGGAAAAGAATTTCTGCAGCTTGTGTCTGTGATAAAACACCTCATTTTAAAAATATATAGAGAACTGAGTCAAATTTACTATAAGTCATTCCCCAACTGAAAAATGGTCAAAGGATATGAACAGGGAGTTTTCAGAGGAAGAAATTAAAGCTATCTATAGTCATTTAAAAATGCTCTAAATCACTATTGATTAGAGAGATGCAAATCAAAACAACTCTGAGATACCACAATACACCTATCAGATTGGCTAACATGACAAAAAAGGAAGATGATAAATGTTTGGGAAGATATGGGAGAATTGGAATACTAATTCATTGTCGATAGAGCTTTAAGTTAATCCAACCATTCTGGAGAGTAATTTGGAAATATGCCCAAAGGGTTACAAAAATATGCATACCCTTTGACCCAGCAATATCGCTTCCAGGACTGTCTTCCAAAGAAATCATAAAAATGGGAAAGGGTCCCATAGGTACAAACACATTTATAGCAGCTCTCTTTGTGGTGGCCAAGAACTGGAAATTAAGGAGATGTCCATCCATTAGGGAATGACTGAACAAGTTGTGGTACATGAATGTAGTGGAACACTACTGTGCTTTAAATAATGATGAATAGGAAGACTTCATAGAGGTCTGCAAGGACTTATATGAACTGATGCTGAATGAAAGGAGCAGAATCAGGAGATTATTGTGCACAGTAACAACCACAGTGTGTGAGATATTTTTCCGATAGACTTAGCCCTTCTCAGCAATGCAACCACCTAGAATATCTCAAAACATTTTTGAGGCAAAATGCCATCCACAATCCAGAGAAAGAATTATGGGATTGGCAAGCAAAATGAAACAGAATATTTTCTCTTGTGCTGTGCTTTTTTTAAATTTATCTCATCATTTGTATCATTCATTTTAATTCTTCCATGCAATATGACTAATGTGAAAATGTATTTATTAAGAATGTATGTGTAGAACCCATATAAGATTGTATGCTGTTTTGATATGGATGGGGAGAGGGAGAAAATGTAAGATTTATGGAAGTGATTGTAGTGAACTGAAAACAAATAAATTTTTAAAAAAGAAGCAGAATGGGCCAAATGAAAAAAGTGTTTCAAAAGCTCTTTGAAGAAAATAATTCCTTAAAAATTAAAATGGAGCAAATGGAAGCTAATGACTTTATGAGAATTCAAGAAAATATAAAACAGTACCAATAGAATGAAAAAAATAGAAGACAATGTGAATTTTATCTTTGGGGAAACAATACACCTGGAAAATAGATCTAGGAGACATAATTTAAAAATTAGTGGACTATGTGAAAGCCATGGCAAAAATACAAACCTAGATATCTTTCAAAAAAAATTATCAAGGTAAGCTGCTCCAATATTGTAGAACCAGAAGGTGAAATAGAAATTGAAAGAATCCACTAATTACTAACTGAGATTCCCAAAGAAAAATTTGTAGAAATATTGCAGTCAAATTCCAGATGTATCAAGTCAAGAAGAAAGTATTCCAAGTAGCCAGAAAGAAACAATTCAAGTATTGGGTAAAGGCAATCAAGATAACACAAGATTTAGCAGGTTCTATGTTAAATGATTAGAAGCTTTGGAATGTGATATTCCAGAGTTCAAAGAAGATAGGATTAAAACCAGGAATCATCTACCCAGCAAAACTGAGTATAATAAGGAAAAATGGAACTTCAATGAAATAGGGGACTTCCAAGCATTCTTGTTGAGATGAGAGCTGAAAAGAAAATTTGACTTAAAAATAACAGAATCATGAGAAGTGTGAAAAGGTAAAAAGGAAAAAGAAACCATAAAGTACTTATTAAAATTGAAATGTTTACATTCCTACATGGAAAAATGATATTTGTAACTCATGAGACCTTTCTCAGTAAAAGGACAATTGGAGCAAACATACGCATTTCTTCACTACATATATATACACACACTATATGTCGTGAGTGAGTGTGTATGTGTGTGAGTGTGTGTGAGAGAGAAAGAGAGAGATAGATAGAGACAGAAAGACAGAGTGCACAGGGTGAGCTGAATGTGAAGGCATGATATCTAAAAAAGAAAATTATGTTTTGAGAGGAATGTACTAGGAGAAAGAAAAAGGGAGAAAGAATGTAGTAAATCATCTCACATAAAAGAAGCAAAAACGAACTATTACAATGGAGAGGAAGAAGAGTAAGGTGACAGGGAAAAAGTGAGTCTTTCTTTCAATGGATTTGCCTTCAGGAGGGAATAACATATACACTCAATTGTTTATGGAAGTTTATCTTACCCTACAGGAAAGAAGGAAAAAGAGCATAAGAGAGGGAAGATAATGGAAGGAGGTGGGAGATTGGGGAAGGGGTACTTGAAAGAAAACACTTTGGAAGAGGGACAGATCAAAGGAGAGAACAGAATAAACAGAAGGCAGGACAGGATAGAGGAAAATATAGTTAGTCTTTCATAACATGATGGTTATGGAAGTGTTTTGCATGACTGCATATGTGTAACCAGTATCTAATTGCTTGCCTTCTCCATGAGCATGGGTGGGAAGGGAGGAAGGGAGAGAATGTGTAAATCAAAGTTTTTCAAATTTATGTTAAAATTGTTTTGACATGCAACTAGGAAATATGATATATAGGCAATGGGGTATAGAAATCTATCTTGCCCAACCAGAAAATAGAAGGGAAGGAGATGGGGGAGTGATAGGAAGGAGGGAGGATTGGAGGAAAGGGCAATCAAAATGCACACTATATGGTGATGGGGGAGGGGGAACTGGGAAGAATATTTGAAATTCAAAAATTTTTGGAAGTGAATGTTGAAAATGAAAATAAATAAGTTTTAAAAAAGAAGGAAGGAAGAAAAAGTAAATAGAAGGGGAGGAGACCAGTATCTATTTTTATAACAGCTCAATATCTCTACCAGTTTCTGATTTGGAATAGAAATCAAGATGCATATCCCTCAGTTCTGCATGGTATAATTATATAAAAAAAAAACTACATGTTATACATTAAGAAATCATATACTTTGCTTACCACAATGTAATAAAAATCATAATTACTGAGGAACCACTGAAGAATTAATGAATTTCAACTTATATGAACATTTAATTATTTAAACCTAAAGAATCAATGGGTCAAAAGAGCAAACCACAGAAACCAAAGAAATTTTCATCAATGAAAATTACCACAATGAAATAAAATACTTAAACTTTTGAGGTTCAGACAAAGCTCTCTCTGGGTGAAATTTCATATCTCTAACTAATATCTCTATTTTCATTAATATATCTCTAATTTTCATTAACCAAAAAAAGAGTAAAGAAAATCAATAATCTAGGTATTCAATTAAAAAACCCTAGAAAATAAACAAATTGTAAAATCCAAATAAACAATAAATTCTAAAAATCATAGATAAAATTTTAAAAATTAAAATAAGCAAGATATGTGATTATTAGAAAAACTAATAAAATAAACAAGCCATGAGCTATTCTGATCAAAATGATGCATACAAATTTCCATTATCAATTTCTTATGTTGTGAAAAGAAATTTTATTAATTATAAATTACAAAAAAAATATTTTGACCACTGCTATTCCAGTAAAATGACAGCATTATAATGGCACTTTATTTATAAAAATGTATAAAATTAGAAACATAATTTTTTTTAAAAACCCTATCTCAGAAATCTAGATCAAACATGTTATAATTCAGCTTCCTAAATAAAAATATGTATGACCACTTGGGTTTACAAGTCAATTTTATCAAACATTCAAAGAACAACCAACACCGATTTTGAATTGTTTGAAAAAAGACAAGAACATAATATCTTACCAAGCTCCTTTTATGAGACACATGTGATCCTAATACCTAAATCAAAGAGAATAAAGTTAGAAAAGTATATAATATCTTTAATGAACACTGATGCAAAAATATTTAATAAATTATTATCAAGGATGATACAGCAACATATTACTAGGTTGCATTTATACAAAGAATGCAAAGTTGGCTTCATATGAAGAAAATTATATATATATATATGTATATATATATATATACGTTAATGAAAAGCAATAAAAATCACATGATTATTTTAGTGGATTCAGAAAAAGACTTTAATAAAATACAATGCTCTTTCAATTTCTTAAAAAATAACAATAAACAGTGCAGGAATAAGTAGACATTTCTCTAGTGTGATAAAAAGTGTATATCTAAATGCAAAAGCTACCAAGGATAAAGAGTGGTGATAGGTATTCTAAGAGCTCCTCATTAAAAAGGGCAAAAATATGTAAAAAATATATTTGGAATAAGCAGATATCATTCCACAGGTGTCTCAATACAGATCCTTGGAAGTCTGTAATACCAATAGCCAAATATTTGGAAAGATGACAAGACATTTAAACACATCAGTTTTACTGAATGTCACTAATGATTCATTGAGTATATAGTCAATTACAGCTACCACAACAAAGGATCCAGGAGTAAAGCTGTGGGAACGTAATTCCAAGTGATATTAATTATCCTAGGACTTCAATGGCGTAGGTAAAATTTATGATTCTCATTAATGGCTACTACAATAAAAAGTTATACTATTCAGAATTGAATTCAGGGAAACATTTAGATAAAGAAGCCAAGGGAGAAAGAAAAAATAGATTTTGGTGTAGATATAGCCACAAAGATGATAGAGAATGAGAGGTAGATAATCTAGACAGAGAGAATGACAGCACTGGGAACCAGGTCAGGCAGTAATACCTTAGGGTCCTAGGAAGACATCATTCCTTGATTGCAATATGAGTGAGAGGATAGTTCAAAGCCTTAGCAAGTTGGCTGAGGTCAGTAATGTGCCAGAACCAGCTCATACTGAGTTTCAATAGTCGATTCTCATTTTCAATATTAATATTTACACCTCAGAAATCATAATATTCAAGGCTTGACTTATTAACTTACTGGTTGTGTAGATTTAAGAAAATGATGGAAAATTTTAATTTTACAGATTAAACTTAAAGGTATGTTTTTCATATTTTTCCTAAGACTTGTTTGTTAAACATTTATCAATATATCCTTAGTTGAGGACATTTTAACACAATTAGATTCTAATTAATCATAAAGAGGGCTGGAGAAACAGATTCTAGATGGTTAACTAATGAAAGATCTGGTTAACTAATTCAACAGTTAATAATTACTACTGGGTTATTTTCAAGATCCAAATCAAGTGGCATGATAAAGCTAAGGAAATAGGCAGATATTTGGCAACTGGTGGAGAACCTGGATTAAACACTAAGAACCAATTTAAACAGAGCTGTTATTATTTTCATATTGTTATTTTACTTTCAATTTTGTCCTCTCCTTTGTATGCTCTCATAGTTCTTCATAGTAAATCCCTTTTAAATATTACAAAATTTGTCACACTATTACAAAAACAAGGGAGACTATTATGGTCAAGAAAATTCTATTGTTTTCTCTCAACAGGGGATTTGGGTTTGAGGAATCATGATAAGAATGATGAAGTGATAACAGTTTGAATCCTAAAGAACATATCAGTGAGTGAATACTTAGTTCTACTTGTGGGGAAAAATGAATATAATTATGGAAGGTGTCCCATAGTCCTAAAGTTAGAAACTAATTGTTTCCTTGGTAGATCTTTTTACATACTAAATGTTGTTGTCCTTTATTTTCAAAGAGGATCAATGACCTCATGGGGCAAAATCTTGACTTGCTTCTGAATTACATCTAAATGAGAAAGAGCTGCAAAAAGCCATAAGTCTCACTCTTCCAGTCAAATAGAAGTCTAGTGGCAAGACAAAAGTTAAGACAGCTGACAATGATCAGGACATTGGTGTCTTTGATGTCTGACCAAGCTCTAAGAGTACCACAGCACCTGCTTTAGATATCCTTCATGGATGCTGAAACAGATTGTTCTCATTTGTCCATTCCACTGTGGAAGTCTTCACATGTTTGGGGCAAACATCTCTCAAACTCCCAAATAAGATTCAGGCCTGTCAGTTACCCTCAACCTGGTTAGGGTCATCTGCTTGAAATTGGTTTACCAGGGTGTGGCCACTGCTCATGCTGCAGATTCTTGGAACCACCAGACTGTTCATTTACCTTTGTTGTCCACCTGTCACTCAGCTCTCACTTACATGGTAAATGTTTATCTCCATGATCTTTAATAAGCTTTCTATGAGTACGTATGTACTAAGGATAGTTTATTGGCTTCTGGGTAAGTTGCAAAGGTCAGAGGAGGTGGGCATTTTCTTTTAATACCTCCTACTAAGTACTTAAGGATAAAAAAACTGCTATCTGTAGCCAACGATCCCTGTTTTGGGGTGGATAACATTTGCTTTACTGTCAATCAATTACAACTCTACATGAAAAAGACATGAAGTATTATAAAGGGTTCCAGAGATATAACCTCAAAGAAACACAGAGCTGAAAAACAACTGAGGTACACTTTATCTGTAACTGAGAAAATTGAGAGTATAAGTCTAATCATCACCAAAGTACTTAATGACAAATCCAAGACAAGACTTTCTAACTCCAGAACCAATTTTTTGGAAATGTATTACTTTTAGAACAATACCAAATAAAAAGAAGAAGGAGAAGAAGAAGAAGAAGAAGAAGAAAAAGAAGAAGAAGAAGAAGAAGAAGAAGAAGAAGAAAAAGAAGAAGATAAATAGACAGCACTCAAATGCACTTAGAGTTGTCTTTTTTCCCTGTATATATTCATTATATACTGAATAGTTGTGCCACAACAAGGACAATCTTGCTCGCTACTATGCTCTTTTTTTGTTATATTTAAATCAGGTCTATATTTCTTATTAAACTTCCAGTACTGTCTGTTGTTTATTCTTTAATTACTCTGTATTTCCTTTACTACAAAAAATATTTAATAACAACCAAAGCAGAGTAAATCCAATCCCAGAGTAAATGCACTTTACTGTTCATTATTTCTACTAGATAATAGGAATCTTGAATGTCTGAAGTAAATGTGTGTGAAGATATTATCAACTGGGGAAAAAATAAAAGAGAAAAATAGATACAAACTTTGATAACATAGGTTAATTTGTCCTGCTTTACAGATGTTATGGACATCTAGTATAGTCTAGCATCAATAAAAAATTCATAATTTTTATATTTTCTTTCATAAACGTTCACATAAATAGATATAGACTGCTTTGTACAAGGGTATGTTTCTAGGCAATTTGTGGGATTTGAAGATGTATAAGACAATCTTAATTGAGGTTTTTTACAAACTAGAAGAAGAAAAGTTACACATGTAAATATTTACATAGATATTGGTAGAGGATGGAGGAAAGAAAAAATGAAGGGGAGAAAACTGAAAATACAATTCAGGAGGGCAAAGGGAATGAGATCAAGACCATTTCTTGAGAATGTAAAAACAAGTAAAGATACAGAGAAATAATGAGAACATAAGGACTGAGGCAACAGATAAAAAGGGAGAGAAATGGGACAAATTAAGGACAAGATGAATATCCTTGATATCAAAGATATCAAACTGGGAAGATTTGAAGTCATCTCCTGAGAGGATGGTGGGTTGAGAAAAGGATTAGAGGATTGAGGAGTATGGAAAAGAACTGCACAGAATTCAAAAAGGAATTATCAGAAAATGAATAAAGTCATTGTTTCAGGCTTATTATGCTTCCATTTAAAGTCACTTTGGATTGTGAAGAGAAATAAACCAAGAGCAATAGACTTATCACCTTTGACTCCATGAGAGAAGAGATTATAATTATCCTTAAGTTATCACTAAGAGATGTCAACTGAATGAGGTGAAAGCATAGTTGTGACTTAACAGCTTCAAACCCAACATTTCAGGCTCTACTACAGACAGTGGTAAGGCACCTAGAAGACTTTTCTTCAGAAGATGAGATTTATACTATAATGCTCAGACTATATCAATAGATTCATCAAGTTTAGATAAATGTCCTTTATTTAAGTTTAGCTTCTTCTTTGCTTTTGTCAAATAGTATCGTCCAAAAATTAGATTTGTGAATTGTGCAGTTACAATTTGAATGAGAAACATTATTAAAACAGATGGAACTGTATTGAGAATTAATGTCTCTGGATTCCTGTGTTGTCTGCATACTCTGAAAAACTTCAATTCATACAAAACAAGTGAGACCACCATCTAGTGGTAAAATTCTTGGACAACAGAAAAAGCTAACCAGAGTTTTGGAAAAATCATTTTGTCCAGGTAGTTCAAAATATGTAAAGTCAGAACTCAAGTCACAAGGTTCTCACATTAAAGACACTCTGTCATGCAACTTCATGTGTCCATTTATTCCCTGGGGGAAAATGCTTGTCATCATACAAACAAGTCTTAGAATCTCTCTCTCCCTGTAGGCATCTTTGGAAAACAAATAAAAATGGAATCAGAAAGGAAAAATATACTGCATTTATTTTAAGAATCTTTCTTTATTTATACTATGTCCACCATGTGTGAGACCCCAAATTCCCAATCAATATTTATTTACCTAATCTACTCTCATTCATTTATTCACTCAGTATTAATTCAGTGCCTTCAAGGCATCTTGCTAGTTGGAATACAATGATATGAACAGTCCCTGTCATTTTTCTTACCCAACTAGCTCCCTTTTTCTGAATAAAACTAGTTAATGTGATATAAAAGTGAACTATCCCCTCCTCCAGGTACTGAGTTACTATTTTTTAGCTTCTGCTTATCTAGAAGCCTGGTATATTAACACAGAATCCTTGATTGATGATTTGTCTGACTGTCACCATTACTTTGCCACTGTGTCAGAGATTATTTACAACACCAAATGTTTTAATTAATTCGATGACCCATTGACATGTGAAGCTATGGTGGTGCAAGTTGCAGTGTCATTTCACATGCAGAAATTCTGACTGCCAGACGGTACCAATGGAAGAACTTTGTCACTGGCAGGTGGCTGCTCAGCCTTGATGTTGTGTTACCTATTCCTGGCTGAGATGAATTTCCCTCCTGATTTTGCTGTCACCTCTCCTTCAGTGTTTATATAAAAAGAATTCTTCCCAAGAGCTTTCCTTATCTGCCAGTGGACTGGTGTTTTGTGGGAAACAGGGGTTCATTTCTGACAGTCCTTACATTGATAGGCTATCACACAGTAATGTCCAAACATGAGAAATTGTGATAATTAAACTTCTTCTTCATCTTTTTTCTTTTTTTTTTACACAGAATAACAAATTGTAAAAATTGGCAGTCAGCCTGCCATTTGAAAGTGAAGAAAACATCTTGTTTTAACATCTGAGCAGGGATTTTTTTTTTGTAATCTGTAAACAATTGGACCATATGTAGTGTGATGGGAAACATGGAGGCTGTGATAGAACATCATTTAAGGAACCTGGTGTTTAATCACTGTTCTTTGACTCACTGAAATAGAAATTAGCATTATCAAGTTCTGCTTTTTTAATCTTGATTTTAAAGATACAGTTTTCATAAAACACCAAGCAACACTTAGCATTTACAGAATCTGTATTGAGTCAGAGGGAAGAGAATTCAAATGAGAAATGTAAATATATGTTTTTAAATGACACCCAAACAGGTAACAGATGTAGCCTACAGGCTTTTCCAGCCTTCTGCTTTATTTTGTGATGCAGTCTATATAGAGCCTCTTTACAAAACACTTTATAGGACTCACAAAATTAATATTTAAAATAATAATTTTAGTCAGCATAACCAAAGTATTACAGAACATTTTAAGAAAGCTTAGTTGCATCTATACCAACTTTCACTTAAATAGAATAAAAAAATTGTGCTGATGCATTATTCCGAAGTTTAGTATTTGCTTTGATTTCCAGAAACCACTGTTCAAATGAACCTTGAGTAAAACAAGTAACTATATAGTCCTTTTTTTTTTTTTTTCTGTAGCAAGATTTGTTTCCTAAGTTTTGGTATTTGAGAGTACTGAAAAAAAGATTTATGACCACAGCTAAACTGATACAACTTTCCACAGCTATAAGAAAAAACAATACCAAGTAATCATCTTTAGATTCAAGCACACTCTTAAGCCACGACCACACAATAACTTTTAGATACTCAAGTCAGCTTATCACTTTTGAGTTTTTAATGCACACAGTAATAAATTCACTTAATGTTCAAGGAGTCAAGAGCCTTGAGTTGTACCTGTGGCTCTGCAGTTTAACTAGCTTCAAGACTTTCAGCAAATTCATCAAATTTCTTTAGGTTGTATACTCGTTTGTAAATTGGGATAGTCATAGAGATGAGGGCTGGTCACTGGAAACTTTAGGTTCCTTTGGTACTAAAATTCTATATTATATGAAAAGCAAATTTGATCTTATGTAAAATTAAAACATTTATATCTCTATAGTGCTTGATATGTCTCTTCACTCATTTGCTCAAATTTGTCCAGAAAATTTATTGGCAAAATAAAGTTTTGAATTATGCAGGTATTATTTATGGTAATGACTCACAATTAGGTTAGTGGTATAGTGGATATGACATTGTATTTGGAATCAGGAAGGCCTGATTTCAAATCCTGCTTCAGATATTAACCCGATGTATGATCCTGAGCAGGTCACTTCATTCTACATGCCTCTGTTCCATCTGTAAAACGAGGAGTTGGGACTTGATGGTTTCTCAGGTCTTTTCCTGTTCTAAATTTATGGTCTGATAATAACTTATTCAGACTGAAATCCATGTGGAAAATATATCCTAATATTTTGTTTTATAGGGTTTTTATGCCACAACTGGCTCCCAAACTATATGCTTTTTGGAAACCAGCACTTCTAGGTCTCAGCCAGCAAGCTGAAATTGACAAAGGAGTGTTCCACTTCTCTGTTGTAAAAGTTGTACTTACCTTGTTTTCATGAAGCCAACCTCTGTTTCCATGGAAACAAGAACAAAAAGGCAGTTGGCAGCCAGCATCTGGGACTTAGAAGAACTCTCACATGTCAATTTCAGCTGCTGGCTGCTGGCTTAAACCTAAAAATGGAGAGTTTTAAAAGCACCTTCAGACTTTTGACAAAAGAAGAGTGAAATAAATTTAATTTAAAAAATGAAATTTTATTTAAAATTTATCAACCTTTAAAACACCATTTAATAGAATGTATTTACCTAAGATATATTTAAAACATTTTCTAAAACAAACAAACAAAAACTTACATATTAAAATCTTATTTTAGAACTAACTCTACATATGTTTTAGAACAGATCATTATCTTTGGGTAATTTTTAATTATTTGGAATTCATTATCTTTCTCACTTCTCTTTTCACTTGGCATATCTTATCTTCTTTGTACTCACTACTTTTTATTTCTTAGTGCTTCACCATCCTCTTTTCAGCATGGGGCTGCATTCATTCTAAAGAAATCAAATTATTTGAGAGTGGCTGAGATACTTTTGAAAGGTGTCTTCATTAGAATATCTTCATCATTATAAAAATATATGTAGTCTTTAAATAGTCTTAAGACTATTTAGATTATGTAAATAGTTGATTAAGAAAACAGTGTAAAGTCACTTTTAAATTTATGATACCCTTAAGGAATCACTGATGCACTGCGGTGCTCATTTACTTTTTTGGGGGTGAATATGTATATCTAGATGAGGGATATAAGGAGCTATTGGTGTCTATAAATCGATAATGAGCACTTTAGCCAGAGTGATTTTTGTTCTCTAACCGCAATTCATCTACCTTCATGATTATTTGTATATCATTGGATCATGTTGTTATTAACATTACTAATAATTAATTAATCTTATTTTTATCTTTTCATTGCATTTTAGACAAAATTGGTCCTGGGACAAAAACCTATACTAATAGTATGCCTTGATATTTGATGTTTTCCAGATGATTTCAAAGATATGTAAAATATTTTTAATTACATAAAAATATTAGGATGTAAATCTTTCTTCAGTACATTCATTAAAACATCCCTGGAGTAGATAAGATGGTGTCAGTGATGTATGTCATTCTTAATTCACATATTTTTGGCTACTTGTGAGAGCCAAGTTTTTATTATTCAATTTTTATTTTTTTCTCAATTACATGTGAAGAGAATTTTTTAAAACATTTTCCTTTTAAAATTTTGAGTCTCAAATTCTCTCTCTCCTTCCCTCTTCTACATTACTTAAGGAAGCAAGAAATTAGCTATAAGTTATACATGTTGTCATGCAAAATATATTTTGATATTAGTGATGGTGTGAAAGAAAGCACAGACCAACAATAATAACAAAAAAGGAAAAATAATGAAAGTTAAAAAAAACATGCTTCAATCTGCATTCATATCCCATTGGTTTTTTTCTCTGAAGGTAGAAGGTAGGTAGATTTTTCATGATAGGTCCTTCAGCATCGTCTCAGATCATTGTATTGCTAAGAATTAACTCATTCACAGTTGATCATTATACAATATTGCTCTTACTGTGTACAGTGTTCTCCTCCTTCATTTCACTTTGCATCAGCTCAAGGTTTTTCTGAAAGCTTCCACCTCATTATTTCTTGTAGCACAGTAGTATTTCATCATAATCTTATGTCACAAGTTTTTCAGCCATTCCCCAAAGGATAAACATCCTCTCAATTTCCAATTCTTTGCCGCCTGTAGCAGCAAGCACCCTGACACCCTGACATTAAGGATGACCTGCTAGCACAGGTTCTTTGATCTGCTTTTCTAAAAGGAAAGGTAACTTTTGAGGGGTTAACAATCATTTTAATCAAGCACATGTATCATAGAAAATCAAAATCAAAATTTCAGAGAAATCAAAACTCAACAGACAGCTCTTCCAAACTCCCTGACCATTAACATGCATATATCTTTACCAGAGAGGGAAGCACCAACAGAGTTTTCAAAGTTGGGGGGCTGCTTATCAGCTTCCCAGTCCCATCTGGCACACAAACCTTACTCCAAAAGCTAAGCCCCAAAGTAAACCCTCACTCTCAGAGTATTTATAAATTTTTTCAGAGCCAGGGGTCATGACCCTCTGACACAGTGCCTCAATAGGAAAAACAAAACAAAAAAAAAAACTCCCTTAATCAAGCTTCCCTCAATGGGCAGGTCCATGAATGGGTGGGGAAGATCTTCTTTAAACACATTCAAATAGAGCCATTATACTTTGCTTGGTCTCACAATAAGGAAAGCAACTTGGGAGGGGTCAACAATCTGCTTCAATCACATATATCAATAGAGAAAATACAAGCAGAGAAATAAAGATCAACAGACAGGGCTTTTAACTGTCTGACCATAAGCAATACATCCATCACAGATCAACAAGCAGATTCAACTGTCTGACCATTGTATACATACATAGCTACCAGAAAAAAAAGCACCAACATCTGAGTTTTTAAAGCTGGGAGGGGAGAGCTCCTTAACAGTTACCCAGAGTTTCATCTGGCATATGAACCTTCTTCCAAAGAGCAAGTCCCCAAAGCAAAACCTCACCTCAGAGTACATGTACACTTTTGAGACCCAGAGGGCATCATGACCCTGCTGATCAGTACTTCATTAAAATTACAAAAGGTGTGCTTCTTCCTGAAAAACAAGCCTCCCTAATCAAGCTTCCCTTGATGAGCTTCATCTCAGGCCTATTAATGGGCAGGGAAGATCTTTAACTTCTATACCACCACAAAAAGGGTTTCTATAAATATTTTTGCACATATAGTTCATTTCCATTTAAAAAAAAAAATCTGGGGGAGGAGCCAAGATGGCAGAGTAGAAAGACTCACCTCTGAACCCACAGTCTATATATTTTCAGTAAAAAGAACTCCCCACAAATTCTGGAGGACTGCAAGCTGCACACCAATGCAGTGGAAGAGATTTCCATTCCAGAGAGCCCTGGAAAGCCACCCCCAGGGGTCTGTTGTGCTCCGGACAGCAGAGCCCAACCCTGCACTGCCATGGCCATGTGGCCCCAGAGGAGCAGATCCGAGCAGGCTTCAGGAACGGAATCTCCAGCGGCCATGAAGGTCCCTCCACCCACAGGCGCTACAGGTCAGTGAGAGAGACTTCTGGGCTGACCGAGAGGGGAGCAGGGTGTCTCTGTGACTCGGGTCTCCTCGAGAGGCAGCGGCGGAGGGAGCTGCAGAGGCAGCGGGCAGCAGCAGAGGCAGTGGTGGCATGGCACTCCCGGAGTGGACAGGAGCTCCACTCCATTACTGAAGGTCTCTGCATAAAGCCCCAGAGGGAACTGAGCCTGGGAGGCAGCCCTGCCCCCACCGAAGCACCAGAACTTAAGCTCACATTGAGTAGCAGCCGCACCCACCGTGGAAAACCCTGAGCCTGGGGAGCAGCATTTGAATCTCAGACCCCAAGCACTAGCTGGGTGGATCTAAGCAGGGGTGCAGAGGAATCTCAGAAGTCAAGTAACTGGCTGGGAAAATGCCCAGAAAAAGGAAGAAAAATAAAACCATAGAAAGCTACTTTCTTGGGAGACAGATGTTCCCGCCTTTCATTTCTGATGATGAGGAACAATTCTTACCATCAGGGAAAGATGTGGAGGCTGGGGACTCTATATCCCAGACATCTGAGGTGGATGTCTGGTGGGCTCAGGCCATGGAAGAGCTCAAAAAGGATTTTGAAAAGCAAGTTAGACAGGTGGAGGAAAAACTGGGAAGAGAAATGAGAGAGATGCAAGAAAAGCATGAAAAATGGGTCAATACCTTGCTAAAGGAGACCCCAAAAAATGCTGAAGAAAATAACACCTTGAAAAATAGGCTCACTCAATTGGCAAAAGAGGTTCAAAAAGCCAATGAGGAGAAGAATTCTTTCAAAAGCAGAATTAGCCAAATGGAAAAAGAGGCTCAAAAGCTCACTGAACAAAATAGTTCTCTCAAAATTAGAATGGAAGAGATGGAGGCTAATGACTTTATGAGAAACCAAGAAATCACAAAACTAAACCAAAAGAATTAAAAAAAGGAAGATCGTGTGAAATATCTTATTGGAAAAACAACTGACCTGGAAAATAGATCCAGGAGAGATAATTTAAAAATTATGGGACTACCTGAAAGCCATGATCAAAAAAAGAGCCTAGATATCATCTTTCATGAAATTATCAAGGAAAACTGCCCTGAGATTCTAGAACCAGAGGGCAAAATAAGTATTGAAGGAATCCATCGATCACCACCTGAAAGAGATCCAAAAAGAGAAACTCCTAGGAACATTGTGACCAAATTCCAGAGTTCCCAGGTCAAGGAGAATATATTGCAAGCAGCTAGAAAGAAACAATTCCAGTATTGTGGAAATACAATCAGGATAACACAAGATCTAGCAGCTTCTACATTAAGGGATCGAAGGGCATGGAATAGGATATTCCAGAAGTCAAAGGAACTAGGACTCAAACCAAGAATCACCTACCCAGCTAAACTGAGTATAATACTTCAGAGGGAAATATGGTCTTTCAAAGAAATAGAGGACTTTCAAGCATTCTTGATGAAAAGACCAGAGCTAAAAAGAAAATTTGACTTTCAAACACAAGAATGGGAAGAAGCATGAAAAAGTAAACAGCAAAGAGAAGTCATAAGGGACTTACCAAAGGTTAACTGTTTACATTCCTACGTTGAAGGACAATATTTGTAACTCTTAAAACTTTTCAGTATCTGGGTAGTTGGTGGGACCACACACACATGTACACGCGTGCATGCACACACATACACACATGCATGCACATACAGAGACAGAGAGCACAGAGTGAATTGAATAGGATGGGACCATATCTTAAAAGAAATTAAGGTAAATGGTGAGAGAGAAATGTAGTGGGAGGAAAGAGGGTGAAATGGAATGGGGCACATTGTCTCTCATTCAAGAGGCAAGTAGGAAACTTTTTGGTGGAGGGAAAAAGAGGAGAGCTGAGAAAAAAACATGAAGTTTACCCTCATCACATTCGACTAAAGGAAGGAATAAAATGCACACTCATTTTGGTATGAAAACCTATCTTCCAATACAGGAAAGTGGGGGAGAAGGAGATAAGCAGGGTGGGGGGGATGATGGAAGGGAGGGCAATGGGAGTAGGGAGCAATTTGAAGTCAACACTCTTGGGGAGGGACAAGATCAACAGAGAGAATAGAAACAGTGGGGGGCAGGATAGGATGGAGGGAAATACAGTTAATCTTACACAACACAACTATTATTGAAGTCATTTGCAAAACTACACAGATATGGCCTATATTGAATTACCTGCCTTCCCAAAGGGAATGGGTGGGGAGGGAGGGATGGGGAGAATTTGGGACTCAAAGTTTTAGGAACAACTGTTGAGTATTGTTCTTGCTACTAGGAAACAAGAAATACAGTTAATGGGGAATAGAAAGTCATCTGGCCCTACAGGACATAAGAGAAGATGGGGACAAGAGAAGGCAGGGAGGATAGAAGAGAGGGCAGATTGGTGATAGGGAAAATTAGAATGCTTGGTGTATTGGGGTGGGGGGAGGGGATAAATGGGGAGAAAATTTGGAACCCGAAATTTTGTGAAAATGAATGTAAAAAGTTAAGTAAATAAATTTATATTAAAGAAAAAAAGAAAAAATATGAAATATAATTAATAAAAACTGAAACAATAAAAAAAAACTGTCTTTGTGATACAAATTTTGGAAGAGCATTTCTGGATCAAAATTGTATAACCCTTTGGGCATAGTTCTGCTTTCCAGAATGGTTAGATCAGTTCACAACACCACCAATAATACATTAGTGTCCCTATTTTCCAGCATCTCCTCCAACATTTTTCACTTTCTTTTTCTGTCATGTTAGCCAATCTGCTTTGTCTGAAGTGGTACCCCAGCATCATTTTAATTTGCATTTCTCTAATCAATAGTGATTTAGAGCATTTTTATATGACTATAGATAGTTTTGTTTTCTTCAACTGAAAATTATCAGTTCAAATTCTTTGAACATTTATCAATTCGGATATGATTTGTATTCTTCTAAATTTGACCCAGGTCTCTATATATTCAAGAAATAAGGCCTTTATAGGAGTAACTTGCCATAAATTCCTCCCCAATTTGCCTGTTTTCCTTTTAATCTTGACCACATTGGTTTTGTTTGCGCAGTATCTCTTTAATGTGATGCCTCACTCACATCAAGTTCATGCACAAGACAAGACATTCTTGTGCTGTCATTGGTCCTCTTTGAAAACAAAGGAGGAGTGATAATTTTATATCCAGTAATGTTCTCTATGTCTTTTTTGTCCATAAATTATTGCTTTATTCCTAAATATGACAGATAAAATATTTTCTGCTTTCCTAATTTGCTTAAAATATTACCCTTGATATCAAAACAACGTACCCATGTTGACTTTATCTCAATATAATATGTGAAGTGCTGCTTTGCACCTAGTTTCTGCCAAGCAGTGTTCCAGTTCCCTAGGTCCTTAGTTTGAAAACTTTTTATGACATGTACTTTAGATATTGGGAATTTGGTATATTGAAAGTTATTAAAAACATTGTTCTAAATTTGATCAAAGTTTTATCTAAGCACTTGTAGATAATAATTATTCAGTTTGTGATTATGCACTAGTTCTGGTATAGTTGAAAATTTTCAGTTTTCAAGGTTGTTTTGAGTTCTGTATTTGTAGTATAAGGATTTATCATTTGTGAATCCATGAAGGAGAGCAAATTTCAGGTTATGTCTTGAAATTATCGTAATTATTATTTTAGTATACAGTGATATGTTGAACAGTTTCTACTTTTTATTTGCATAATCTTACCTAACCAATAAGTCCATGAGTTTCATGGGTAAACACTGAATAATTTCGGAGAATGATAACCTGATCTGAGTTTGTGATCATAAATATTTCCATTTTTATATCATGTTCATAAGATAAATATTTGTTTGATTCTTGTTCACTAAATGAATTAATGAGGCTATTGTCCTTGGAAGACCTTTTGATTCCATTATTGGATCTGAACATTTCCTTATGTTCTCTCTGGAGATAAATTATTTTTGGTTAAACATGACAAATCCTGTGGCCATTTTTAAACTTTAATATTATTAATCAAGTTGTTCAAATACTGTTTTGTTAGTTTCCAATTGTGTATCCATGATATGATGTTAATTCTCTTCCTCTTTTGGTGATAAATAAGTTTAGGGTAGTGGGATCTATGCTATCATCAGTGTTATATATGTTTTTCTTGGCAGACTCTCCAAATCTGACATGGTACCATTTAATAGTTCTGATATATTAAATCTCTTAGATTATAATTGCATTTTAATGTTCCTTGCTTTCAGATTTGATATAAGGATGCAAGCTTTTTAACATACACACATACTATATTTTTCATAGCTTTCTTTTCAATTTTTTTTATCTGGAAATGGCAAAAGTATGTACAGCATATATATTTTTTGTCCATTAGTTAAGTTTGATCTCAATTTAAGCTCAAACCGTCTAACCTCTATCTTTACTTATATTTAGAATTTTATGCTCACTAATTTCAAAGGCATTTCATTTTCATTAAAGAATCCACAAAAGTTATTTAATTTGTTTCAGTGAAGTCATATAATGATGTCATCAATATTCATCATAGAATTAAGATCTTTTTGGTGTATGCCCTTCTTTAAGTTGGAAGTCATATTCAATTCTGCTTAGGAGAAATCACAAAGGATTTGATATGTTTCCCTGAAAGATGCCTTATTTTATACAGCTGTTCCTGACATCATTCCTATACATTTACAAGAAATATATCAAAGAGAGAGTAGTTGGGTATGTTGGTGTATTTTGTTGGTGTTCTGTTTTTAATAGAGAATTTTTCCACCTGAACATCAAGTGTTGTGACATTTTTGTAATACTTGGATCTATTTTGTGCATTTGATACACATGAATAAGTAATGAATGCAGAACTGCATCAAAGGTTTTCAAGTAATTAGAAAAAAAAGATAGTTAAAAATAATGACTTTTTGAGCCATCTTTTCCCAAAATTAACAAATCATTAGTAAACTATTCTTTATTCCTCTGAGGCTCTGTACTCCCTTGCGACTACTCAACCTATTTATTCTTTTCCTGTAAGTATTTATAGATTATTTTAAACTGATATAAGCTGGGAATGCTTTACATAAATTACATAAATGCATAATTTGGCAATATTTGGAGACTACATGTTTTCTCAACTTTTGGTTGTAGGTTGATAATGCCTTCCTTCAAGAAAGTTGAAATCCAGCTTGACTCCGAAAGGAAAATTAAAGTGCTTTGCTACTACTTAATGTGCCACTATAAAGAGTTTGTGTCAATAATTGTAGCTTTTATCTGCACCATTCTGAACTTTTCAGTTTTGTGGAGAAACTAGAAATTTAGCTGCTTTCTTTAAAATGTCTTTTCTGTTATTGATTAATTTTAAGTATACAAGTCTGTTTCTCGTTTTATTTAACTTAAGTTTTTGTAGAACTTTTTGAGCTATAAAAACGAGAAAATTTTCACATCCTTTTTCTTTACCGGTTCTTTCTAATCCCTGAACTTTTTATATCTCTATCTTCTGTGACAAAGTTTCTGAATGTTGTTAAACGTTTTCATTTGCTCTTTGTAATTAATGTCTTGCCTCCTTAAGCTTTTGACAACTGTTTTCAATTGATCATCAAGGGAATCCATAATTTTGGACACTTTTTTGTTGTCTCACATGCTTCATAGTTGTTGATTGATGCCTCTAATTACACAGGATTGCATTCAGAGCTTCTAATACAAATGTCAGCAAGTTATTTGTATCTTCCAATGCCTCCCTCCCCCCAAAAATCTTTAATAATTCTCTAAAATTTGTTATTAGGAATTTTCTTTTAAAGCCCCATCTTCCTCCTTGTGGCCCATAACTCATATGCTGCTTTGCATAGGTTTATATGCAACCTGTTGAATGATTCAGGAGATATGTTTATTCATGATAGTATTAGTAGGTACCAACCTCCTTGAATTACTGTATTTAAGCATACTTTAAAATAAAAAACAAAAAACCCAGAACCTCAACATAATTTTGGTGTTGAGTTGTCCACTCTTTACAACCCCATTTTGAGGTTTCCTTGACAAAGATAGTGGAGTGGTTGGCCATGTCCTTCTCCAGCTTATTTTAGAGATGAGGAATTGAGGCAAATAGGGTTAAGTGACTTAACCAAGGTCACACAGCTAGTAAGTGTTTGAGACCAGAATTGAACTTAGGTTCTCATGACTCCAGGGCCAACTTTCTATCTACTGTGTGACTTGACTTCCCTCAACATAGCTAGTCCTATCCTCTACTTCTTTTCTCTCATTTCCAGTGTCTTATCTGGTATGAATCTATTTTTGATACCATTGAATAACCAAATGCATGTAATAATTATTGACTCCATGTTTCAGTTTCTTAATCAATACTCTCTCCTCTGTGAAGTCTTCCCTAGTCCCTTAATCAGAATCTGTGATTGCCTCTTAATAATTCTCAAAATAAATTTGTTTATATTACCTTAGTACACTTAAATGAAACATCACAAATATTTTTACATATGTCTTATCTCTTCAAATAAATTATTCCATGAGAGACTGAAGTGTTTTATTTCTCTTTGTATCTCTTTGAAAATGGCAAATAATGAATTGTAATTTTGTTTTAATGAGTGCATCTACTGGAACTTTCCCAGAAAAGTGTTGCATAATGATAGACTCACTTTTTGATCATTACCTTCTAGGAACTAAGGTGTAACAAGAGAATATGTACAATTTATACAGGTTCACAAAATTAAAGAGATATCTTCCATATTGGTCTTCTGAAATTAAATCTACTATTATTTTTTTCTGCTGTAAGAAAAATGGAAAGTAGTTTGAATTAAATATTTGTTTTTGGTGGTGGTGATATTGATATTTGGTCCAGAACTAATTACTTTAGAGAATTGCTTTAGAGAATTCATCACATGGAAAATTCCTCTACCAACAACAAAGGTTGGCAGCTGCTTTGCAATTTATAATCCTAGATAATTGTCTGGGTTACTAAGGCATTAGTGACTCACTTAGAGGCATGTAGGCAATATGAGAATGAGAATGATCATGGCAAGCACTGTGTCTACTATGAACCAAGCACTATGCTAAGGACTTTAAAAATATTATGCCATTTTAGTCAATCATTCTGGGAGGTAGGTGTTATTATTATCCCCATTTTACATTTGAGGAAACTGAGGCAAAAAGAGATTAAGTGATTTGCATTGGGTCACATAACTAATATATGTCTGAAATTGTATTTGAACTCAAGTCTTCCTGATTTCAGGTCTACCACTCTATCCGCTGTACCATCTAGGTACCTAGTAAGTGTGAGAAAAAGAAATTGAACAAACAGGATATAGCATTCATGATACTGAGAGGAACTTTTTGTATTTCATGCAATAGAATACACTTTCTAGCGTATTCTATACAAGAAGATTTAATTGAAGATAAATGTAGATGCAGAGTAAATGTATTTAATGCATTAATGCAGATTTAATGACACATTATTGGTTCAGTGCTCTATGTTCAGAGACCTGTTCTGTTATTGATTTGGATTTTGTCCCCATTGGTACAAATCACAACCCATCTATGCCTTTCTATACTGTGTGAATCATTCACCTTCCCACAAGATCATAACAGTGTATTCATCAATATACTGAAGGTTTTCCTCATATATCTTAATATTGGGAAGTTAACAGTGGGAAAATCTACTTTACTATCTGTCATTATTTGCTCTCACCACTTGGACATATTATCTCACAACCATACACTTTTTCAATAATGGCTTTTAGGGATCCTGGGAAGATGGAGGAATAGGTCAGAAAATTTCAAGATCTCAAGATTTTCTTCCAGAAAAGAGGTAAAATAGCACTTCTGGGTGAACAAAGAGCCATGAAACATATAAGAGTAGGGGAAGAAGAGGGTTTCTTTTGGGACAATTAAATAAGACCTGAAGAAAAATTCCAGGGTCAGATTTCATCCCAGTAAAGAGTAAACACCTCCAGGTCAGGGTCTACTTTAACAGTAAGCAGTACACTGCTTAAACAACAAGCAGTAAGCCCTGGAAGCTGCCTTGATCCTGATACAAGAACTTTTACCCTTGGGACAGTGAAGAGAGTTGGGCATCTAATTTGGGGAAGATCTAGGGAAGCTCTGCTGACAAAGAATGCCAGATCCATCTGTTCTGCAGAGAACCATGGGGGTAAGAAGGAATCAACACATTCCAGGTGGGTACATAAACAGTGGGGCAAAAAGTTGCTGACTGTGGGCACTTACAGGAGGCTGGAGATCTTGGTTTGACTTCAAGGTCAGAGGGGAGCATCAGAGATCAGAGGCACAAGCTCCCATACTCCAGGTTGAGAGGTGATTACACAAACTTTACAAAAAAAATGCACAGGCAAAGAAAAAAAAATTCAAACATAAAGAGCTACTGTGAGAAAAGAGAAAATGAGGGTTCATCTTTAGAGGAGGATACTGTCGCAAAGAAATCCTCTTCTATCCCAAAGAGTAATGTCAAATGGTCACCTGCTCAAAAAGAATTCATTGAAGAACTTTAAAAATCAAATGAGAGATTGAGAAAAAATTAAAAATAAGAATAATGCAAGAAAAATAAGAAGATTATGACAAAAAAGACAACCAAATAGAAAAGGAGATCCAGAATCTTAAAGAAGAAAATGACTCCTTGAAAATCAGAATTGGACAAGGGGAAGCCAGTGAATATATGAGATGGAGAAATTTATATATCTACACACACACATACACACACACACACGTGTGTGTGTGTAATGAAAAAATAGATGAGAATGTGAAACACCTCCTAAGAAAAACAATGCATAAAAAAATCAAGAAGAGGAACCATAAGAAAAATTGGACTACCTCAAAGTTCTGATCTAAAAAAGAATCTTGATACAATAATAAAAGAAATAATTAAAGAAAATTGACCTGAAGCATTAGAATAAGAGGGGAAAGTAGAAACAGAAAAACCACTTGTCACCACCTGAAAGAGATCCTATAAGGAAAACTCACAGGAATATTAGAGTTAAATTCTGAAACCCCCAAATCAAGGCTAAAATATTATGAGCAATAAGAAAGAAAATTTACATATGATGTTACCACAAATAGAAATATGCACAATCTAGTGTTGATGACACTAAAAGATCACAGGTCTTGGAACACTATGTATCAAAGAGCAAAAGAACTGGGCCCCCAGACAAAAATGTCATACTCAGCAAAGATAAGCATAATTTTGAATGGGAAAAAATGGACAATTCATCAACTGTTAGACTTTTAGGACTCTGTAAAGCAACAACAACATCATCTACAACCATTGAACTCAATAGATTTGACTTAAAAAAGACAAGAGAAATAAAAGGTACTTAGCAGTGACCAATTACAACAGACTCAGTGAGGATAGAATGATTGCCTTTTAAATTTGGAAAATGTAAAACTTATGACTAAGATTGTTACTAATAATAGGTAGCTTATAAGAAAGACTAGGGTAGACCTGAGTATGGTATGACTTCTAAAAGTAAAACCATTCAAGAACAGCTGAAAAAATGTCCTATACAAATTAGGTAGAAGAAGAAGAAGAACCAATACAGAGGAATTAGATGGGGGAAGGTATTAGTTCTCCTATTAGAAAGAAACCTACTTTCATTGGGAATGGGTTTAAGAGGGAAAAAATATATATATACATCTAGAAGAGTATGAAAGTCTTCTAAATTTGAAATAGAAATAAAACTTTAGGGGTGTCGGGGGAAAGATAAAGGAGGGGTCTTTAGAAGGATGGTGATGTAATAGGTTAAAAGGGGGTGAAAGAAATTGTTCAGATTTAGCAGAATGGGAAGATAAGGGAGGAAGATTTAGAGGGGAGGTGGGCAGAATAGGTCAGAAGAATATAGAAAAAGGTGCTTATGGGGAAGGGAAGGAAAGGATGGCTGGATTGGGGGTTGTGTTTGTCCTTCATTCTCTAAGAGGGCCATGACATCAAAATGATGACATGACTTACTGTTTACTTTGATTTGAGTGAGGAAGAGCTGTGCAAGGTCACCAACCTCACTTGCTTCTCCTGTGCCATCTGGATCCACTGGTCTGATATTTATCAGGATGACTGGAGATGCCCCAGGATGCAATGTGAAAACCTGGTCCTTTCAGGATAAGGTCTTATAACGTTCTACTTTGAGTGAGATACACCTGTTCAATGAATAGACTTCTTTAAGTAGGTGCCCAAGGGATGGCTCCTTTAATCAAAACCAAAATAAAATCAAACTGGGAGAAGACCCTCTGGGTTACTGGGTAAAAGAGAAACAATTACTATTTAGTATTGCGATAGGTTAAGGATGGCAAGGTAGCAGGTAAAAGTAAGGTGGAGGAGTTAGGGGAAAGAGGGAAAAATTAATAAAAGAAAACCTAAAAGAAAAATGCTAAAAATAAAATTAAAAAAAAGAATAATGACTTTTATTCCTATTCTTCACTGCTGTTTCTCATTGGTCAGATACTGTTGCCTATGCCTCTGCATTGCTCTTTGTGGAATAACTGTTTTCAGTTCTTCAGAAACTATGGTGTTTCCTATCTTGCAAAAACAAGTCAACACACATTTATTAAGTACTTATTATATACCAAACTCTGGGGCTACAAAGGAAAAAAGGCAAAAAGATGGTTCCTGTCCAAAAAGGGTTCATATTCTAATGAGAGAAAATGCAAATCATTGTAAACATGTAAATAAGAGGTAATCTCAGATGTGTATTGCAGTAGTGAGAATAAAACTAGGAAACAGAGTTCTAAATTATTTTATTTACTGTTGTACTTTTTTTTTTAGTATCTAAAATTTTCTTTCTTTTCCTGTAGAACCCTCTGTATAATAATTTTATGGGAGGCCAATTTCAAAAGCAGACAGTATATCAGCTTCCAGCTGGGCAGTTTAACAAACAACATGACTCCATGGTCAAAGAAATTCAGAATATAAGCTTATTCATGGTGATGATGTTGACAATATATTGTTATTTTTTTCTCTCAGAAGGAAAACTTGGAGAGTGTGAAATGTGAGCAGGTAATGGATAAAGAAGACAATATAATTTTAAACTAATAAAAGGAGAAAATGATCTGAAGAGCCACATGACTTTTGGAAAACATTATGAAAGTTACACTTTCTGCCAGACAAGTGAAATTTTAATTAATTTTGTTGAAATGCTTCCCCTCCCCCCTCTCTTTTATTCTTTGTTATAATGGACAACTATCTGGTTGGTATGGGAGAATATATTGTGAAATGAAATTATATAAAACAAATGATATCAATAAAATATTTTACAATTTCCTGAAATTCAAGACACATTTAAAAATCTAGGAAAGAAAGCCAGCATAGAGAGAAATTAAAATAGAAACTGATATGCATTTCATTCTGTTGCTGAAGCACTCTACAAAAAAAGAAATCATGTTTTCTCTAGAACCCAGTCAAAGTTTGAGACCAAAAAAAAAGGAAAAGGAAAGAAATTTAAAGTAGAAAATACCATGCCAGGCTCCATCTGCCTCCCAACCCCCAGTCAATATCCTGAATTCAAAATTCCTAGGAAAACCTAGTTGTAGCAATAATGATTCACACTCATTTAGATATGCAAGTCTATGGTTATGTAAGCTCACATAGTGATATAGGATTGACAAAGTATGTGTCTCATTAGCTTACCATATGATGTACCCATTACAGCTATTTTATCCCCATTTCATAGTTAGAGAAACTGAACCTGGGGGTAGAGTCAAGATGGTGGAGTAGAAGTGGAGACCTACTAGAGCTCTCCCACCATATCCCTCCCAAAAAACTATAAACATGACTCTAAACAAATTCTAGAGAAAAGGAGTCACAAAATGATGGACTGAAGCAAATTTCCAGCTCAAGACAATCTGGAAAGTCAGTAGGAAAAGGCTATCACACCAGACTGGGAGTGGAGTATAATTTGATGTGAGCCATGCCATGTGAGAAAATAGCTGGAGTAGGCCTAAAGGGACTGAACCACAGTCAGTGGCTGCAGTTTTCAGACTTCTGAACCCACAAACCCAAGACAGCTTTAAAGATCAGTGGGAACAATCTCTCACCTAGATGAGAGGAGAGTGTGGTCCAGCCCCAGCACCAGCCTCAGTCTCTGTCCCACCTGGCCCCAGTCCCAAAGTGACTGCAGCCACTGCTGAAGTGGAGGCTGCTTCTGGAGCCCTCATTTAACACAGAGGTCAAAAGTCAAGTAATTTGGAAAATGAGCAAACAGGGAAAAAGAAACAGACTGTAGATTCTTACTTTCTTGATGAAGAGGTGTTTTCTTAGGTGACAAGAAAAATCAAAACATACAACCAGAAGAAGACAACAAAACCAAAGCTCCTATATCCAAAGCCTCCAAGAAAAATACGAATTAGTCTTAAGTCATGCAAAAGCTCAAAAAAAGGTTTTAAAAATCACATACGAGAAGCAGCAGAAAAATTGGGAAGAGAAATGAGAATGATGCGAGAAAATCATGAAAAACAAGTCAACATCTTGCTAAAGGAAACCCTCCTTGAATGTTGAAGAAATGTAGAAGAGAATATCAGCCTGAAAATTAGACTAACCCAAATGGCAAAAGAGGTTTAAAAAGCCAATGAGGAGAAGAATGACTTAAAAAGAATAGACCAAATGGAAAAAGTGGTCCAAAAGCTCATTAAAGAAAACAATTCTTTAAAAATCAGAATGGAGCAAAAGGAAACTAGTGACTTTATGAAAAATCAAGAAATCATAAAACAAAACATAAAAAATGAAAACAAATAGAAGATAATGTGAAATATCTCTTTTGAAAAAAGCAACTGACCTGGAAAATGGATCTAGGAGAGATAATTTAAAAATTATTGGACTACATGAAAGCCATGATAAAAAAAGAACGTAGACATCATCTTTCAAGAAATTATTAAGGAAAGCTGCCCTGATATTCTACAACCAAAGAGGAAAATAGAAATGGAAAAAATCCACTAATTATCTCCTGAAAGAGAACTCAAAAGGAAAACTCCTAGGAATATTACACCCAAATTCCAGAGTTTCCAGGTCAAGAAAAAAATATTACAAGCAATCAGAAATAATTCAGGTATTCTAGACACACAATTAGGACAGCACAAGATTTAGCAGTTTCTACATAAACAATCAGAAGACTTGGAATATGATACTATGAAGAAGATAGGACTAAAACCAAGACTCACCTGTCCAGCAAAACTGAATATAATACTTCAGGGGAGAAAATGGAATTTCATTGACATAGAGGACTTCCAAGCATTCTTGTTGAAAAGATCAGAGCTGAAAGAGAAAAGAAGAGGCAAAATGTAGCAAAACATCGCACGTAAAAGAAGCAAGAAAGAGCTTTTACAATGGAGGGAAAGAAGGGGACGATGAGAAGGAATAAGCATGCCATCTATTCATTAGATTTGTCTTCACACTCAATTGATTATGGAAGTTTATCTTACCCTACAGGAAAGTAGAGTAAGTAGGGGGGAAAGGGGATAAGAGATGAGGGTTAATAAAAGGGATGGCAAATTGGGCAAAGGGGTACTTAGAAGCAAACTCTGGTAGAAGAACAGATCAAAGGGGAGAATAAAATAAATAGAGGGCAGGAGAGAGTAGAGGGAAATATAGCTAGTCTTTCACAACATGACTATTATGGAAGTGTCTTGCCTGACTACACATGTATAGCTCATATTGAATTGCTTGCCTTCTCATGAGGGTGGGTGGGGAAGGTGTAAGGGAGAGAATGTGGAACTAAAGCTTTAAAGATGGATGTTAAAGTTGTTTCTACATGTAACTAGGAAATCAGATACATAGGCAATGGGGTATAGAAATCTACCTTGTCCTACGGGAAAATAGAAGGGAAGGATATAAGGTGGGAGGGTGATAGAAGGGAGGGCAGATTGGAGGAAAGGGGTAATCAAAATACATGGTGTGCTGGGGTGAGAGCGCATTTAGGGAGATGGGGAGAAAATTTGGAATTCAAAATTATGTAGAAGTGAAGGTTGAAAACTAAAAATAAATCAATTTTTGAAAAAAAGAAATTGAAGTTTAGAGAGGTTGTATCCTGCCTAAAATCACACAAGTTAAGATACCAGCATTGTGGATGGGGTATTGTGATAGGGGTTAGAGAAGGTCAATGAGCTTAATAATGTAGGATGAAATTTTAGAGACCTCCTAGTGTAGTGGATCTTTATCTGTGAACTAAAGCCTTTTGGACAATCATGGAGTTATTGCAAGGGATGCAAGAATGCATATACATGTAGTCTACATGCCAAGCACTTTCATCCTTATTTAGTGTTGATAAAAAATGCAGTGTGATTCATTTTAAGAAATAAGTAAATATTCCTTATGTAGTTTGAATGCCTAATGCCTCATACACATGTGTATTATTATTTTTAAATGTATGTAAATGTGATTAATAAAAATATAAATTCATTTAAATGTGTTACTGAATTCCGAGTAGCCCTTTATCATCTTGTAATTTCTTTTTCAATAGCACAACTACCATTATATGAGGGATTGCAAATTTTTATTCATGAAAATGTTGATGAACTCTTCTCTTTGAACTTTTTTATTTTATAAATGAGGAAACTGAGTGTTATTTGAAAGTAATTATTAGATACTTATGTTGTCCCAGACACTCTGCTAGGTAGTGGTGATACATAAGCAGAACTAAGTTGTAGAATTTTAAAACTGACCCCAAAACATACTATCTATTCTATGCCTCAGTTTCCTTATCTTTAAAATGAGAGAGTTGTGATCAATGACCTTAAATGATCTAAGTTCTAAATTTATGATCCTATGAATATGCCCTACTTCCAAAGAGCTCATACTGTTGCATTCTTCAGGAAAGGATTTAGAGGTAGGAGGAGACACTAATTTAAATAAATAAATGTATGTGAAATATGTACAAAGTATTTTCTTAAACACTTGGAAAGAAACTAGGGGAAACTGGGGAAATTAGGATAATAGCCAAGTGAGAAGTAGTATAAGCCTGGCATTTGTGACTTGCCCAAGGTCATACTATCAAGAAATAGTAAAACTTGAATTCAAACCCAGGGCTCCTGATATCAAATTACTATGTAATTTAACTTACTTCTTAAAATACCTACCTATTAAACTCTTAGGTATTGTTTTATAGTGGTAGGGAACTATTTTTAAAAATCATTTCAGGGAATAAAAAAGTGAAGAATCTCAAGAGAAATAACGGAAAGTGTAGGAACCAAGGAAACCTAGTACTAATAGGTCTATTATACTATAAAGCAATAATCATCAAAATAATTTGGTACTGGCTAAATAATAGAGAGATGAATCAATGGAATATATTATATATAACATATATAGAAAGAAGCGAAAGAACCTAGCAACAAAATATTCAACATATCCCTGGTTCTGACTTATGAGATTAGGTTATTTTTCAGTCATGTCCAATTCTTTGTGACCCCATTTGGGGTTTTCTTGACAAAGATACTGAAGTACTTTGCCATTTCCTTCTTCAGTTCATTTTACAGATGAGGAAACTGAGCTTAAGTGACTTGCTCATGGTCACACAGCTATTAAGTATTTAAGACCAGATTTGAACTCAGGAAGACGAATCTTTCTGATTTCAGGTCTGGAACTCTATCCGTTGAACCTCTTAGGTGCCCTACTAAGTTACATACTTGCTATTCAAAACTTATGGGAAAATTGGAAAGCAGCTTGGAAGAAACTAGGGTGTAGTACAACATCTCACAACACAGATCAGAATAAGTTCCAAATTGATACGTAACTTAGAGATGAAATGTAACACCATAAACACACTAGAGAGGCAAGGAAGCGGTCATTTTTCAGATCTATTGGTAGATGAAATAAGTTCATAATGAAACAAAGGATAAAGAAGATTGTGAAAGATAAAACAGACCTTTCATTTAAATAAAAATTATAGTTTTTGCACAAAGTTTTTAAAGATTCTCTACTATTATCTACTGATATTCAACTTTTTTGATTGTTTCTGCTGTTTGATGTTTCTCAACTCTTTCAGTTCTAACTGCTCATTTATGAATGATATCATCTGCTGGGGTGTAATAAGCTTTAAATCTCTCTTGGAAGGGAAGAATAAAGTTCTTTTTATTGCAGTAATAATAATTGCGAATATTTATATAGGACCTAATAGGTACCAAGGACAATGCTAAGAGGTTAACAAATATCTCATTTTATCCTCACAACTCTGGGAAATTGTGAGGATAAACGCTCATTTTGCAGATGAGAATATGAGGGCAAGGAAGTGAGGGGGCAGAGTCAAGATGGTGGAGTAGAAAGAGGGATCTATAGAAACTCCCCCACACAGCCCATAAAATACCTGTAATCAATGACTCTAAACAAATTCTAGAGCAGCAGAAGACACAAAACAACAGAGTGAAAGAGATTTCCAGCCTATGACAGCCTGGAAGGACTACAGGAAAGATCTGTCTCACCAGTATGGAGCGGAGCGCAGCCAAGTGTGGGCAGCATGGCACGGACAGGACCCTGAACAGGATTCAGGGAGCCACCAGCAACAGCAGTTCCCAGATTGCGCAACCCATAAATGCCAGAGAGCTTCAAAGGTCAGTGAGAAAGCTCCTTCACCCAAGAAAAGGGAATGTGATCTGGACCACTGGCAGCACAGCTCCATCCACTGCACTACCCAGCTGCCCTTGTACCATATTGTTGTTTCTGTTTAGTTGTTTTTCAGTCAATTCTGACTCTTGATGACCTTCTTTGGTATTTTCTTGGCAGATACTGGAGTGGTTTGCTATTTCCTTCTCTAGCTCATTTTACAGATGAGGAAACTGAAGGCAAACAGGATTAATTGACCTGCCCAAGATCTCAGCTGAGAAGTGTCTGAGGCCAGATTTGAACTCAGGAAGACTAGTCTTCCTGATTCTTAACCCTGTGCTCTACCCACTGTGCCACCTATCTGTTTCTAGTACCATATTAGTAAGTGGTAATTGGTAAACAGAATATACTTTATGTTTTTGTGTCTATCTTTTTGTGTTTTGCTTACTAAATTGATTATTAACTGATTATCTTGAGAAGAATGGAGTCTCAAAGTGATAGCATTAGTGAATTAACACCTGCCTCCTCATAGAAAACTGAGGGAGAAAGACATGTAGGTTCTGAACATTTGACCACACTGTGGAAATGGGAGTGGAGATGAGGATTTCTCAGAGCTTACAATAACTATGTTATCTTTCTTGGTGATCTCAACTGGTCCTAGGGGTATAATTATCATATGGATGCACAGAATATTAATATGTACATATGTAATATGTATGAATAATATATGTACATATAAGTAAATGTATATGTGTGTATAATACACATATACATGTGTATATATATACACATATGTAGATGTGTACATATACTCGCATTTTTCTCTATATGTTTATATGTGTGCCTGTATATCTATATCCATAGCTATCTATATCCATTGATATGGATATGAATATCTATATATCTATCTGTCTGTGTATCTATTTGTCTATCTACCTATCTATCATCTATGTACCTATATCTCCAACCCCACTTTTCTCTTGAACTCCAATCCCACATTGCCAACTGCCTCTTAGTTATCTCAAATTCAGTGTCTCATAGGCATCACATACAACACATCCAAAATAAATGTCGTCATCTGCACATCCTCCACCAATCCCCACAAAAACAAAACTTCTCTCTTCCCAGTTATCTTATTAAAATTGAATGTACCAACATACTCCTTTCCTTCCAGGCTTTCATCCCTGGCCTCTTGATTTCCTTGAACAAGTCCCACTATCTCCTAACTTCATGTATTTCCACTGCCTGTCCCCCATGCTCATGGAATTCTCTTCTCTTCGTCTTATCTCTCCTGACTTCTTGGGCTTGATTCAGTTCCCAGCTAAAATCTTACCTTCTCCAAGGCTTGGTCTACTCTCTTCCTTTTTGTTAAACTTATGCTTAAGTATTTGTTGCCTTTCCTTATGGCTTTCTTCTATTATCTCCAGTTTTGCCATATCTATTATTTGCATATTGCTCTTTGCATGCTGACCTGCCTCTCTTCCCCCATTAAGCAGTGAACTCCATGACGGCGAGGACTGTTCTTTGTTATTGTTGCGACCCTTACACTTAGGCATGGTTCTTGGCATATAATAGGAAAAATAAATGCTTATTTACTTAATCTGACCCAACCCCATATCCATTCATTGTCAGTTACGTCTTTTTTACTTACTCATTTCTTGTATACATCTCCATATATCCATTCCATGGCCCGCACCCTTATACAGGCCCTCATCAGCTCTCACAAGGGCTACTGCATTGACTGTCTCATTGGTCTTCTTGTATCTCCTTGCTCCAGATCCATCTTCCACTCATCTGCAAAAATATTTCTAACACATATGTCTGACCATGTCCCTTCCTTGTGCAATTAATTCCAGCAGCTTCCTCTCACCTCCAGGATCCAATGTAAAGTTCCCTATTTGACTTTCAAAGTCCTTTATAACTTGGCTACCTTTTACCTTTCTACCCCTCTTACATTCTGTCCCTGTAGCAGCTATACTGGCCTCATTGCTGTTCTTCAAATAGAATCTTTCATCTCCGGACTCTTGAGTCTCTGCAAGGGTTTTCTCTAGTTCCTGGAGTGATTCTCCCTCTTCAATCCCACTTTTAGCAGACTTGGAGGCCTTGAAGACTCAGCTCAAATCCCACTTCCTGCAAAAGACTTTTCAAACTCACTCCTGCTATTAGTTCCTTTTCACTATGATTATTCTTTTCCATATTTCCATTTAAACTGCATATATCAAGTATGTACTTATGTGCCTTCTTCTCCATTAGAATGTGAACTCTTTGAGAGCAGAAACATGTTTACCTTTCTTTGTTTCTTCAGAGTATATCATTGTGCCTGGCACATAGGAATTATTTAATAAATGCTTTTCTAAATGATTCTCTGACTGATGTTGGTAAGACTTTGGGGATGGGACTGACATTGTTTATTCTTTGTTTTCAAAGCGGATTAATGATTTCACAGACGATGCTTGACTCATGCAGAAATTGGAGTTAAGTAAGGTGGAGTTGCACAAAGTTATCAGGCTCACACTCTCTTCCACAGCCTTTTGAAGACCAGTGGCTAGACAGCAATCAAGATGAGTGATAATGTCCTGGGATGCAGTAGATGACCTTGGTGTCACTTTGGACTGGTGTGATACTGTATCAATAGTCTGATGACCAGTTTGGCTAATGAGTTTCAGAAGCTCCATCATCTACAAACTGAGTAGCCAGCAATTGTTTTGTGGTGTTTGTGTGTTTGAGCCACAGGATTTGATGAAGACGGCCACAAAGAGAAAAAGAGATTTTGAATTGTGTTGATTGAGGTAATATCCACACCAAAGGCATCAAGGAGTCTTGATGCATGGAAGAATTGTATTCCAGTGAAAAAACTGCTACATTGCTGTATTTCTCTGCATAATTTTATTACCCCTTCAGATAATAAATTTCCAAAAAAAAAAAAAAATGAAGAGCTATCAGGTTCACCTGTCTCTGTGCTCTTTTCTACATTAGGAAAACTTTTGTGCCTGGACTTCATCCTGTAGCAATATTCAGCTCACCAAAGCAATTTCCTCTGCCCAGCCATCTGTTTCTTCTAGCACTAATAACAACTCAAAAAATCTTGTTTTAATTTAATTTTATCTCCTTTATAAGAAGTGATAGCAAATTAATTTGTAAAAAAATCAACCAAACTGGCATTTCTCATCTTTTTTTGACAAATTTTCACCAGACATTGTATATTACCTAAAATACTAAATTTAATATTTTGAAAAAAATCCTATAAGTGTTCTTAACCTGAGGGTCTAAGACTGCCCCAAGGGGACATATGGGATAGATTATTTCAGGGTATCTGTGAATCTGGATTGGAAATACATGAATATATATATATATATGTATATATAAACATATACATGGACTGTACTATTTGTGTGTGTTCATATACACATACGTATACACACATATATATTATGTATGTATGTATGTGTGTGTGTATAATTCACTAATCCCCTAAGCCCCAAATGAAATTTAGCATAACCTTTAATCATTTTTTTAAAAATTATTATTTTGAGGAGTTGATGGGTTTTAGCTAACTGACAAACAGGTTTATAACTCAAAAATAAAAAAAGTTAAGAACATCTGATCTATAAATTCTTATCTGAAATATCTGTTGATACTTTTTAGAAAATCATTCATAGTCATATCTTTAGAATGCACTTTGCAGACAAAAATAAAGTGTAATTATATGAATTACCCAATGTTAAATTATCATTTAAGGAAAACGGGTACTTCTTATTAAGACTTTTGACTCTAATTCCATTGCTCTTTGCTGGTCCTTCTCTTAATTTGTCTTTCTCTTTCTCCTTCATTCTTCTATTTTCCTCCAACAGATGCTTTAAGGCACAATACCTCTTGCAATTTCTAGGATTCCTGAATTTCACAGGAATTCCATCCCTGAAGAAGAATAGCCCCACGACATTCCCAGTAAATTGTTAATTAGAGAGTTCTTAAAGGTTTCAGGGAAAGTTGGGCTACTTCCCCAGGCAGCACATTTGCTTTTGAACAGGTCTGAGTGGATTAGGTGGTGCAGTGGATAAAGTGCTGGGTCTGAATTCAGGAAGATCGGAGTTCAAATCCTGCCTCAGACTAATTGTGTGATTCTGGACAAGTCACTTAACCTTCTTTCCTTCAACTTCCTCCTCTGCAAAATGAGCTGGAGAAGGAAAGGACAAAGTATTCGAGTATCTTTGCCAAGGAAACCTTAAATGAGGTGACAAAGATTTAGACCCAACTGAAAAATGACCAAACCACAATGAAGTCATTTCTATGCATTTCCTGATGTCAAGGTATCTGTTAATCTGCCTCTGGAACTTCCAACCATTGTTATTCATTCAATTCTTTGGGGCAAATCAGAACACACAAAAATCCTTATTTCATGTCATTAATGGCAAGCTGTAGACTAATATAGTAGAAAGAAAATCAGACCTGGAGTCGAGAGACCTGGGTTCGAATCCTGTCTCCAACATTTCCTTGATTGATAACGATAAACAATTCGCACAATTTCTCAGAGACTGTTTCCTCATCTATAAAACATAGATAGCAATTTCTGTATTCAACTTGCACATTTTCATAACTTCATTATTAGGAAGATCAAAGGAGACATGGAATGTAAGCTTCTTTCTCATACCTACTTTGCTCTTTACATATTAACTCTGACTGCTGTAGCCCATGGCCCCAAACCAGATTTCTGGATATGTAAGATTCAATCTTGGGTGCTTCTTACAAATTAGTCTTTGCTTCATGTCCCCTATCAAGGCTTCCCTTAGGTACATTAGACTTGACTCTTAACTCTGGTATTTACTGTGGTATGGCCTTTGATAAGTCCTTTAACTTCCTTACCCTTCAATTTATAAAATGAGAGGGATTGGGTTAAATGGATTTAAGATAATATTCATCTCGAAATGTATGATCATCTGATCCTCTGTTTGTAATTAGGTTTTGATAGATATGAGGAGGAAGAGGGCTGGTGCATGAAGCACCTGAAATCCTGTAGAAGGCCTTGAGCTAATAATTCATGCTGAACCCGGAACCATTTTGATTTTACTTCACAGTACATACAAACCATTCACAATGATTCACAAGAGCTTGCCATCAACACAAATTGATTTTCTTACAGTGAGCCTCACATTTCTGTAGGGCTCTGTCTTCCACTAGGTTTTTCAGTATCCTCTGGAAGTGAAAAACTTGAGACTGACAGAGAAACAATGCCTTATCCTCTGCTATACCTTATTTCTTCCCGGGGAAATATAGTCTTCCAGACCTTTAGTGCTACCCTAAAATTGAGGACCTCTTAAAAGGAAATTTTGCATTTGAATTGACAAAGTCTACTCCCTTCTAGGTAGAACTGAACCGGCTGCTTAACCTAAGGTAGTGATGGAGGGAAAGACACAAGTTTGGTCCTCCACATATGAAATTTTCCCCTTTCTAGTCTTCCTTCTGTAGAGGCCTGTAATTGATACTCTCTAAAAATCTTATTTCAATAATTTGAGTAATCCATAAGAATTTCCCTTCCTTTCTAAATAACTCTGGAAGCAGGGGTTCTTGGGTTGAGAGATGTCTAACCACTCTCTCTCCCTTTTTCCCCATGAGGCTCAGCACAGAAATTCTGCTGGGACTCTTCCTTGGTCCTGTCATTTCTCAGGCTGAGTGCCTTCTTCTTCTACTAGGGCCATGTTCTGTTCTTATCTGAAAACAGCTTAACTTTTCTGGTATAGTGACTTACTCTAGGGTTAAGCAAAGTACTTTGCAAAGAGACATTGATTTTTTTTTTCTTCAAGTGTCTGACTCTTCAGAGATCCAAGTCTTAATTCAGCTCTCTGAGTTACAGTTTTCTATTTATATTTTTTTCTTACTTTTGTCTTTCAGTTCATAAAAAAAGTCTAGGGCAAGGGTGAGATCAACCAGTAATTACTCATCCCAAATGGATAATCACCCAAGGTAAGTTATTCATTAATATCCCAGTTAAAAAATGTTGTCACTTATTTCTTTTTTTCTTTTTTTTTTGCATCTTTTTTTTTATTTAACTTTTTACATTCATTTTCACAAAATTTTGGGTTCCAAACTTTCTCCCCTTTTATCCCCTCCCCCCACCCCAATGCCTCAAGCAATCTAATTTTCCCTATTTCCAATCTGCCCTCTCTTTTGTCATCCCTCCCTTCTCTTGTCTCCATCTTCTCTTTTCTCCTGTAGGGCCAGGTGACTTTCTATTTCTCATTAACTGTATGTTTTCTTTCCTGGTAGCAACAACAATACTAAACAGTTGTTCCTAAAACTTTGAGTTCCAAATTCTCCCCATCCCTCCCTCCCCACCCATTCCCTTTGGGACGGCAGGCAATTCAATATAGGCCACATCTGTGTAATTTTGCAAATGACTTCCCTGATAGTCATGTTGTGTAAGACTAACTGAATTACCCTCCATCCTACCCTGCCCCTCATTGTATCTCTTCTGTCTTTTGATCCTGTCCCTCCCCAAGTGTTGACTTCAAATTGCTCCCTCCTCCCTTTGCCCTCCCTTCCATCATCCCAACCCCTTGCTTATCTCCTTCTCCCCCACTTTCCTATACTGTAAGATAGGTTTTCATACCAAAATGAGTGTGCATTTTATTCCTTCCTTTAGTCAAATGTGATGAGGGTAAACTTCTTGTTTTTTTGTTTGTTTGTTTGTTTGTATTTTTTCTCAGCTCTCCTCTTTATCCCTCCACTAAAAAGTCTCCTACTTGCCTCTTAAATGACATATAATTACCCCATTCCATTTCACCCTCTTTCCTCCCACTACATTTCTCTCTCACCATTTACCTTAATTTCTTTTAAGATATGGTCCCCTCCTATTCAATTCACTCTGTGCTCTCTGTCTCTATATGTGTGTGCATGTGTGTATGTGTGTGTACGTGCATGCATGTACATGTGTGTGTGTGATCCCACCAACTACCCAAATACTGAAAAGTTTTAAGAGTTACAAATATTGTCTTTCCATGTAGGAATGTAAACAGTTCACTTCTGGTAAGTCCCTTAAGACTTCTCTTTGCTGTTTACTTTTTCATGCTTCTTCTCATTCTTGTGTTTCAAAGTCAAATTTTCTTTTCAGCTCTGGTCTTTTCATCAAGAATGTTTGAAAGTCCTCTGTTTCATTGAAAGACCATATTTTCCCCTGAAGTATTATACTCAGTTTAGCTGGGTAGGTGATTCTTGGTTTGAGTCCTAGTTCCTTTGACTTCTGGAATATCCTATTCCATGCCCTTTGATCCCTTAATGTAGAAGCTGCTAGATCTTGAGTTATCCTGATTTTATTTCCACAATACTGGAATTGTTTCCTTCTAGCTGCTTCTAAGATTTTCTCTTTGACCTGGGAGTTCTGGAATTTGGCCACAATGTTCCTAGGAGTTTCTCTTTTTGGATCTCTTTCAGGTGGTGATCGATGGATTCTTTCAATACTTATTTTGCCCTCTGGTTGTAGAATGTCAGGGTAGTTTTCCTTGATAATTTCATGGAAGATGATATCTAGGCTCTTTTTTTGATCATGACTTTCAGGTAGTCCCATAATTTTTAAATTGTCTCTCCTGGATCTATTCTCCAGGTCAGTTGTTTTTCCCATGAGATATTTCACATTCTCTTCCATTTTTTCATTCTTTTGGTTTTGTTTGGTGATTTCTTGGTTTCTCAAAAAGTCATTAGACTCCATCTGTTCCATTCTAATTTTGAGAGAACTATTCTCTTCAGTGAGTTTTTGAACCTCTTTTTCCATTTGGCTAATTCTGCTTTTGAAAGCATTCTTCTCCTCATTGGCTTTTTGAACCTCTTTTGCCAATTGAGTGAGCCTATTCTTCAAGGTGTTATTTTCTTCAGCATTTTTTTGGGTCTCCTTAACCAAGGTATTGACCCGTTTTTCATACTTTTCTTGCATCTCTGTAATTTCTCTTCCCAGTTTTTCCTCCACCTGTCTAACTTGCTTTTCAAAATCCTTTTTGAGCTCTTCCAAGGCCTGAGCTGGGGTACTGAGGCCCCACCCTCCACATCTTTCCCTGATGGCAAGAATACATCCTCCTCCTCATCAGATCCGAAGGTCGGGATCATTTGCATTTGTTGGAAAAAACTCTCTATAGTCTTATTTTTCTTCCCTTTTCTAGGCATTTTCCCAGCCAGTTACTTGACTTCTGAGATTCCTGTCCACCCCCGCCTAGATCCGCCTAGCTAGTGCTTGGGGTCTGAGATTCAAATGTGCTTTCCGCGCTGCCCGCCCGCCTGCTGGTCAATGTGAGCTTTAGTTCTGGTGCTGAGGTGGGGGCAGGGCCGCCTCCCAGGCTCAGCTCCCTCAGGGGCTTTATGCAGAGACCTTCAGCAACGGAGCGGGTGGGGGTGGGGGCCGCCTCCCAGGCTCAGTTCCCTCAGGGGCTTTATGCAGAGACCTTCAGAAAAGGAGCGGGTGGGGCAGGGCCGTCTCCCAGGCTCAGCTCCCTCAGGTTGTTTATGCAGAGACTTTCAGTAATGAAGATCCGTGCTGCTGCTGCCTCTGCCATCGCCCCCGCCTCTGCTGTCGCCCCCGCCTCTGCCACCGTCGCTTCCTTCTGAGGGGGCCCGAGTCACGGAGACACCCCACTCCCTTCCTCCAGCCCAGCCGTCTCTCTCACTGACCTGTAGCTTCTGTGGGCGGAGGGACTTTCCCGGCTGCCGGAGCTTCCATCTCTGAAGCCTGCTCACATCAGCTTCTCTGGGGCCACAGCCAGGGCAGCGCTGGGGTGGGGTCTGCTTTCCGGGACATGACGGACCCTGGGGACGGGTCTCCAGGGCTCTCTGGAACGGAAGTCTCTTCCACTCTGTTTCTGCACACCTTTCAGTGGTCCAGAAGTTATGGGGGTCTCTTTTTACATTAATTCTATGGCCTGTGGTTTCGGAGCTCGTAAATGTGCATCCTTCTACTCCGCCATCTTGGCTCCACCCCCCACTTATTTCAATGTAAGGTGATAAGTAGAAATGCCTATGGCCTCTATAGAGAAAGGGCATTAAAAAAAAAACAAAACAGAATAAAGGCCTCATCATTTAGCCTTGACAGGTAAACTAGGACTATTCCTAACCATACCCCTTAAAATAGCAATAACATATATCTGAAGATAGTTGCCACATGCCTCTTCTCAAGTTTTCTCATTTGTGCTGACTTGCATTACCTCACAAAGCTGGCTGCTTTCTTCCAGATACTGTCCCCATTCTAAAGTCTCTTTTAAAATGTGGCACCTGAAACTGAGCATGGTATTGTAAACCTATCAACCTATCACCTTCTTATTTCTAGATAGTATGACTCACCTAAAAGATACAATCTAGGATTGCACTAATCATTTGGACTCACATGTTTTAGTATTGATTCATATTAAGTTTAGATTATCTACAGTCATTGGATTTTTGACACAAGAACTTATTAATGAAAGTGATACAATACATAGAGTTGAAATTAGAATGAAGAAAATTTGAGTTTATTTCCTACCTCAGAAACTTAATAGCTATCTTTCCCTGGGCAAGACAGTTGAGTTTCTTCATCTATCAATAGAGGATAATAATAATAGGAGGCAGCTAGATGGCTCAGTAGATAGAATACTGGTCCTGGAGAACTCAGGAAGACCTGAGTTCAAATCCAGGCTCAGATACTTGCTAGCTGTGAGACTTTAAGCAAGTCACTTACCTCTGTTTACTTAAATCCACTGGAGAAGGAAATGGCAAACAACTTTACAATCTTTGCCAAGAAACCTCATAGGTGGTATGGTTCTCCAGGGTCACAAAGAGTTAGAAATAATTGATCAACAACCTCACAGTGTTTTGGGGAGAAGTAAATGAATCCATACATAGAATTTGGTTTGCAAACCTTAAAGTAGCATATAAACATTGGTTATTATTACTCTTCAGTGTATATCCTCATTGCAGATTTGTGATGTGGATTTTTTTTTTAATGCAAGCACATAACTTTATCTTTATTTCTCTTATTTTATCTTAGATTTGGCCCAGCTCACTAGCTTTTTAGGACCCTGAATTTGTCATCCACATTGTTAATTAATCTGCCTGGTTTTGTGTCATCTGCACTGTGACTTCCTCCAAGTTCTTGATAATGTTAAAGAGCTCACAGTCAATCTTAAACTCTCTCAGGACTCTCCTTCAATTCCATTTAGGGAATGTTAATCTCTCACGCACCTGATAGTGTGTTATAAGCTGTAGGGAATAAAAGGAATAAGACCTTCAAAGATCACTGCCTTCAAAGACCTTATAATCAATCAGTCTCATTTCAAGTAGGTAGAAGGGAACAAGCATTTGTTAAATACCTACTATGTGTTAGGTACTACTAAGTACTTTTAAAGTATTAATACTTATATTATCTACAAATATTATATTGATGCCACATACTCATGAAACAATTTGATCACATAAGGTGACAATTGGAAGTGTTACCTAGTGACTGGAGAATTCATCTGAGAGATAGGAAGACCCAGGTTCTAGTCCTGTCTCTGATGCATACAGGCAGTATGACCCTGGGCATATACTGCACTCTCATTACCCCAAGAAATTTCCTAAGACTATAAGAGTTTATAACAGTGCTGATGTCCTCATAGTGCTTTTAGGTGCTCTACTTTGCCAGAGGGATATCTTTTATCACTATATAAATTAAGATGTAAAAATTTGTCGTAGAAACAGTAAGCAGTAGAGAAGGCCCCAAGTGGAGGTATTCCCGGGCTTTAGTGGTAGAAGAAAGCTTCTTCAAACCAATATAATTTGTGGCAGACCTTGAAGACTGCCTAGTATGCATACAGGGGAAGGGGCGGGGAAAGAGTAGAAGCAAACATACTGATACCAATTCTCATTTACAAAGTACTTCATGAATTACAAATCACTTTTCTCAGAGGGGAAAACAGCCTCAGAAATGTTTTCCAGTATAACACAACTAATGAGCACTGGAAAAGGATGAATACCTGTAGTAGACAATAAGAGGACACACTTGACCAAAGATTTATCATTCAAACTTCTGGCTGTTCCCAGTTTCCACTTTTTAAAAAATGCCCCTTCTTATTGTCTATTTATTCCTAACCCCAAAGAGATATGAATGTTTATTATGGTACTTCAGTACACTCAATCTAGAAAGTAAATCATTAATGAGTTACTTACCTAAACACCTTAGCCAGGACTTCTTCAAGGGGAGCCTAGTAGCATAAGAAGCCTGAAGTCCACAGGGGAGAACTACAAGGCTTGTCTCTCTAGGCCTTGCATCCCATTTCTTCATTCGGTTGTCTGCAACTGATCAAAAAGAAACTCAAAGGCTAGAACACAGCAGTTGTTCAACCCCTAGTCTTTAAGATTGACTTTCCCTCAGTGAGAAAGGACATAGTACATAGATTAAAGGAGAATGGCTCACCCTTCCTACTTCTAAATTCTTCTCCCCCAACCTTAGATGCCCAAAGCATTATTTACCATAGAACTATAGAAGTTTCAGGTCAAAGAGACCATACAAATCAACTAATTGAACTCCTTATTTTTGAGATGAGAACATTCAAGACCTTGCAAAAGATCATCTTGCCCAAGGTCACACAGCTAGTTAATGGCAGACTCAATGCTCCTTATTTAAGGTGCAAACTCAAGACCTAACAGGTTATTTAAAAGCTGTCTCTAAAATCTGTGCTGGCCCTTTTTCCTCCCACATTATTATAGAGGTGAAATAAGGATAAAATAGACATCAATGGTATTTTTGAAGGGGACAGAAAAAAAATTAGCAAACTGCCTGAATTATGTTTTTGGATCATATGTGTGTGTGTGTGTGTGTGTGTGTGTGTGTGTGTGTGTGTGTGTGCGTGTGTGTACATACATACACACATCTCACTTAAAAGGTTGTTGGAATAGGGAGCAGACCTTCAGTTTATTAATCTTGGGAACTCCCAGATGAGAAGTCTCCAGACCAATTCAATCCAAAAAAGGACATTTTGTTCAATATAGAAATAATTTTAAACAGTTGTCTAGAGTACTAAGAGATTAAATAACTTGCTCAGGATTTCAAAGCCAGTTTGTGTCAGATGATACATTAACCAAGATTTTCTTTGATTCTGTGACCAACGCTAAATCTACTTTGTCACGCTACTTCTTTAGGAATCTACAAATTCATTGATTCAGTGTTTACTGGAAGTCTATTCCATAGGCAACAGAGGTTTTTGGTGTTATTGGAAAGAACAGTTTCACTTAGTTTTTTCTAGTCTTGTAATAGCCAATGTTGACAAGATTGTCGTTGTGGTTGTGTTGTTTCTTTGTTTTTGAAGAGGATCATGACATCAGAGAGATGATGACATGACTTATACTTGACTTTGTTTTGAGTGAGGAAGGACTGTGCAGGTCACCAGCCTCACTTTCTCCTCCTGAGCCATCTGGATCCAGTGACCAGATATTCAACAGAATGACTGGAGAAGTCCCAGGATGCCTTTTAGACTAAGGCCTTTTCAAGTACTCACTTAAAGAGAGGCAATGCTCATCCAATGACAAGGAGGAATCAAAATACAATTATGAGATTAGCTCAAGCCAATGAATGCTGAATAGGTCTACTAAAACTGTTGGTGTTTAGATTTAAGTAATCCCATTGAGTACCCCAAAAGGAAACAACAAAGACAAAATCCCAGTTTAAGAGAGTACATTTACCCTCAGCACCTACACTCTGATTTTGCTCCCAAGTGAAGTAGATTATATCCTTAAAAGATGAGAGTGCTGTGCTCAGTGGGCCCCTAATCCCTGAACTATTGACTGATGCTGAGTAGTGGAAGAACAAAACAGGCATACAGTGCCTGACACAAACTGTTGGTCAAGGTAAGGGTTGGTTAAATTTTTCCAACCTCAACAGAATTTTTTCCCCTGCTACTTTGGGTTGTTAGGAATTTAATATTCAAGAGTTTTCCATTTCTCCTGGGCTGAGTTTTCTAGCATTGGGTGGGGTAGGGGGTAAGGGAATTTCACCAATCTTTTCATTAACTTCTTTTTGCAATCTAATCTTTTGAAATATAGGAATAATATCAAATTCTACCTATCTTTCCTATTCTTCTCCGTCACAAATTCTAAGAAGAAATAGTCACTTTCCTCCAAAGTTCCTAGCAGTGGACATTGCCAGCAACAGCCTATTATCTATAAACTGAAGTGTAAGAAAGCACTGCAAAAAATGTAAAGGTAATGTTTTCTTCAGCTTAATGTCCCTTAAGAGTACATAGATGTCCTATGAGCATGTGATTTATTATTCAATGATCCATTTATTCAGAGAATTTTTGTTTATGTCCTCCTGATCTGGGATGAAATTAACAAAATGATTTCTCAAAAAGGAAGCTCCATGCACCAAAATATACTCAGATCCCAAATTGGCAACTGTTGTGCAGTTGCAGTCTTAGAGAGTTATCTAGGGCACTGACAGGTTAAATGACATTTCCAGGATTAGTCAGCTTTTTACATTATTGTATATATTTGTATTATTACATATATTGTATGTCAGAAGCAGAGCTTGAACCCAAGTCTTCATGACTGATAGGACAACTTTATTCACTATACATTGCTGCTTCTCATTTAAAATAGTAAAGACAACTATGCAAATTTTCACCAAGTCATTCTCAAATTCCTCAACTTTGTGTGGATGTGATACTAAGTTATCTAATGTTATGGCAGTGGAACACAGTCTCAAGCCAGCTCTACCACCCAAAAAACAGACTATGTCTGATTTTCTGGGAGCTAGTCTAGTTAAGAAAAGGAAATTTCATGACTGTTACACTGGTTATTTAGTGATGAATTCTTTGACCATGGAAATTCATAAAACAAAGAAAAATACAAAATGATCCTTACTCCTACACATGGGTCTTCTACTCTTGCAGTGATAATGATAAAACTGCACAAAAGTTGAGGGAATATGCTGTTTTTTAGATCAACTATAAATTTTCACTTAGCTGTAGTATATTAAATATAAGATCTTTACTCAGTGGTCAACAAATGGACACATTACTATTGATGTTCTTGTCATACATAATACTAGAAAAATCAAAAAAATTACATCTAGCTGGAAGGAAAGAAAGAGATAAGTATATATTTATCACTTACTATGTACCAGGCAGTATGCAAAGCACTAGATGTACAAAGGCAAGCAAAAAGAAAAACATTCCTTGTCCTCAAGGAGCTTATATTCTAAATGAGGAACATACAAGGTGAGGGGAACAGGCACTACTACTAGAGTAGAATATGCCATTGAGGTGATAGGATGTTCCAGAGTCAGATGGCCCCAGATGCTGAGAAAAGTTTCAAGATGAGATAGCAATTAGAGGCACAATTTTGAATTCCAGAAAGTTAGAAATCAGTCTGGGAAGTAAAAGGATGGTGTAAGTTTCTACCTAGAAAGGCAAATAAATGAGTTGGTGAAGTCAGGTTTACCCTATGTTCAAAGGCAGGGGCAGGTAGGTGGTGCAATGGATAGAGCAGGAGTCTGGAGGACCTCAGTTCAAATCTCACCTCAGACACTTGACACTCACTAACTGTGTGACCTTGGGCAAGTCACTTAAACCCCAATTGCCTCATCCTGGGTCATCTCCAGCCATCCTGATGAATATCTAGTCACTGGATTCAGATGGCTCTGAAGGAAAAGTGAGACTGGTGACCTTCACAGCCCTCCCTCACTCAAAACAAAGTCAAGTGCAAGTCATGTCATTATTTCTCTGATGGCATGGTCTACTTTGGCAACAAAGGACAAACATACACATGGTCAAAGACAAAAAGATAGCATTTATTGGACTACTTTGGAATGTGGTGTTCTACTGTTCATCATGAGCAATCAGTATGTTGGAAAATATAGTTCAGGTACAAGAAAAGAGACAGGAAAAGGCTTTTAGAGTATATGAAAAGTTTATATCTATGTATCAGGCATACTTTCTTCAAGAGGAGATCTTGGAAGTATTAGATACTTTTTACCATCAAATTACAGGAAATTGACTATATTTTATAGACAAAAAATTATATTCCTTAAGGGATATTTATGAATTAGTTATCTGTAAACAGTGAAATTACAATATCAATAATTAAAAAATATCTGCCCATCTCTATAAAATATTTTTAAAAATTGAAATATACATGAAGAGCATTAGTGGAAAAGAAATGGGAAAGAAATAGGAAGGGCTGATGATAGCATACTATGTATTTTTTAGTTAGACATCTGACCACAAGAAACAATAGCTTAAAATATGTTATCAGTGAAGAATTGCTAAGGACAAGTGGTACCAGAATATATATCTGAATGGAAAAGGAGATATAATAACCATATAGTGAAATCATTATTCATGCTTCAGTTGAATCTGTGCAATGTGAGAAAAGCTACAGAAATGTCCCAGGATTTCCATTGTACCCTGAAGGGAAGGATTTATATGATAGTATAAGAAAACAATATCTCATGGGATAGCGTTGATGGATTATGATATCCACTTTTGGAAGGAGTTCTCATAATGAAAGTATCACTAACACTTGAAGAAACAAGGAACTGTAGCTGCACTTTTGTTTTAGTGTGGCTGGAAACAGCAAGAATGTCCCTTAATTTGAGAACAGCTAAACAAATTGTTGGATATATTGAGAAATCATATGCTGCAAGAAGTAACAAAAGGAAAAGATTCAGACAAAACTTTAAAGTCTGGTATAAACTGATGGAGAGTAAAGAGTGGAATTGGCAGAATTCTTTAGACAATGACTACAACAAGAAACCACCCAGAATAACTAAGAATTCAGATAAATGAAATGACCAACCATAACAAGATCCATGATGAGTGATGTTTCCTCAAGACAGTGTTGTTTGAATATATTTAACCATCATTATGGGTAGCTTGCCAAAAAATTATAGAGAGAATATTTTGGGGAGAGGAGTCGTGATTGTGATACCTTCCCATCTCCCAACCACCAAACAAAACAGATTATCAATGCAACATTTTCTTAAATGCTCAGAAGAGAATATAAAGAAGTCCAAAAGGAGACATAGACGAGCAGGAAAGTTTTGAAACTATTGAATTCATCATTTGAAAAAACAGCAACAGCAATAAACTGTACATGATAAAGAATCTTGGTGTCACATACAATCCTCTTATTTTATATTTAGAAATAGTTATATTTTGTTGTTAGCCAAGAGAATAATAACAAAAATGATAATAGAAAATTTAAAAATAAGGACGTCTGAATATTTGGGAGGGGCGTGGTATGGCAAAATTGTAGATGGAGGTAGAAGCTCTGAGGATTATAATGACTTCTCTTCCATGGTGGCTCTCTGAGATCAACGCGTAAAATATAGATTGCCCTAACTTTGTTGATAAATATCTCAAGATCTTGCAAACTGAAGGATTTGGTGGTAGCATATATGGTTCAAAAAGTCAGTGATAATTGTTTCCTTAATAAGACCCTCTGAACCCAATCCCTGTTCTCTCTTGCCTGATTATATCAGATTTGGGGAGATCCTAAGAGTAATGTTATCATTTTAGTGTTATCACAGATAAAATAAAGATGCAGATCCAAAACTGAATATGGGACTTTCCTTTTTTCCCTGAGTCAGCATTAATTTTGAGGACACTAATGTTTATTTTACTTATGAATTGATGGGTAAAATTTAGGTCTTGGGAAATTTGGGTATGTTGAAAATGCTAATTTTATTGTTTGCTTCCCTCAGGTTTTCTGACTTAAAAGAGAATTATTGATTTTCTTGCTTCAGGGGAGGTGATGTATTCTAAGTATTTCTTCATGATATTGGCTCTCAAGAAAAAAAAAAAGAAAAATTATGGCCTCCATCTCATTGTATACCTTTTCTCAATTTTAAGCAATATTTTTATCTTTTCCACTTCATATCTGACACTCTGAATGTAATCTACATTTCTCACACAACTTTTTAATTATTTTTTCCTGAGAAAAATATGTTATATGAAACTTTAATTGGCCTTAACCTTAACATTCTAGCCCAATATTACAGGAAACTGCTGTTCTAGGAATATAAACAGATTATTTCTTCTATTGCTGCAGGCAATCCCCAAAGTCTAATGTCATGAACATGAGTTTGATTTTCTAGGAGCTCTATTTTATACATTAATATTTGATTTGTTTTCAGCATGCCATGCAATGAGCTGATTTTTTTAAAACAGAACTCTCTTTTCATACTCTTATTGTTATTCTCTGCACTTTTTCCAGGGTATCCATATGTCCCTCTACATGTCAGTGACTCTAGGACATAAGCTTGAGGATTTTAGCAGCAAATACTGCTCCTGTGAATCCTCTTTTCTCAGCGTCTACAATATTTTATAATATTACATTCAAAAAATCTGCCACTTTCTTGAAATATGATATTGCCTTTTTTGCTTTGATGTTATTCTGTTATAGCTTAATCAGGGACAATCTTTTATTCCCCAGTGAAGGAGGGAGAGAGACAGAAACAAACAGAAACACAAATTGAAACAGAAGCAGAGAGGCAGACAAAAGGAAAGGAGGAAGGAAGGAAGGAAGGAAGGAAGGAAGGAAGGAAGGAAGGAAGGAAGGAAGGAAGGAAGGAAGGAAGGAAGGAAGGAAGGAAGGAAGGAAGGAAGGAAGGAAGGAGAAGGGAAAAGAGAATAAGAGGAGAAGAGAAAATAAAATAAATCTATCCTCTTCAGTTTTAGCTTTATTTCTATTTTAGAAGCATCCTTCCCAAACAGTGGCAGATTGCCAGTTGTGTTTAAAGTCCTTTCCAGGAACTGACAGTAAGGTTAAGTAGCATTAACTGTCTCTAGAATTCTGAGTGAGCTCTGGGATCTATTTCTGATAATATTCCAATTCACTTAGAAATAAGTTAGGAATGTCTTAGTCTGGGTCCTATTCAGAGTGAATTATGTTTACATGTTATGTACAACGTCATCCATTTAGCTGAAATATTTTTCACCTTTAGCAATGATACCAATATGTCAGGCTCACTTGGTTATTCCATCTGTATGTTTTCTTATTGTTAACACCAATAAAATTTGACTTGATTGATTTTTTCTTTGAGTCGTGTGCACCAAAGACCAGCTTACTAACTGTGCACATAGCAAATGCCCTGTGACTTTGATGTTAATTTCTCTCTCTGGCTGGGACTCCCCCATAAATTCCCATCCTTGGCCATTCCTACCCCCATCTGAAAATGTCTTAGTATCCTTTAAAGCCATACTAAATGCTCCTTAACAAAGCCTTTGGCTATTCCAAATAAGTCTCTCTCTCTCTCTCTCTCTCTCCCTGTCTCTCTCTCTCTCTCTCTCTCTCTCTCTCTCTCTCTCTCTCTCTTTCTCTCTCTCTCTCTCTCTCTCTCTCTCTGTCTCTGTCTCTCTCTCTGTCTCTGTCTCTCTCTCTCCCTTAATTAACATGAAACTTTATACTTCTCTTGCTGAACTTTTGTATTATATCCTGGATTATAGCTATTTTTTTATGTGATGTAGCTTCCACAATAAATTCCATGTAAATTCCATGACAGCAGTGATTAGATTATATTCAGTGTTACAAATCTCTAAACTTAATAAAATTTCTTGCACATAGTAAATGCTTAATGAGTATATATTGAATTTAATTATTTTACTGCTGAAATCTTTTCCCTTTGTCATTTGAAGTAACTGCATATGGTAGTAAAAAGTTAGCCGACTGAATTCAATATTAGTAATGGACCTGAATAAAGTTAAGAAGATCACAGTAAGTTTAAAAGGAGGATAGAGGAGACATTGACAAGCAACATGGGAAATATTTATTTGTGGAGAGATAATTTGTGAAATACCTGGGATTTTTCATAGTTAGTTTCTATCCTAGCCTTGCCTCATTACTTCACCAAACTTGCTGTTACTCAGAGCCTAAAGCTATAGTGCACAGAATACTGAGGAATTTGGAATTACTTTTAACAAAGTAGTATTGGCTTAGCTTGAAAAAAGATTTCAGTGTACAAGGTGAAAAAAATATGAAAGTGAAAAACAAGGTTGCAAAATGGTGACATACTCTTCAATTTTCACTAAAGGACAGACTGTTCAATTTCTCTATGTGGAAGAGAACACACAGGTCAAGCAATGAACTTTTAAATCACACAACAGAAGACAACTACTGTGATCAGAAACAAAATCTTCCAATACTGAGGTAATGACAAAATTCTGTTTACTATCACAAAGGTGACTGACTTTTTTCCCCCATCTACCTTAGCTATAGCACGTTGAATAGTATCTACTTAATCTCAGTATTTTCATCTAAAATACTTTTATAGTCCCAAGACTAAGAAAAAGGTGAAGAATTATATTTTTATGACTTAAGTTTCATGAAATTCCCAAGGACTTTATTGAAAACTAGAGCCATATTCCCAGTCTAATTTTAGTAAATGAAGTGCATTCTGATGATTGTCATTTATATTTCTGTGTTTAAGGAATATGTACTATGTATCCTGCCTTGCCCTGACATAATTCCCTAAAAATTACACCCAAGTTCAAGATATTCTTAAACCATAGCACCCAATGCCGCATCCAATGCTCCCCTTTGGAAGACAAAAACCAGAGGGAACATTAATTCAAAGTAAAGACATTTAATCAAATAGAATAACAAGAAAATAATAATTAACACATGCCCCTCCACTACATACATAAAGGGGAACTATATTTCACTGATTGATTCCCCTTGTTATAAGTAGGAGAGGGAAAACACATTGATCAGACGACTCATGCACCTTAGACTAGATGAAATCTTTGCCTCCAAAGCTTCTGATTTTTGACTTTCATGGAACATCTGGGTTGTTTTTTCTGTTAAGTTACCATCTGTTGCTTTTCTTTGACTCTGCTACTGCCATCTACTGATCCTCAACTTAGTTCCTTAGCCATTTCTGTATTGGTGTATAATTGCTATCAGATGCTTCTCCATTGAATTTCAAATACTTAACTGCTTGCTGCAGCAAGGAGGGTTTATAACATTTTTTTGTGAGGCTGGATCAAGACTATATCAGTTCTTTCACAAGTTATACCCACAATTATACCTAGCCAGTATATCTCTAAGAAAACCCTTCAGCTCAAGACTGCCATTTTTCTTAATTTACCTTTAATAGGAAAACCCTAGGCCTGTTAGACATTTAGTATGGGATAAATGGGTGCCATTTAGCTTCTATCACATCACTGATACTAGCCCCAAGTCAAATAATTTATCCTGGAGCTTCATTTCAATGTATGGAAAAGGTGGAAACTTTTATCTTTGAAGTTGTATTATTGTAACTACATACAGTTTAGTGTCATGTTGGAAAAACAGAGCATAGTTTAACAGGTAGGGAAAAAAAGAAAGTGATAAAGAATGGAATAGCCTGGGGGGTGGAGCCAAGATAGTGGAGTAGAAAGATGTACATACTCTACCTCTTCCCCTACAGCCCATGAAATACCTGTAAAGAAAGACTCTCAACAAATTCTAGAGCAGCAGAAGCCACAGAATGACAGAGTGGAGGAGATTTCCAGCCTAGGTTGACCTGGAAGGTTGATGGGAAAGGTCTGTCACACCAGATGCAGAGCAGAGCACAACCCAGACTTGGGCACACTGCACTGGGAGCAGCAGGACCCAAGTAGGCCTGAGGTGGAAGCCACAAACCACAGGCAACAAAGATACTTCAAAAAGTCAGTGAGAGAGATTTTTCACCTCTGTGAAAAGGGAGCAGGATCTTCTGTTAGCTATGGCCCCAGGGAGTGGTGGGGGCAGCAGCAGCAGAAGGCAGCCAGAGGCCATGGCAGGCAACAGCCAGCATCCATTGTTCCACTGCTGGAGACCTCAGCATAAAGCCCATGGGGGAATTGAGCAGCTGATACAAACCTCAGCCTTGAGTGGCTGCCCCACCCCTGCCTAAAGCCCCTGGGGGAATTGAGCAGCTGATTTGATCCTGAGTCCAGAGCCAGACACAGTCTCCCTTGATTGTGCCCCCTTGGAGAAACTAAGAACTTACAGGTTCCCAGAGTATACCCTACCCTTGACAAAGGACGCAAAAGTCAAGTAACTGGTTGGGAAAATGTCAAAAAAAAAAAAGACTATAGGAAATAAGACTATATAGGTGAACAGGTATTCTCTCCCATAATTTTGGATGAAGAAGAACAAAGTTTACCATCAGGGGAAGACATAAAAGGCAAGGCTTCTGCATCCAAAAATATGCAATGGTCCCAGGCCATGGAAGGGCTCAAAAAGGATTTTGAAAATCAAGTAAGAGAGGTGGAAGAAAAATTGGGAAGAGAAATGACAACAGTGCAAGAAAATTATGAAAAGCGAGTCAACGACTTGTTAAAGGAGACACAAAAAAATACAGAAGAAAATGACATTTTTAAAAATAGGCTAACTCAATTGGCAAAAGAGATCCAAAAAACAAATGAGGAGAAGAATGCTTTAAAAAAGAGAATTAGCCAAATGGAAAAGGAGGTTCAAAATCTCCCTGAAGAAAATAGTTCTTTAAAAATTAGAATGGAACAGATGGAAGTTAATGACTTTATGAGAAACTAAGAAATTAAAAAAAAACAAAATCCAAAGAATGAAAAAATGGAAGATAATTCAAAATATCTTGTTGGAAAAACAACTGACCTGGAAAATAGATCCAGGAGAGACAATTTAAAAATTATGGGACTACTTGAAAGCCAGGATCAAAAAAGGAACTTAGACATCATTTTTCATGAAATTATCAAGGAAAATTGCCCTAATATTCTAGAACCAGAGGGCAAAATAAATATTGAAAGAATCCTCCAATCACCTCCTGAAAGAAATCCAAAAAGAGAAACTTGCAGGAATATTGTAGTCAAATTCCAGAGTTCCCAGATCAAGGAGAAAATATTACAAAAAGCTAGAAAGAAACAATGTGAGTATTGTGGAAATACAATCAGGCTAATACAAGATTTAGCAGCTTCTATATTAAGGGATCAAAGGGCTTGGAATACGATCTTCCAGAAGTCAAAGGAACTAGGATTAAAAGCAAGAATCACCTTCTCAGCAAAACCGGGTATAATATTTCAGAGGAAGAAATGGTCATTCAATGAAATAGAGGGCTTTCAAGCATTCTTGATGAAAATACCAGAGCTGAACAGAAATTTGACTTTCAAACACAAGAATCAAGAGAAGCATGGAAAGGTAAACAGGAAAGAAAAATCACAAGGGATTTATTAAAGTTGAACTGTTTACATTCCTGCATAGAAAGATAATATTTGCAATAGTTGGAGGAATTATATATACATACACACATGCACACAGTGTAGTGTAAAATTTGAAAGAGGATACTAAACATTAAACATTTTTTATGTATGTGTGTATTTATGTGTGTATATATATGTGTGTGTGCATGTGTATGTATACATATATATATATATATATATATATATATATATATATATAGAGAGAGAGAGAGAGAGAGAGAGAGAGAGAGAGACAGAGAGAGAGAGAGAGACAGAGAGAGAGAGAGAGACAGATAGCACAGGGTCAGTTGAATAGGAAGGGACCATGTCTAAAACAAATAAAATGAAGGGATGAGAGAGAAATATATTGGGAGGACAAAGGGAGAAATGGGATGGGATGAATTATCTCTCATAGAAGAGGCAAGAAAAAGCTTTTCCAATAGAAAGGAAAAGGGGGGAAGTGAGAGGGAAAAAGTGAAGCTTACTCTTATCACATCTGGCTCAAGGAAGGAATAACCAGAAAAGTAAATCTTTAATTAAATTTCATTTTTATTTGTCTTTAAATACCAATTGATTAGAAAGTTCAATGATATAATGATCTTTAGAAATTGTAGGACTGAATTTGTTAATACATTTCAAAACAGATTTATATTGCCATAACTGATATTTTAGGGGTTGCCCAAGTATCATCCAGCTTTATCCTCTGTTCAAAATATTAGAGCTTTTGGCTAAAATCCATAAAGTAAATTAATTTCTCTTGTTGCCTAAACCAAAGCATTATAGATTATTTGAAATATTTCATTGTACAGACAAAAATATGTTTTAGCACATAAGGTATGGCCTGAACATTGCCAGCATAGTAAATATCTATATTTCAGGAAGAAGAAGAAAACAAGAAATGAATATCAGCTAGAAAATTTAGAACATAACTGTTTAAAAAAAAACAAACTGTTTTCAGTAACTAGCAAGTTCTCTGCCTTTGAACTGACACCAGACAAATGATTATGGAAAAAAGATTCATGGACACTTACTCTTCCACTTTGGGCTTTTCTGTTTGACTGTTTAACCAGAACTCCTGACATCTAAGTTCTTTGCTCCTACATGTCATAGTAAGGTCACTTATTTGGGTACATTGAGCCTGAAAGAAAAATAAATAAATAGATAGATTAAGCTTTTCAGGAATAGAGCCTCAATTAATTTAAAAGGCATAGTAATAGGCTCTAAAATAACAACTGCATTTTAACCAGTAAGTTCATTAAACATTTTCACAAACTCATAACCATTATTTTGCTTAGTCAGATGTTTTCTCAAAGGAGAGTTCATTCATTTTAACTGCTTAAAATACATGATGAATGAAGCAATTTGCTTTTTTATTTACATTTTACCACTGATAATATTTTATTAAAAACAGCACCACAAAAGAGCATGTTGTGACTTTAATCAGCGTTCACATTCTAGGGCAAGGTATTGTTTTACAATTTAAAAGTTAGAGCTATGTTTGAAAATAATATAAAATGAGATGTTTTGATAAATTATTGGAAGATTCATATTATGAATAGCTTAGCTTATAAAATTAATATATGCACACTGTTCAACATAAGCATATTCACAAATACAGTTTAGAGTCTTCAGATACACATTAATGACTTTTTCTGGAGTTATCTGAAGGTTAGAATATACTGGATGAAGGGAAATTATTCTGCAGAGAAATGAGATGTAGCGTTTTGAAGATTTATGTTATTTCCTCAGCTGTTTCAACATGACCATATAACAAAGACATCAAAACTGACCATCTAGAAGACCTACACCAAAACAATCCCATTTTACTCTCATAGACTGTCTCTGATTCCTGTGCAATTAATAATCTTTCTCCTTTCCAATGAATTTGTTTTGATACAATACTTTGAAAGATCTATATTATTATCAGTATGGGTGCTCTCTTTCAAATCTTTCGAAGCCTGCATGATTCTGTTTTCTACCAAACACCCTCCTTACAGGATTTACCTTGGGCAGCTGAAGGCTCCCTTTGATATTTCATAGCTCAGGAATTTAGACAACTTTTTCACTCTAAGCCAATGTTGATATTAATTTCCCTTCCTTTTTTTTTTTTTTTTTTGGCAAGTCAGTTAAATTTTGACGAACTAAGGTTGTTTTTGGTTTCTTTTGTCTTTTTTTGTGGTTATACTGTATGCAATTTTTTTTTGGAAAATGGTAATAGAAATGTTGCTACTCATATTTTTCTTCTTGTTTAATAGGTCTTTTTTTTTTTTCAAAAATCAAGTCAGGGTTCTAGATATTACATAAAATGTCTTCATTCTTCATTATCCTTTTTTTTTTAACATGTATTTTTGCTCTAACCAACCAATAATATGACTAGACATAGAAAGTTGATTTTTAAATACTGCCATTTCTTTAATTAGTAGCTTTTTCTGTAGTTGATTTCTTATTAATATCAATATTCACCTGAAATATGAAATATCCCTCTCTGAATTCTTCATAGAGGAAGTAATCATAACATAAATATATAAAACTTATGTGTTTGACTTTTTTTCAGACTTGTGCCATACATGAATGTTATTTTCTAATAGTATTTTCACTTTATTCCCTTCTGCTAACTTTTGCTTAGAAGTAACCAAGAATCAGCGGATACAAAATGCCTTAATTAGGAAATTTCATGAACTGAGGAAACTGAGGCAGATAGAGGTGAATTGAGTTGCCCATGTCCACATAAATTTTAAATGTCTGAGAGTGGACATGAAATCAATTTCCTTAATCTAGGTCCTGTGGTCTGTCCAGAGTCACCTATATGCTACTCTCTTCATGATAATCTTTCTGCTTTTTTTCCTTCTGAGTATTTTATGTGCAAGTGTTCCATCAAATTGATTGTGGTTTTTTTGTTATCTATGGACACCTGATAGAAACAACTCTGCCGTGAACTTTGCTTATATGAGATCAGATATTGTTTAGCAATCTAGCTCATTTTTAGTGAGAATGTAAGAAACAAATATGGTTCTGTTCTATTTATAGCATGGAAACTCATTAGTTATAAGACAGAGTGTGCTTATTAAGAATACCAAGAGTTAAACTGCATTCAGCAAACAGTCATAAAAAATGTTTGATGTTTAGTATCCTCTTTCAAATTTTACACTACACTGTCACATTTGCTGTGGAATAAGAAAGGCACCACAGAGGGCCTGTTATTTTCTAAAAGTAAAAATATACTTCAGTTGGATGAATGACATGCTCAAAGTAATGACAAACTTAAATCCTATAAATATGCCAGCTCTATTATTATTATTACTATTATTATTGCTATTGTTATTTAATCTGATTTAAGCTCAGCTCTTAATTACCTTGTTACTGCCTGGTCAATTGTGTCTTTCTATGTCAGGATACCCACAATGATTTTACCACCCATTCTACACCTGGAAAACAAAATATAGGAAGACTCATATTACTAAATGAGTAAAATTCAATTTTACAGACAGGCTCACTTTCACATAACAAGAAATAACTCTATGCAGGGCAGAGTCAAGATGGGGGAGTACAAGGACAGACCTATAGAAGCTCCCCTCCATAGCCCATAAAATACCTGTAAAAAATGACTCCAAACAAATTCAAGAGCAGCAGAATTCACAAAACAACAGAGTGAAAGGATTTCCAACCCAAGACAGCCTGGAAGTATGACAGAAAAGGTCTATTGCACAGGGTACAGAGTGGAGCACAGCCTGGTTTTGGCCACGTGACAGGCTTCAGGGGGCAGAATCGTTGGCAGCAGCTGCAGTTCTCAGATTGCTCAACCCACAAATGCCAAAGACAGCTTCAAAGGTCAGTGAGAAGGCTCTTTCACCTGTGCAAGAAGGGAATGGAGTCTGGCCCTGCCTGCAGTAGCCACTGCAGCTGAGGCATCAATTTTTGGAGCCCTCCACCTAAAGAGCCTGGGGGAATTGAGCAGCTGATCTGAATCTCAGCCCTGAGTGGCTCTCCTGGGTTGAGGAAGAGTACTGATATGGTGGAGCTGGAGGTGGTTGTGGAGAGGGAATTGTACTTACTGATACTGGGCAGAAAAGAGTGCTTGTGGTTGCTCACAGACAACAGTGCAGGCCAGGAGATGATTAAACTCCTCTCCCTTGATTGTGACACCTTGGAGAAACTGAGAACTTAACAGCTGCCCAGAGTATACCCTCCTTTTGACAAAGGACTCAAAAGTCAAGTAATTGGCTGGGAAAATGCCCCCAAAACGGGGGGGAAAGACTATAGAAGGTGCTTTCTTGGTGAAAAATATTCCATTCTTTCAGATGAGGAAGAACAATGCATACCCTCAGAGGAAGACCGAAAAAAAAAAAAAATCAAGGCTTCTGCATCCAAAACCTCCAAAATAAATATGCAATGTCCCAGGCCATGGAAGTGCTCAAAAAGCATTTTGAAAATCAAGTAAGAGAAGTGGAGGAAAAATTGAGAAGAGAAATTAGAGGGATGCAAGAAAACCATGAAAAGCAAGTCAAAAGCTTGCTAAAAGAGTTTCAAAAAATGCTGAAGAAAATAACACCGTTAAAAATAGACTAATTCAATTGGCAAAAATGGTCCAGGAGAAAAATGCTTTAAAAAGTAGAATAAGCCAAATGGAAAAGGAGGTTCAAAATCTCACTGAAGAAAATAGTTCTTTAAAAATTAGAATGGAAGCTAAGGACTTTATGAGAAACCAAGAAATTACAAAACAAAACCAAAAGAATGAAAAAATAGAAGATAATATGAAATATCTCATTGGAAAAACAACTGACCTGGAAAATAGATCCAAGTGAGAAAATTTAAAAATTATGGGACTACCTAGAAAGAGAGGTAAAAAAAGAGCCTAGACATCATCTTTCATGAAATTATTAAAGAGAACTGCCCTGATATATTCTAGAACCTGAGGATAAAATACATATTAAAGGAATCCACTGATCACCTCCTGAAAGAGATCTGAAAAGAGAAACTCCTAGGAATATTATAGCCAAATTCCAGAGTTTCTAGGTCAAGGAGAAAATATTGCAAGCAACTAGAAAGAAACAATTCGAGTATTGTGGAAATATAATCAGAATAGCACAAGATTTAGAAGCTTCTACATTAAAGGATCAAAGGCATGGAATATGATATTCCAGAAGTCAAAGGAACTAGAATTAAAACCAAGAATCACCTACCCAGCAAAACTGAGTATAATACTTCAGGGGAAAAATGGTCATTCAATGAAATAGAGGACTTTCAAGCATTCTTGATGAAAGGACAAGAGCTATATAGAAAATTTGACTTTCAAACACAAGAATCAAGAGAAGCATGAAAAGGTAAAGAACAAAGAGAAATCACAAGGGACTTACTAATGTTGAACTGGTTATATTCTCACATGGAAAGATAATATTTGTAATTCTTGAAACTTCTCTCAGTTTTTGGGTAGTGTGAGGGATTACACACACACACACACACACACACACACACACAGATATAGACAGAGAGCACAGAGTGAATTGGATAGGAAGGGATGGTACCTAAATAAATAAAGTGGTGAGAGAGCAATATATTGGGAGAAAGGAAGAAATGGAATGCGGTAGGTTATCTCTCATGAAAGAGGCAAGAAAAAGCTTTTTCAATATAGAGGAAAAAGGGGGGAGGTGACAGGGAAAAAAATGAAGCTTATTCTCATCACATTTGGCTTAAGGAGGGACTCAACTTGGTATGAAAATCTATCTACAGGAAAGTAGGGGAGAAGGGTATCAGTGGGGTGAGGGGAATCATAGAAAGGAAGGTAAATGGGAGGAGGGAGTAATTAGAAGTAAAAACTTTTGAAGACGGACATGGTCAAAATAGAGAATAAAATAAATGGGAGGCAGGATAGGATGGAGGAGGTATAGCTAAGTCTTTTGTAAAACTGCACATATATAGACTATATTGCATTGCTTGCCTTCTCAGTAGGGATGGGTGGGGAGGGAGGAAGGGAGAGAAGTTGGAACTCCAAGTTTTAGGAACTAAGGTTAAGAATTGTTATTGCATGCAACCTGGAAATAAGAAATATAGGCAATGGGACATAGAAATCTATTTTGCTCTACAACAAAAGAGAGAATATGGGATAAGGGAAAGGAGGGGTATGATGGAAGGGAGAACAGATCGGGGGAAGAGGTAATCAGAATGCATGGTGTTTTGTGGTCGGGGAGGGGATAAATGGGGAGAAAATTTGGAACTCATAATTTTGTGGAAATGAATGTTGAAAACTAAAAATAAATAAAGAAACAAAAAAATAAAATAAAATTTCTCAGTTCAAAAATAAAGAATCCAATTCAACTGAATAATAAAGAAGTAACTACATGAAGAGTTTAAATATCCTATGTTAGAGAGGTCAACAAAATAACATATAATGGATATAAAATTAAGCATTTCAAAATACTGCTAAGCTCTTAGGATCCAGGGATGGAAAGGATCTCACAGGTAATCTAATGTAATCCCTCATTTTAGAGAAGAAGAAAATAAGGCTAATTACTTATCTAATATCATGAAAGTAGAAAGTAGCAGTGATGTGAACTCTGCATCTTTGACAACCAAAACTTGTGCTTTCTCCCTTGCACTATACTGCCTTCCTTCAGATAAATTCTGTTTTGTCCGTACCTGAATAGACTTGCATTTTTCAGGTTGGCATTTTAGTACAGAGGAAGGAAGACAGAATTGGAGACAGAGAAGATTAAATACATACAACCAAAGAAGAGAGTAGAGAGAAGTTCAGGAGAGGGATATAGGCAAAGAGGAAAGTTTGTTAATATTGTGATTAATTTAATAATACGCTTTAAGAACAATGTAGTAGAAATACCAATTTTCACATTTGTTTTTTTTTCCTCATTCTTTGCATATTGAAATTCCTGAGGCTGGATTCAGAGACAGAAGACTTGGATTTAAGTCTCAGATATCCAAGATGGCACTTCTATGCTAAATGACTAAGAATACTTTGTTATATTATTATATCAATTAAGTTGATAATAGATAATATAAGTAAAATGAATTATCCATATGACTATAACTCTAAAGGGCACCATCATGTCATTTTTTGCCTTTAGTATTGTTTTTTGGGGGGTATTTTGCATTCTGATTTCATATCTGTTTTGAACTAATTGTGCTATGTAGAATAATTGGTTTCAATCTGATTTCTGTTGAACTGTGTTCCAGTTTTCCCAGAAGTTCTTTACAAATAGGAATAATTTCCACTTGAAGAAAAGTTATTTCTTTGATTTATCATAGATTCTAATTGATTCTTTTTCTTCTTTGTATAGTCTTCCACAGATTGACTTTTCTATTTTTATCAAATATCAAATAGTCTTGAAAATACTATTTTATAATATAGTTTCTATTTTGTAAATGCTATTCTCCTATAATTCTCACTTTTTCCTCATTATTTTGATTGAGACTTTAAAATGTTTATTCCCTTAAATGAATGTCATTATTATTTTGCTTGGCTTTATAACTCTTGATATTTTGATTAGATTAGCACTACAAGTTAAGTTGCGCAATAATTTTTTATTATATTGGCAAGGCTCTACCATGGACAATGGATATCCCTAATGTTATTTCTTTATTTCTTTAAGTGGTTTTTTGTTATTGTTGCTGTTACTGCTGTTGGTTGTTACTGCTATTGGTTACTGCTATGTGTCTTGGCAGATTGACTACCTGGGTAATTTATGTAATTTGCAGTTAATGTCAATGGGATTTCCCATTCCATTATTTCTTCTTGAATTTTCTTATTTATATTTAGAAATACTGATGTTTTTGTGGATTTATTTTGCAAACTACTACTTTACTGAGTCTATAAATTCACTCGATACATTTCTTTGTTGAATCTCTGGTGTTTCTTTTTAAAGAATGTTATTTAACAAACACAGACATTTTAACATTCAAAGAAGAATAAGAAAGAGAATTTTACAAAAAAATCTAAACTTCCATTATGCAATTCATTTTTGAAGAAGTATATTTTATTTCTTTTGACAAGATATCAACAAAATTGCTATTTGTGTCCTCTTTGGACTAATTTGTGTAGACAAACCAAATTAAACACATTGGAATTGTCTGACGATGTATTTTTTTATTCTGTACCTTTAGTCTTTCATCTCTCCGACATAAGGTAGGAGGTATGTTTCCCCAGTCTTCCAAAATCATTATCGGTTGTTTTCTCTTATTTACTAAGTAAGCCATCATGCTTTAGCAATTAAGGATAAATTTAGAACATGTAGCATCTTAACTGTAGGAACACTGGGCACAGAAGTTTCCTAAGCCTATTAGGAGAGTAGTGTGAGTAGAACAGAAGAATAAAATTGGATATATATACAGCTAGATGAAGAAGGGACTAGAAACCCAGATATGTGTTGACATTTGTTGTTACAAAATAATTAAGAGCCACTGAAGTTTTCTTTTTTTTTTTTTTAATAAAGAGATGACTATGAAAATGCTTAAAGAAGATTCATCATGCAATGATAATAGGAAGAATAGAAACTAGAGCTCAGGGGAAAAAGTAAGAAAAGCAGTAACACAGTTCTTATAAAGATCCAGGCAGGAGGCCATGTGGACAGGGGTAGTTGTAGCATGAGATAAGATACTCAATATACACGGATGTAGGAGTCAAAGTCAAAGATGACTCCAAAGTTTGGACTCAACATGTTTGAAATAATTGTGATAGTACTGACAGTGACAGGGAGATTTAGAAGAAGAGTCCTTACTGTGAGGAGAAAACAACAAATCCAATATGGGCAAGCTAGTTTGATGTAGAAGTAATACATACAAATTCAATTATACAGTAGTTGATTGGATATTTCCAAGCTCTATATTTTGGGGATAGGAGGAATGACTAGACATAGAGATTTTTAACATCTAAGTAAAGGAGAAAATTTGAGCTTAGAGTTAAGGATCAAAGACTAAGCCTTAGAGAGTGCCCATAGTTAAGGAAAAGGAGACAGAAAGGGGATCCAGCAAAGGAAAAGGGGGAGAAAGAGAGAATTAATATAATACGGTCTCATCTATGGAAGAAAAATGTAGATAAATGAAGTAGGGGTGGGAGTGGAAGACTGAGTTAGCGGTTTAAATGCAGAAAAAAAAATTAAGTGAAGTTAGAACAGAGGCCATTGGAATGTACCATAAAGTTTTGGGGGTTTTTTTATGACTATGAGGAGCACAGGTGTTAAGGGCTAGGGTAGAGTGCAGTTGACAAGATCAGGATAGACCTTTGGGGAAACTGATCTTTGAGACTCTGCTCATTATCATCCGGAATGGCTCTCCATGCCCCCCAGATGTTGTTGTCTCTGTGAGACAAACAAGAGAATTACAGAAAACAAGGGATATGTAAAATAGATGCTCCTAGGCTCATGGTCTGATTTAATCAGAAGACTGATTTAATCATCCTGATTGATTTAACCACTGGGACAGACTAGCAGAATGTCAGTAGACTTGCAGTACCTTGTCTATATAAACCCGAACCCTCAGATCAATAAACGAAACTGGTCTATCTTTTCCTTCCTCCCGTGACTCTTTTCTTTCAACCACTTCACCGAGCCATGTAGAGATGAGGGGCCGTCCGCTACACACAGGTTCATTAGAATGATGTGAATTGAAACTATGCTGTAGGATGGTAAGTAGGAAAGGAATAAAAGGAAAGGGAAACATTATGTAAACATCATTTTTCCCCCAAGACAATTGCCAGGGAAAAGAAAAGAGAAATGGGACAGACAGTAGAGTTACATGAAAGTTATATTACAAAAGACAGCAAACCATAAATCAGAAAATCTTCTTAAGCAACAATCAATGAACACAAAACCTTTTAAACTGACCTCCCTCTTTAAACAAAAATATTTTTATATTGTATTATCATTCTCTTCTATTTACATTATTGAATAACATCTAAATATATAGATGCTCATGTATGTAATATACACAATTGTATAGACATATAGACTCTTATTTTATATTATAATTACAAACATATATGTATGTGTACTTGCATGTTGCACATAAGTACATATGTGTGCATGTGCATATCACACCTAACATGGAAGCACACCAATATGTGTATCTATGTAGGTAGGTAGATATGTTTGTATGTATGTATCACCTAACATGGGGACACCTTTAGGGTCTTGCCTAGGCATTCCTAGACACTTTAACATGATTATTCCCAAAGGCCCCTATCATGTAGGTGGGGGTAACCTCTTTTGCTTGGCTTGTTGTGGTGGTTATGGTGGTGGTTGTTATTGAGTCTTTCAGGCATTCAGTCATGTGTGACTCCTCATGACCCCATGGACCATCATATACCAGGGCCTTCTATCCTCTACTATCCCCTGAAGTCTGTCCATCTGTCCAAGGTCAGGGTCATTGCCTCTATGACACTAACTTTCCATCTCAACCTCTGCTATCTCTTTCTCTTTTTGCCTTCAGTGTTTCCCAACATCTGGGTCTTTTCCATTGAATTCTGTCTTCTCATCATGTGATGAAAGTATTTAAGTTTTAGCTTCAGTATTTGTCTTTCCAATGAACAGTCTGAATAAATTTCTTTAAGTATTGAATGATTTGCTGTCAGGGACTCTCAAAAGTCTTCTGCAGCACCACAGTTTGAAAGGGTGCAGAAAAGGCAACATCTTTATTACTTGAATGTCTGAATCAGTACTTCTGGTTTTAAACTCTTTCTTGCTACTTCCAGAAGATGAATATCACAGTTCACCCACAAAACAGGAGTTAAGGACTGAACTAGGGAAATGGGTTCATTCCTCTACTTGCCTTCTCTTTTACAGAGGCGCAGGAGAAATGAGCCTGGGAGAGTTTATGTTTGTTTTGAGTTGTTGGCCCTTGGTTTGTACTTGCCTATCTTTTGATCCCTAGGAGTTCAAGGATGACAGCATTTGAATCCAGGATTCCAGGTGGGATGTGACCAGCCTGCCTCATTAGGAAAGCCCTGAGGAGCCAGAATACATGGGACTCAAGCCTGAGTAGAGTTTTCAGCTTGGAACTAGGACTGTTTTCTATATAACTGGCCTAAGCTATGAACCTAATGTCCTTCCCCATTCCAAAGGCAGAGACAGAGCAACAAGGAATGGAGATTATGCCTCCTACATGTTGTGAAGTAAATCTGTGTATTAGTGATTATAGCTGTTTAAGTAAATATTCCTTTGTAAAAACTAAAAAAACTTTTAAAGGCTAAATGAAACTGGTGCAGGGGACACACCTCTAAACTTAGGGAAATATGATAGGTAGGGACTGGAGCCATTTACAGAGAGCCTAGATACTCCCAAATTCCTTAAGAGTACCAGGGAACCCTGCAACTCTCAGACTTTCAGGCAGTAGGGGGCCAGGATAACAGTTACATGTAGGGAAGGGGAGTGAAATATCATATACCTGGTCTTGCAAGTAGTGAGGGCCAGGATAGCAGTATTACATGTATACACACATACATGTACACACATGTACATATACATATAGAGAAACATATATGTGCATGTATACATTATATGTATATGTATATTTATGCATACAGATGTGAATGTGTGGACAGCTACGTGGTACATTGGATAGAGTGCTGGTCCTGGAGTCTGGAGAACCTGAGTTCAAATCTGGCCTCAGACACATAGAAGCTATGTCACTCTGGGGAAGCAACTTAACCCTGTCTGCCTCAGTTTCCTGATGTGTAAAATGGGCTAGAGAAGGAAATGACAAACAATGCCAGTATCATTGCTAGGAAAAACTCAAATGGGGTCACAAAAGAGTCAGACATGACTAATCAACAGCAACAATACCAAAAAAAAATTGTGCTGGATATGTAAATTTATCTACAAAGATAGGGTAATAACACAACAGTCCTGAAAGGCAAGTAAAGTTTTATCATGGCTATTTTACAGATTAGGAAACTGATATTCATGGAGTTAAATGATTTGCTCAAGATGGCTAGAAAGTATCAGAACCAGAATTCCAAACCAGGTCTTTTTGATCCTCAAACCAGTTATCTCTCTACTCTCAACAGAGTTGAGGAAGCTGGGTCAGATTTGAAAGAATTCACTTAGACCTTCTCTGTGGCCATGAGGAGCTTTATTGGTGCAAAAGCAAAAGGTCTGAGATTTAGCCAGGAGCTAAACCAAGGTTCCCATAGAGGGGAAGAATCCAGAATAGACAGAAAGCTATGTAAATTGTAGGATGATTTTAGGGTTTCTTATGGGGGTTGGAGATTTAGGGACAAGATAAGTTTTGAAAGACAAGCACACAGAAAGGAAGAAAGGGACAAAGGGATAAAGAAAGAGAGAAAGACAGAAAGGAAGGAAGGAAGGAAGCCAGTGTACTCCAAGTTAACTGGGAAGCTTCTGATCATCAAAATTTACCCTGGGGAGGAGACAAAAATTTCCATGGTCCAGGGTAAGGTGAAGTCCTGTGGTATTTCAAGATAAGGGGAGACTTTAAGGTGTCAGGGAAAGAATAACTCAACCTTTAGGGCACCTTTGTATCAAAGGACTTTAGGGAGCCTTTAGAGGATAAACCAGGGAAAGGGCAACCCAATCTTTAGGGCACCTTTGTATCCATATCACTATTACACTACCCTTGCTCTCATTGTAGAACCTACACTAATGATATCAATGAAATATCAACAGATCTCTTCTTATTGTCATCCATGTCAATGATGAATATGCAATGTTGATGAGGTGTATGGGTGATGGGTGGACCCCAAAATACTGACAGTCCGGGTCATGCTCGAATGAATTCGACTCAAGCCTTCTTAAAGCCAAAGAAAACCAACTTTATTAAAGATTCACCTAATTGGGTTGCCTCTTAAGGAGCCTAAGCATTTGTAATGCTTGTATTCACTAGCAGGCCAGATAGAATCCCAGCTAGACAGAGCCTGAGTTGGATTGCATCTAAGCGCCTTCATGGAGGCAAGACGGAACTTAAATACAGAAAAGAGTATAGGAGGGGTCTGAGGGGTGGGGGTGGGGGGAGTCTGGTACTCCAGGGTGATGGGAGGAGGGGTTTAGGAAGGGTCTTGAGGAGAAATCCAAGGAGGGTCAAAGGCTGGAAACAGCTGGAGGCTATCAGGAGATAGCAGACTATGGAGGCTTTGGGTGGGAAGCAGGTGGGGCAATCCAGAGATCTTGATAGGGGCAGTATGGGAATGTATACAGATCTTGATGGCAGCCTGGGGAATGGGGTTTTGATGGGATCAAGGATGGGGAGTGCAACAGAGACCTGAAATGATAATGAAAAGCCCCTGGGCTTCCTGAGACTGCCGGAACAAATGGGAAGATTAGATCTGAGTAAGAAAGGCCAGATTAAGGGAGAAGATTCAAGGGGAGCTCTAGGAGGCTCCCAGAGTCTGAACCCCATCAATGTTACCAACATGGGCACTCTTTTCAGCAATACAGACTGCAGTCCAGTCATGTGTCATCCTGTTTTACACTTCTCCTCCTAAAAATTCCCAGCAGGTTCTATAATCATTGTGCTGAGGGTCTTCCTCAAATTGTTTTGAAATCTAGAATGGATACCAATGGAGTACAACTGTGTACCTCTCTCTAGTCACATGACAAGCCTATCTTTTTTTTTTTAATTTTCCAGCCCTTTTTCTTTGGAGCAGGCAACTTTCAACAAAGACTTATTAAGCACCTACTATGTGTAAAGAGCATGGTGATTGGCATGAGATTTTTTAAAGATGGGGAAAGAATTTAATGACTTGCTGATCATTAAGCTGCCCAAAGCATTTTCACTACCCAAAGGAAATCCAGTCAAACTGGGTTAAGCAGCCTTTTCCTTTAGGCTTCCAGACTTGCTGCATGATTAATTGACTGGTGAGACAAACTCTCCTGGGAAGGGTCTCTGTAAAGGGAATTGAAGGATATGTAAATATAGCACTTGTGCTAAGTACTTAAGCTTAAACATCCCAGATTGTGCCTTAGGGCTCTACAATTTACTGAGAATCCTTGTTTCTGGACCACTGAATCATGTTTTCTTAGCACAATGAAGATCCAAACCCATAAATGGACAATCTACCCATGACAATAATTTTATTGCTGCCTGTAGAAAGGTGCCAAAATATTTTGCCAAAATAGAGATGATAGGATCGTTGATTTAGAGGTCAGAGAGACTAGAAGATTTAACCTACTTCAACCTTCCCATTTTGCAAATCAGGAAACTGAGGTTCAAAGCAATTAATTGATTTTTTTGGAGACTACCTCCTAAGTAGCAGACAGAACTTAAATGGAGGTGATGAGGTTTAGGGGTGAAGGGGACCCCAAAATACTGACAGTCCGGGTCATGCTCGAATGAATTCGATTCAAGCCTTCTTAAAGCCAAAGAAAACAAAGTTTATTAAAGATATTAAAGATTCGCCTAATTGGGTTGCCTCTTAAGGAATCTAAGCATTTGTGATGCTTGTATTCACAAGAGGGCCAGATAGAATCTCAGCTAGACAGAGTCTGAGCTGGATTGAATCTGAGCACCTTCATGGAGGAAAAGTAGGACTTAAATATAGGAAAGAGTATAGGAGGGATGGGGGTGGGGGTGGGGGGGTCTGGTAAACTAGAGTGATGGGGGAAGAAGTTCAGGAAGGGCCTCCAAGGAGGATCAAAGGTTGGAAACAAATGGAGGTAATCAACAGACATCAGACAAGGGAGCACCTAGGTGGGAAGCAGGTAGGACAATCAAGAGATAACCAACAGTGGTCACAGATTTGAGTATGAAAGGCTAGATTCTGTGAGGAGATACAGGCAGAGCTCAATGTGAGTATGAAAAGTCATTTTAAGTGAAGAGATTCCAGGGGAGCTCAAGGAAGTTCCCAGAGTCTGAACCCCATCAGAGGTGCTCTACCTGAAAATTCAAGTTTCTCCTTATTGAACTTCCATTCTTTTGTTCACAAACTTCTCTTCTTATTAGATCTCTTCCTCTTGATGGGGTTCAGACTCTGGGAACCTTCTAGAACTCCCCCAGAATCTCCCCACCCAGCCTTTCAAGCTCAAATTTGTAGCTGAATCTTCCCACTTAATCTGGCCTTTCATATACAAATTTGCTGCCCTCAGTCTAGCCTGGCCTTCTATTGTCTGTTACCTCTGGATTGCCCCTCCTGCCTCCCACCCAAACCCTCCATTGTCTGATACCTCCAGATAGCCTCCAACTGTTTCCTGTCACCCCAGTCCCATTGAGGTCCTCCTTGGACTCAAGACCCTCCCTAAGCCCCTAGACTATCAGACCACCCACAGATCTCTCCTACAGTCTTTTCTGTATTTAAGTTCCATCGTTCAGCTCAGACTCTGTCTAGCTGAGATTCCATCTGGCCTGCTTGTGAAAACAAGCCTTACAAACGCTTAGGTTCCTTAAGAGTCAACCCAGTATGGTGAATCTTTAATAAACTTTGCTTTTCTTTGACTTTAAGAAGGCTTGAGTCCAATTCATTTGAGCAGGACCCAATGTGCCGTATTTTGGGGTCCCCAGCACCTCTGACCCTCAACATTCATACTCTTCTCCTGCCATCAAAGACATCTGTCTCTTTCTTAGATGACTATTATTACTTGTCCTGCATTCTGAAAGAGGACCATACAATCAGGAAAGTGAGGTCATGACTTGCAGGCCAATTGGATTTAATGAGGTAGGGCTGTGCAAAGTCTCAGTCTCACTCTTTCCTCCAAAGTCACTTGAGTCCAGTGGCAAGCTGGAACAGAGTGATTGGAGATTGCCCCATGCAGTGAAAGACCTAGGTCTTTTAAAATTAAGGTCTCTAACAGATCTGTCTTCCTGAGATCCTGCCCGTTGTGTGATTAGGTTAAGTAAGAAGTGAGACAAAGAATGGACTCTTTTATCTAGTTAAAAAAAAATATCAATCTGGGAGGGGAAGGCTCTCAGTGTTTCTGGCCAAAACAGAAACAATTACTATTTAAATTCACTCTGAGACATCAGAGTTCAAACAATGACCCTGACTGTCAGGCCAGTCTCTGCAGTATTGAATTTTTCCCATTGCTCCTCAGTCCCCAGCCTGACACCCATACTGAGCCAAGAGAAGTAGGCATGTGTTCTTTTTTTTTTCTCCACACTTCCTTACTTCCAGTCCCTATTCCTAACACTTTCACTCAGCAATCATTCCTCTTTTGAGGTTCATTCCATCCTTCTGTATCATCATAACCAGATCCTTGTGGCTGATATCTAGTAATTACTAGATCATTCTCCCTTATCTCTTATGGAATTCCTTACTCCACTCATAGTCTTTCTGACCTCTTCATATTCTTCTTTATATTTTGGGAATTAAAAGTATATTTTGATGTCCCTTTAAATACCCTTGTTTCCCACTTAGTCAACCTCTTCAGTTACCATGATGTACACAATAACTCTACCTCAGTGAAACAGACATATTCATCATCATCTTCAAGTGATACATTAAAACAAACCATAACTCTGAAATTGCTCTGTTGAAGTAAAATCTCCTGCCCTTCCATTTGTCCCTGTGCCTCACCCCTCCTCAATCTATTCTCCAACTCAACTGAAAATTCCAATTGCTATTCTCTTATGTGCTTATTTATTTATAATTTATGGAATAAAACAAGCATTTCAATAACAGTATAATTTTAAAAAAGATAATTGCACATGAAACTACCAATCTATTATATATAACTCATTATTTTTTTCGAATATATAAAAAAGTTATATAATTTCCTTTTATCCTCCTTCCCCTCCCTCAATCTCACCAGGTATCTTCTGTGTTTTCTAAGGTCATGTGCTTATGACTTACCATCCTTCAAAATTTTGACTCTGAAGTTAAACTGTTTATACTGTCCCTTACACTTGAATTCCTTATAAAAAAAGGTCATCCTTTTCTATGCCCCAAGCTTTGGTTGCTTTCACCATCTACATCCTCTGTTCCTACTTCAATAATAACTACATCCACTATTAATTTGTTGCTCTGGCCCAGCTAGTCACTCACTGATGCGTGTAATTTCTTCTAATGTTCCCTGATTGACACTCGTCTTGCAGTCCATTCCAAACTTCATTACTATCTCCCTCTGCCTCTAAGCAGAGAGACTTACCTCCTACCTAATTAGAAAAAAAAAATTGTGAATCATCTACCCCAAGCTCACTCTTCCCCCAATTTCAAACTTTGAATGAAATTACTCAATCATCATTACCGGTTCCTTCCTCCTTTGCTCCATAATGGTAGGATGAACTACCCCTTATCTCACCAAAGGCAGACTACATTTTGTTCCTGAAGTCATCTCCTCCCAAAACCTCATAGAACTAATGTCTTTCCTCAAGTACCTTCTACCTTTCAAAATGTCCTAATCCATTGACTCCTTCCCGGCTCTCTACAAAGGAATCAAACTCTCCCTCATCATTAAAAACCTTTACTAGACTTAAACTACCACCTCAATCAATCTTTTTATAATTCTCCCTTTCCCAGCCAAACTCCTAGAAGTAAGTTACCTACACTCCTTGCTTTCATTTTCTCACATCCCATTTATTTTTTAAGTCTTTGCTCTCTTGGCTTCTGTTTCCAGAACTCCACTAAAACTGTTCTCTTCAAGTTCAACAGAATAACTTAGTGGCTAAATTCACATGTGTATTTTCTTTCTCATTCTCCATCTTTTATGAACATTTCTATTGTGTTTTGCACTGTTGGTCACCCCTTCCTTCTAGCTACCCTCCTACTCCCTGTCCACTAAAGTTTCATTTCATTGCTCTATCTTATCTTTTGTCCTATTGCTTATCTTCTTACCTTTCTGATCAATCTTCAGTCTGATGGGGTTCAGACTCTGGGAACCTCCTTGAACTCCCCTTTAATCTTCCCACTTAACCCAGACTTTTATACTCAGATCTGTTACCCTTAACCTAGCCTGGCCCTCCATTGTCTGTTATCTCTGGATGGTCCCACTTGCTTCCCACCCAAGCCCTCTACCTCCTGATTGCCTCCACTGTTTCCAACCCTTGACCAGTCACCCCAGTCCCATTAAGGTGCTCTTTGGACTTCTCCCCAAGGCTCTCCCTAAACCCCTCCTAACATCACCATAGACTATCAGACCCCCTCCACATCCCTCCTACAGTCTTTTCTGTATTTAAATTCCATCTTGTCTCCATGAAGGCATTCAGATTCAATCCAGTTCACACTGTCTAGCTGAGAGTCTATCTGATACTCTTGTTATCGCAAGCATTACAAATGTTGAGGCTCCTTAAGAGTTAATCCAGTATAGGGAATCTTTAGTAAACTTTGTTTTCCTTTGACTTTAAGAAGGCTTGAGTTGAATTCACTCAAGTAGGACTCAACGTGTAGGTATTTTGGGGTCCCCAGAACCTTGAACCTCAACAAGTGCCCAGTCAAACTCTGCTGGCTGAATCTGATCCTGTCCCCATTTCCAGAGGTATGAGTTCCCTGAGGCTAGCCAGACTCCCAGACTATTTTGCCAATGTCCTTAACTCTCTCCTCTGATTCCCAAGCTTTCTCTATGAATTTTCAGCTGTTATGTAAAACATATCTGATGAAATCATAAAATGTCCCAATTCATTTGCACCTGCAGACCCTCTCCTCTGACAAATCCTTTATAAGAATACTGTGGCCAGCTCCTTCTTCAGGCTCCGCAGCACTTGCTGCTGCAAGAACCCCAATTGTAACTCCTTGCCCTGACTAAAGATCATAATTTTGGCTAGATTGGCTGTTTTCTCATTAATTCAGCTTGAGACCAGTTTGCAACATAATCATCCATGACCCTTCTTCTTCTGTGTGTGTGTGTGTGTGTGTGTGTGTTTGAGACCCAACATTCAATGCTAGGTGTTTTTTTCCTTCTCTCTTCACTTTCTCTTGCAACAATTTCATCAGAATTCAAATATTATCTCTGTTCAGATGGCTTCAAAATCTACATTTGCGGTCCTCATGTCATTACTACACCATAGTCTTCCATCTTCAGCTTCCTGCTAGACATCACCACGTTAAGTATCCCCAAAGCATCTCAAATTTCACACTGAACAAACTGAAATCAATACTTTTTTCCATCTTAAAATGCCCACCTTTCAAATTTGTTTATTTCTGTTAAGAGAACTGACATTCTTCTAGTCGTTTAGATTCATAACCAATGGTCATACTTGACTTCTCACTTCCACAACTCTCCCTCTAAATATATCAAACCATCCCCAAATATTGTCAATTTTATCTCCATTTTTAAAAATATTCATCCTTTTCTTTCTGCTTTCATTAGAGTTTTCTTAATTTAAGCTCCTCATCTCTAGGCTGAACTGTTACTCACTTAATTGGTTTCCACATCCTGACCTTTTCCCCCAAAAAAATCTTATTTCCTTAGAGAAACCAAATTTATATTCCTAAAAGCTCAAGCCTGAGCAGCCTGTTTAAGAAGCTTTAGTGGTTCCCTATTTACTCTCAGATAAAAGACAAGTTTGTCTGCATGGAGTTTAAAGTCCTTCACAATCTTGTTCCAGCCTATTCTTGCAGACTGATAGTCCATGACTCTTATCCACTCTAGCCAAACAAACCCAGTAGTTGTCGTCCATTCTGATGTTCCAGGTCACGCTTCTGTTCTGCCCCACCACCCCGTGCAAAGAAAGGCAAGGCAATGAGAACTTCCCAAGTTCTTAATAAGCCAGGCACTGTGCTAAATGCCAAAATTATAGTGCTAAGTGATAAAAAAAATAAGTGCCAAGTTATTTTAAAAATGACAAGCGAAGCAAAAAGCCAGTGCCTGCCCTAAAGAAGTTTAGGTTCTATTTTTAAAAAAATAATTTATTTATTTTAACTCATGGAATAAAATTTATTTTGTATTTTATATTTTTTATTTATGACAGTAGATTTAAAAAATATGAATGTCATTCATTCCCTTAAAAAAGATGATTGTCCATGAAACTGCAAATCTAGTATGTACAACTTGCCATTTCATGTATGTGTGTATCATGTATATACATATAGGTGTATGTGTACATATAGGCATATGTACATACACATATACACACATACACATATGTGTGTGTGTATATATGGTTATCACGTAAATTTCTTTTTTTTCTTTTCTTCCCTCCCTCTGCCCCCCAGAGGTCACCATTAGACTCTAATGGGAGAGGACAAACAAAGCACAAAAAGGAGATGGGGTTTGGAGGTGGGAAGGTAGCAGACAGGGGCAAAGTTTGTGAAATCCTAAGAATCAGAAGCAGAACAAGCAGGAAAGTAAAGCGTGGCTGGTCTGGGTCCCTCCCTAAAATGGAAGTCCCAGGAAGATCTCACCAATGGGAGAAGTGACCAGAGACATAGAGGAATGTCCCAGGGTGAGAAAGCTTCAATCCCATAGAAAGAGTGCAAAGGAGATATTCCATGCCCAGAGATACCTCCCTTTTCTTTCCTTTCTCTTAGTATCCCTAGGTCTATTCAAGTCTCACCTACAATTCAGAGCCATAGGATTATAGATTTAGATCTGGAAGGTAACTTAGGGATCTTCTAGTTTAAGCTCCAAATTATACAGATGGTAAAACTGACATCCATGAAATTAAATGACTTTCCCAGGGTCATATAGATAGTGAACCTTCACTTTCTGCTGTCTTCCCAAGGCTTTTCCAGATTCTCATAGTCATTAATTGTACACCCCTACCTTTGTCACATTAAATCACTTTTCAATTGTTTTGTAGTATCCTGTATATACTTACCTTTGAGTGTGTCATCTTGGTTCCATAGTTGATAACCTCCTAACAGGTAAGGTCAGTCTTGACTTTATATCTGTATCCTCAGAACCTAGGACAACGCCTGGTACACAGTAGGGTTTTAATAAAGGCTTAATTATTGACAGGTTACTAACATACTAAAATCCTAAACCAAACCTTTCTTCTTGCCTTAAGCTCTGCACTAAAGTTACATCAATTGCATTCTAATGTTCACTGTTTTCTTCCAAAAGTCTGTAAGTAATAAAAAAAAAAGGGGGGGGCCATGTGACAAAAATATGAGTAAAACAAAAGATGTTTCAAGCCCTCAAGAATCTTACCAAATTACTGGCTCATATTGTTACCCCTTTTCCAAGCTCAAAGCAACACCATTTTCCCAGTCTAAGATTTTGCAAAAGCAGGGTAAAAAAAGAGATATTAGTTCTATTGTTGGTATTGAGCTGTGCAAATCCAATTTATCCTTTAAAGTCCAGTTCACATTTTACTTTCTTTATTACGTTTTCTCCAATCACTCCAATCTTTGCTGATGTTTCTCTTCTGAACTCATGCAGAGATAGCTTATAATGTAAATTTTTGTATAGAATGAAAAAGAATGATGAAATGAATATAAATATATTATTATTTTTGTCATAGGCTCCAAGTGATTTCAGGCCCAGACTTTCTTAAATCAAGATGTGGGCTTATCTATGGGGAAATAAATGTAAAGCAGTATAGTAAAATGGCATTAAATGAGGAGTGCTCTGAAAAATGGGGATTGGAACTTATTATCTCTAATGCCCCCTTCATCTTTGGTATTTTAGGATTCTTTAAGTAGTCATATTTTGTCTTTTGTACTCCCTACCTCTCTTTCTAATGTTCCTCTTTCTACTTCTAATTCAGGGTTTCTCCTTTTTCTAACTTAAAATAGCTGCTTTCTAGTATATGTGCAGGCCCTGTCATCTTGGATGATGCAACACAGAGTTACCAAAGTGATTTTCCTAAAGTTCAGGTCTTATCATGTCATTCTCTCACTCAATAAACTTTGGTGGTTACCTCTATGATGATATACAGATTCCTTCATGGTTTTGTTCTAAGCTATTTGTCAACTAAGTCATCATGTCATAGAGTAATAGTTGAAAGTCCTCTCAGTGGTTATTTATTCCTACCTCTTCATTGGGTAACTAAGATATTATGGCCCAGTCTCCTAAGCTCTGAGTTCAAACAGACTGGATTCAATCTTAGGAATGGGTTCTGAAATATCTCTTTGTATCATTTTGCCTAAGCTCAAAGTTACTTCTGGGAAATCTTCAGATATAGATAGGGCAGCTTATGGTAGAGCTTCACAAAAGTGTGAAAGAGGTCTTCAAAACCTAGAATAAGAGGAAAAACAACTTGACTTTTCTTCTGGTGAGTATTTAACTCAGAGATCTCTACTCTGAGTATTTGGAATCCTCTGGAAAGGGAACATACTTTGGATTTCTAGAAAGTCGGTTGTCTTCCCAGTGTTGATGAAGGGGTAATAGTAGAGAGCAAGGTCTATCTCTGGAGTAGTGGCTTTAACCTTTTGCTATTTCCTCCAGATTGAGAGATCATGTTTATGATCCTTGTCCTTCCACAAAGCTGGCACTGGATGAAGATTCTTCCTTACTACAAAGAGGTTTTCCTGGATCATATTCTTTATTCAAAAAGTTGACAGTGGTTAGGACCTCCCTTCTCTCTCTAGAAAGAGGTAAAGTCAAGGCGGGAACTAGCTAACAACTTCCATTTTCCCTCTAGAGGACTTGAGCTACCGAGCCATGTGGTATATGGAACTACCACGTGTCTCTGCCACTGCTTTTCCAGGAATCGGTTCACGCCATCATATTCTAGAAGCTCTCAAGATCCATAAGGGGTAGGTTGGTCTCTGAGGGGCTATGCCAGAGTCTTGCTGCCCCTTTGAGACCAAAGCCGACCCACAATACTGTTTTGTAGTCAGAGAAGAGTAAAAGATGAAGTCTGAAATGATTACCCTATTTCTGTAGACTTTGCTTAAAGGTATGACCCAGTCCCACAATGGTCCTAACCAATCACTTTATCCCTATTGAGGTGAGAATGACCACATGAGGAAGCAAAGCCCCAAACAAAGGATCATTACTCCTTAATATCATTGAACTGATCAAGTACATTCCATTACTATAGCACTACCAACCTACAGTCAACATTCAAAAAGGTTCAGGGACTTTTCCAAGGTCATAAAAGTAGCTGAGACAAAGAATTAATATTTTAATGCAGGCTTTCTGATTCTAAATCCAAATTCTGCATACTGGGTCATGTTCATGTTGACTCTTGGATAATAATAGTGGGTTTTTTTTTTTTTAACGATTCTAAGTAGTATACAAAGTTTAACCTAAGAAAGAAATTAATACCTATTGGTGAAATTTTGGGTAATTTGATAGAAAATAATATTTCCTGATGGATAAATTCTTGAAATAGTGTTACTAATGATAGCAACAGATTCAGATGCACAAATTTGAGTAAGTGGCAAGAAAAAACTAAACATTGGAAAATTAACATATTATGAAATATATTCATAACAGTAATGATAACTTACACTTATATATTAATTTTTATACACCAAACACTGTGCAAATTACATTACAATTATTATCTCATATGATCTTCACAAATGAGTCTAGATTTGAACTTATATCTTGTCTCCAGTTCTAGCTCTTTACCCAGTGAGCCATTTAACTGTCCCATTAGACAAATGGCAAAGTATTTTTAAAGTAACTGCATTCTAGTATGTATGCAGGCTCTGTCAGCTTGTTTAGATGATGTAACACAGAATTACCAAAGTGATTTTCCTAAAGCACAAGTTTTGCCATGTCTTCACTCACTCAATAAACTTTGGTGGTTACTTCTATGATGACATACAGATCCCTTCATTTAGAATTTCAAACACTTCATTATCTATCTACCTTTCCGCGGTTAGAATACATTATTTTCACAGTTTTTGGTCTAATCATTTTGTCCTTCTTCTTAACATCCTATCTTCTGTTTCAGTGTCTTTACAAGATTGCTTCAATTTCTGGACTATAGTACTTAATAGTCTTCCTCTCTTAGGATCTTTGGCTTCCTTAAAACCTCAACTCAAGCATCACCCTCTCCAGAGGCATTTCCTGGATTCCCATGTTGCTGCTCCTTCCCATTCCCCAAATAAACTTGTATTTACCTATTTATACATGTATTATACATAACATGCATGAACATACACATACATATATATATTTATAATGTATTTACACATGTTTATACACATGTATGTGTGTATATATTCCCCAGATAGGATGTAGGGTCTAAGGCAGGGATGACTCTTATTATATTGTTTTATCCCCATCACCTAACACAATGCCTGACAAGCAGTATACACTTAATCAAGGCTCATTGATTCATGAATGTTTTGGTGCCTCAATTCCTATGACCTCAGATCTAGAAAACAAAACAGAGACCCTGGGTTGGAACTCTTCCCTTCTTAAAAAACAGTGGCATGGGGAAAAGTGGTCAGAGCTCAATAGAATGTGGCACTATGTTCGAGAAACTGCTTCTTATAAGATAATAAGGAATCCCTTTCTCCTTCGCTTGTCCCGAAAATCATCATGTGTGAAATTCTATAGTGACATTCTTGCTTGAAATCCTTCCCTGCTCTTTGTCTCACTTTAAATGTGTCAGTTACTCCCCTGCTTTAGGACTTGTGAGCACTATTCAAAAATCTGTCCCTTATTGTGCCTGTCTCCCTGTCTATAATCAGAGTTTGGGGATGCTTCTTTTAAATATGCCACATGAAAGGAAGTATTACTTTCAACACTGGCTGACTCATCTAGGTTTTTTTGGTGTGTTATTGTAAAGTCAAACTTCTTTTAAAGCTCAGCAAAGAATTACCACTGAGTATAGTTTAGGTAAACATTTAAAATGTTTATATCTCATTTTCTTTGTGTGGTACATACGGGAAAGATGATATCTAAGGTTTTCTTCAGCTCTAACTTGTGATCCTAATGTTTAAGACATTAGAATTTCAAGTTCTCTGGTGAAAACTGTCATCCCTATCAATTATGACTAGATAATCAGGACCACAAATAGTACAAAACAGTTCCAAGGCATGCCAAAATAATGCAACCCAAAGCTAGTATTTAAATGTGGCATTCTTTTCATGATTTCTTTAATGTGGGCAGTGATGAAAATAAAAATTCACCCACCCCAGCAAGGACAAAGGAAAGGATTCCAACACTCCAAAATTTCAGGTTTGTTAATGATTTTGAGCTATGAGCTACTTCAATAAATAGCAAAACATAAACCAAGATCAACTCACAGTGAACATCACAAAATTCTACAGACAAATTATCTTTTAAGATAAGGAAATGAAATCAGCCTTTATTGAACTCAGAAAGGAAGTCCTAGTAGTTTCTTGCACTGGTTAAACTGAGGCCCGGTATCATGAAGGGCACATTTATTTACTTATAAATGGTATGCCTACATGTAAAGATCACATAAGTAAATTTCTACATTATGCTGCAAATGTCATGCGAGAAGTACAACTGTCTGATTGATATGCAGAATGTTTGCCAGAACGGTGACAGCCAAAGTAAGTTCAAAGTCACAGGAAATGTTGTCATCAGCCTACTGTAAAAATGTACAATTACTTACTATTCTCTTTCTGTTTAAAGGTGACTACTACCATCTTTTCCCTAGGCTACTTGTTCACTGTAGCTTATTATCATTACAAAGTATTAAAATGGATTAGCTTTTCCATATTGTGTTCATATTGGGAAGGGCATGTTTGAGACAGCACAGTGACAAGGTTTCTGAAAAGACATTTATTCCTCCACTAAAAATTACCAGGCAGCTTGTTTTTGAGACTAAAAATCTCTAAATTGCATGCTTGCAAATTCCTCTTTCCTGATAATTCATTTAATATAAGGAAATCAGAGAGAGAAAGTGAGCAGTATCTAATTAATATCTCCTAATGCCCAACTAATGTCAAGCATGACTCCAATTTATAACTGAACTATATTTTTACATTGAAAAATTCAATTACATTTACTGACAGACTTTGAAATGCCACATTATTTATATTGGCAAACTTTCCAGTCTCACAGTATATTTATTAACATTCTTTCCACAGAATAAAGCATACATACAATACAGATCACTGCATTCTTCATTTTTTAATCTTTCAAAGTGATATGTATGTCTGTCTCGATAGGACAGGGCTGCCTCCTTCTAAGAGATCCAAAAGACCAAATAGAGTGAGCAATTAATTTGCCCTCCCTTTTGACTCTCCAGGCAAAGCAAGGTAACCTTGACATTTCTCTATCTCCTCTCTAGTGCTTTCTTTTGCCTCTTTACCTCTTTCTCGTTTTCTCAAGGCATCCCCCCACATGCACTCTAGCCCCCACATGTGAACAGTTACATTCAGTGTGCTCTTTGCACACATATCAAAATTTTGAGCTGTGAAGAGGTTCAATTGCCATGTTAGTGACTCAGTTGTGATGCACAAATCATTGACTGGGATAGCTTGAGGACATGACAATGACAGAGAGACATCTGTTGGGTAGACGGGGTGGGGGAGGAAGAGGTGAATCACAGCTGGTGCATTAGCCAAGTTAGCCACTAGGCCACCATAGTGTCCTAGTCCTCCAGCTTCTTTCTCCTTCCCTCTGCCTGCTCGCTGCTGTCAGCTGCCAAAAGATATCTGTTCTCACCCTTTTGCTGAATGAAAAGGTGCTAATGCATGACTTCAGGATATGTCAGAACATACAGTACTTACAAGTGTTGGGAGATGCAGCCAACCTGACCATGGGGAAAAGAAATGAGGAACTAAAGAGTGATTTTCCTGAAAAGAAGAAAAAGAGATAGTCATGGGGCTATTTTTCCTCTTACTTATCCTGGGAGAAAATCTTCAATCCCTCGGTACCCCAATCCCCATCTCCCTGGAAGAAAAAAAAGATTATCTTCAAAAGATGCAAATTTACTAATAAAATATTTACTCCAAAATGATTTGGGATAGTTTTTTATGCTGCCAACCTTACAAATATACTAATTAAAGAAAATGAAAGGAAGAAGACAATGACAATATTGCTGTTCAAATATCTATTCACATTTCTCTTTCTCCTTGCTGCTGCTTGTGCAAGACCCTCTGTCTTCCAACTCTACGTTTTTCACTGGCTGCCCTCTTCATCTCCATCTCCTGGCTTCTAAGAAAAGGAATGCTTGTCATTGTTAATGGAAGTCAGAGATTGTCATTTTTAGAGGAAAATTAGCGATCTAGAATCCTTACCAATGAATGAAAGGAAAGAAAGAAAAATAGAGAAAGAAGAGAAAGAAACAAAGGATGGGAGGAAAAACAAAATGAAAGGGGAAAAAAAGAAAATAAAATCGGTTCACATGTAAAGACACTTACTGAGCATCAATAGATGTTAAATGTAGGCCTTACCAATAAATAAAAATTTTCAATATAAATTTCAAAAGTTTTGAAGCTAAGTACTTTGGGGAGAAAAGTCTAAAGTATTTCAGGAGAAAAAAGCTATTATTTGTGACTTTTTTTCTGAAGACTTCAAAACACTGTTTTAGTTTTCTGTTATCTTCATAACTTCTTTGTGAATTAAGTAGGGGAGAAAAAAAGATTAATCCAAATAGTCCACAGCCTCTGATTTCAGGGATACAAATGCAACTGACAAATGCAACTGACCTGTCTGAAGTCAGAAAATTTCTTGATTGAAACTTTTAAGTCCATGCCACAAGTTCTTAAAGAGAGAAGCAGGAAATGCCACCCATATGCTTATTCCACCAGGGAAGTAGACAAAGTTCAAGCTTTGTTTCAAGTTTCAGTTTATTTGTTTCTTTTTCGGAAATTTCCATTTCAATGATTATTTTACTTTCTTAAGTCCTTATTCAAAATAACAATCTTAAAAATTATCTAAAATTAAGACTCTCTCACCTGCTAAACTAATGTCATGCAAACACACATTACTAAGGTACCATTTGAAAACATGATGTTCAGAAAAAAAGAAATTTTGTGAAAACCAGAGAAAGAGTTGCATCTGCTACTATCCCTCTAATATAGCAAACTGGAAGGTTTTTAAATCCTCCACTATCAATCACAATGAGACAGTCATACTAAGTAATTTTACTTAAACCGCTATTTGATATGAGGTTTTCTTTTTGTATTAAAGCAATATTTTAATAGAAAATTTGTGTATCTTTACAACTGCAGCTTATCTACACAAAACTTTCTTTTGAAATACAGATGTACAGAAGAGAAAATAAAAATTTAACCTCATGAGAGTTTTTAATTGCCTTGAAAATGATTAATTTACATGCAAGCTATAAACTTAGAATGACAAAAGCAATATATTGTCTTGAATAGAGAACAAATTTTGAAATTCCTTTACCTACTCCCATATTTTTGAATGAAAACACAAACATATATAGATTTTATATGGGTTTGCATGTGTTTATGAAGATAAACACACGGATGTATGTATATATATACATAGACATACATAGGTATATGGCAAGGTAATTAAGAGACAGACATATTACATATAATTTTATTATATATTGCTACTTATATTTATGTATGTATTTTTAATTTTTATGTGATAAACAGCAAGAGACAGAGAGAGATAAAAAGTGAAACAGAGATACAGAATTATTAAATGTCAAATTTCTTGGGTGGGACTGGATCTGTGATTTCAGCACTGCAGGGAAACTCCTTGTGTGGAAATTTCCTCTGCTGACACATATCTGAAACTCCTCTGTAACCTACAGCCTAAGAGCATTGAAAGGGTAAGTGATTATAAAGAGTTGCATAACTAATATATATCAAGAGCAGTGTTTAGCCCAAGTTCTTCCTGACTCTAATCATGGTCAGTTAGCCACTATGTCCTACTGATTCTCACCAAATGACTATTTGTAGAGGAAAAAATGATGTTTTACAAATGCAAAATATAAAAATCATGTTGCACAAATACAAAGTAATACAATATTGTGAGAACTACATGATAATTGAAAAACAAATAATTAATTTTCATTAATATTCATGACAATTAGAATTATATGAAACAAGATGGACAATTGTTTTGAAATTGAAAATGCATATTATTAAATATCTGTATCAGTATGTAATGTTCTATATTTTATTTTTAATCCAATTATGTTCCAGGTAATAAAATTTATATCCTTTATAGCATTTATGTAATCATATGTGTGCATGAATATGCACACATGTATTCATATGCCTATATATGAACACATGTATACATATATAAGTAAAGATACGCATGTATACATGCCTGCATACATATTCTTGTGCATATATGTGTATGTCTGACTGTGTGTGTGCACGTGATTCTTTAGTGAACTTTCTTTTTCTTACTACTTTGGGTCAATTTGCATGTAACATTTTCCTTTAAATTTAGTGAAAGGAATAATTCAATAATTTTCCTTTTTGGCTTAGTATAAGGGAGGAACAAACAACCTCATTATCCCTAGAGTGAATAATTCTAAGTCTCCAGTTCCTTTAATCCCAGTGGTAAGTTTTTTTAGGATGAACACAACATAACCTTTAGTTGGACATGTGAGCTGAATTTTTACTTTAAATAACAGCAATTAGATATTGACTAGTTTCATCTTAGGTCCCAGGTAGTGGAATGGATGAATTTTAACTCTCAGTAGAGGAAAGGGACGTTTTAAAGATCAAAACTCTAAGTGGCCATAAGTTAAACTAATTGGTATAGACCACAGGATTTAGAGCTAGAAATGTCTTTACATATCTGATGGTGGTAGTTGGTCAACAGTCGGTGAGTGTAGTTTTGAAGAAGATAAGCAGGCATCTTCCCCATCTAGCCAGCAAACAAACATTTGTTGAGAACCTACAATGTGCCAGGCACCATGCTAAGCAATTTGGAAGCAGACAAAATAGTGCCTATCCAGAGAGACAATAAGTACAAATCATGTACATATTCATTCCGATCATTTTTTTGTTTTTGTCTGACTCTTCATGAGCCCTTTTGGGATTTTCCTGGCAAAGATACTGGAGTGATTTGTCATTTCCTTCTCCCGCTCATTTCTCAGATAAGAAAACTGAGGCAAACACAGTTAAGTGACTTGCCCAGGGTCATAGAGATAATCATATTTGAACTGAATTCTTCCTGTCTCCAGATCCAACATTTTATCTATTTTACCACTAGCTGTGATGGTGAACTGTATTTTAACTTTTACCAGTTTATTAATATTATGATTAGTTCTCTTTAACTTTTCATGAAGGGGTTGAGGTCAATAACACTCTGTCCTCCATTAATTTGAAAATCTGCTACAAGCAAAAATTCATATGGTGTTGTTTCTATTGTGAGTTTGCCTATTAACATTGACTTTTTTGCTTCTCCTGGCCTGCCAATTCTCTAATCGTTAAGAGTAGGAATTCTAGATTCTAGGTTATTGCTGTTCATCTTTTCTTCTCAAAAAGTATTGATGGCATATATGATATGAAGTCCACATAGAGGGCTGTCTTAAAAGTAAAATATGTTTCTTGAAGATTGACAAGGTTGATTCCACTTTTACTATAGGACAAATGATCATTTTTCTATGATGAAAATCAGTAAAACAAACAAACAAAAAAAAACCAACATGTTGCATCCAAAGAAAGCCAATGCAGTCAAGATTAGAAGGGACAGAAAGCTAGGAAACAATTTTTATAACCAGTATCTCTGATAAAAGTCTCATTTTAAAAATACACAGAGAATTAATTTGTTTATAACAATACAAATCATTCCCCCAACTGATAAATGGTCAAAGGATATGAACAGTCAGTTTTCAGAGGAAGAAATTAAAAATAGAAAAATCATATGAAAAAACCATATAAATCACATGAAAAAATGTTCTAAATCACTGTTGATTAGAGAAATGCCAATCAAAATGACTTTGAGGTACCACATCACACCTATCAGATTGGCTAGCATGACAAAACAGGAAAATGACAACTGTTGGAATACTGATACCCAAAGGGCTATAAAACTGTGCATATCCTTTGGACCAGTAATACTGCTTCTAGGTCTGTATCTAAAAAAGAGATCATAAAAACAGAAAAAGGAACCACATGTACAAAAATATTCATAGTGGTTCTTGTAGTGGTCAAGAATTGGAATTTGAGGGGATGTCCATAAATTGAGGAATGACTAAAAAAGTAGTAGTATAAGAATATAATGGAATAATGCTATTATTCCATAAGAAATGATGAGCAGACAGAATTCTGAAAAAAACCTGGAAAGATTTACATGAACTGATGCTGAGTAAATTGAACAGAATAAGGAGAATGTTGTACCCAGTAAAAGCAACATTGTGTAATGACTAACTTTGATAGACTTAGCTCTTCTTAGCAATGCAAGGGTCTAAGACAACTCCAAAAGACTCATGATGGAAAATGCTGTCCACATCCAGAGAACGAACTTTGGAGTCTGAATGCAGATCTAAGCATACTATTTGCTCCCCTCCACCCTTTTTTTGTTTGTTTCCTCTTTCTTGTGCTTTCCCCCATTGGTTTAATTCTTCTTTACAACATAACTAATGTTAAAATACGTTTAATATGAATGTATACCTGGAACATATATTAGATTGTACACTATCTTGGGGTGAGGGAGGGGAAGGGGAGAAAATTTGGAACTCCAAAGCTTATGGAAGTGAATGTTGAAAACTAAAAATTATATATATATATATATATATATTAAAATAAGGTACATCCTAGCTTTTCCTTCTGTTTTATGGAAAGCATTTACAACTCAACTGTTTCTCAAAGATGCTCCATGCCTAAATGCTTGAGTCATTTGTTTCTTTTTAATTCTGATATTTCAAATAAATTTTGTAGCTGCAAAAGATTTAAACATGAGCATCCTTAATTAAAGAAACAAAAAACCTTTCTACATTAAGTGAACAATGAAACAGGGTGCTCAGTGCAATTAATACTTTCTTGCATCTATAATAAGTTTAACTACATGTGAAATGATGTGCCTTATACAGGGATATTCAATACATTCTTTCATTTGGTTTTATAAAAATTAGAAGAGAGTATAAAATTTAGCTGTAAATATCATGGATCTATATTAAACCTCATAGACCATGAAGTCAAACCTCCTTAATTTAAACATATGAAAAGTAAGAAACTAAGATAAGGTAACTTGGTTGGATCCCACAGCCAGTGTTACAGGTAGGATTTGAATCCAGCAATCAAGATCAAGCAACCAGTGTGCTTTTTATTGCCTGCCTTACTTATAACTCTTTGTCTGAGACATAATATGAGTGACAAGAAAGGACTACTTATTTTTACTTAATATTACTAGCATTTTTTTTCTGTGCATTGCTGAATCTTCTAATTCAAATTGAAGGCAAAGATCATGCCTTATACATTTCTGTAATTTCCTTTATTCTTTTCCATGTAACAGGTGTGGGTTATCAATGGATACTAGATTTCTTGCCTTTAATTACTGTTTTTCTATGGGTCCTGATAATATCTGTAGACCTAATATTTCACTGTCTCTCTCTTATCTCTCTCTCTCTCTCTCACCATATATATATATATATATATATATATATATATATATATATATATATATATATATATATCCATACACATAAAAATGGACATACACATATACCTATCTGTTGTATATGCATGTATACATATTCATATATACACATATATACATATGTACATACACATTCTTTCACCCAAAAGATAAAGTTTGAATGAAAGATATAGCTGTGGGTCCTTCAGTACTTAATCAGCATTCATTCATCCTGGTGTTGAATTTCTTGGTCTGAAAACAACTAGATAAAATAATAATTTTTAAAATGTAAGTTAGATTGAAATTGAGAGGTCAAATGACAGGAACATGGCACCAATGTGACATTTATTTGCTGTAAAAACTATCCAAGTGATTATTATTCCTTCCGATAGTCAGTGTTTACTTGAATAGTTTACATTATGTTTGTTTTCAGGTTCTCTGAAACGACAGTTCAGGGGAAGTACAGCAGGTGATGGTTCAACAAACCTATTAGCATCATGGCTGGATCTCAGATTGATAATTTCCCAGAATAAAACATAAGATACCACGTTTAAATGACATCTGTATGTAGCTCTTGCACAAAGAATCTCTGTCTTCACATTCCTTAGCTCAGATAACAAATAACCTTGAGCTTATCTCTGATTCCTGCCCTGACTCATCACAAGAAACAGAAAGATATGTAGCAGCATGCTTTGGTAGGATGGAGAGCATATTAACAGCCCTAGTCAATTTCACAAAGAACAGGGAACCTTGATGCAAAACCCCATGTACTCAAATGGCATGAAATAAAAATAGAAATGTTTAATGGTCAAGTCATCTCTATTTTAGATGAGGTATGACACATTTATTAGAAATATGATTTGAGTTTATTTGATTTAAGTATTGGTCCAGAGTTTAACATAGAGTTTCATAGGTCATGTGATTTACAGTATTTCTTGAATTCCAATTTATGTAGTAAGGGAAACAACTGCCAGAGCTTTCCCGGAATTTATCTCCTCTGAATAATCATTACCTACTGAATTTAGTTGGTCCCAAAATGTTTCAGAAACAATTGGCAGAAGTTTAGCATGACTGAATTTTTATCCATTAGGGGAAAACTCAGATATTTTAGAAAAAAAAAATGGAAAGTTGCTAGATCTAGTGGTTAATCTCAGAGTAGCAGATCTTGGATATGTCCTCATTTAATTCCCTTGACATGCTAGCTTTTATTTTTTTCCAAATGGGAAGACACAAGTTCCACTTCGCCTACCTTCCCTGGGAAACCCAACTTATCCAGCTTCAAACATCAAAAAAATAAAACAAAAATACTTATGTAGTCATCCAGAAAAAAAGTCTCATCTTTCAATGTATCATATACCCAAGAAAATGTACACGATAACCACATAAAAGGTAGTAGTTATCCCAGGATCATCAAATGACCAGAGAGAGCTAGGCAGCATAGTGTGTAAAACATTGGACTTGGAGTCAGAAAGACCTGAGTTCAAATGTGACCTCGGACACTTACTATCTGCATGACCCTGAACCAGTCACTTAACTCTGCCTCAGTTCCTCATCTGTAAAATGAACTGGAGAAGGAACTGGAAAAATCAATTCAATATCTTAGTCAAGAAAAATCCAAATGGAGTCATAAAGAGCCAGGCATGACTGCAAAACAGAAGAACCACAAATCAAACGACCTATCTCTGGAGTCCTGCATTGCTGAAAGCTGCGTTGTAAAGACTGTTAGCCTGAGAGGACCCCGCACCAAAAACTCTAGGTAGTCAACATTTTCATGGCAACCTATCATTGGAAGCCCTTCTTCAAGTCCTCCTGTGTAATAGGGTCAGGCAAGAGGAAAAATGGACTGCTTCCGAAGGCAGCCCAGTATGTTTAGAAACAGTTCTGTTTTCAGAATTGCTTTTGTTTATTTTGATGTTTTGTTTTGTTCTTCCAGAAAATTCATCTGAATTTTTCTCTTTGAAACTTCTGACGCATGACTTTCTGATTCTGGTCTCTAGGATAAAAAACAAATTTAATCTCTCATGGTGGTCCTTCAAATATTTTAAGACAAAGTACTTTGGTGTCTTTGCTCCTAACTAAGCAGACTCAGTCAGTATTACAGGCAGCTAAAAGGTAGCTTGAGGTGTACCTACAGTTGGACCTACATGTTAGCTCTCCCCGTCACTCACACACTTCTGAATAAGCACAGGAAATCTGATTACTTTCCTCTTAGCAATCTTGGTTCTTTTAATTGACAACTCAGTTGGAATTTATATATATATATATATATATATATATATATATGTATATATATGTATGTTTGTATATATGGGTATATGTATATATGTATATACACACATGCACACATATATATATACACACGCACACATAAATATATACACATATATGTATATACACACACATATACATATTATATATATATATGTATATATATGTACATACTAAAGAAGTAATCTCCCCCTCTCAGGTCTCTTCTAACCACTGATCTCCAAGTATAAACATGACACTATGAGTTCTAGAGCATCAATAGGGAGATTACCTCGCCCTTCAAGTCTCAATCCGTGAGCTTATTACCTCCCAGGCAAGGCTGGAGTGGGACTTCCTCCTTTTTGTGGTTTCTTTCCTTGAACATGGCCTTGTGTTATTTTGAAATGTACCTGCTTTCTTCCTCTTCTGGAACATCAAAACATCAGGATATCAACTACTACAGTAGTTGTGTAGATTCAGGGACAGAAACAGCAGGACAGTGAGGGAATGAGTCTCTCACAGAGGCAGAAGGCACAGAAGAAAGCATTCACTTGAATTGATGAGGTGATAAAATGTAAAATAGCTAAACAAATTAATTAATCAATTATATAAATAATATAAAATAAATAATATTAATATTGTATAGCTAAGAAGATACATAATTATGTAATATAACATATAATATAAATAAAGAGAAAAATGATGAGTGCTCCTATGGCAACTCTCCCAAAGAGGTCTGTTGATTAACCTCTCATCTGATTGAAATTATTCTTTATTGTTTAATATTAGTAACAATTGATAATAACAGTAATAGTAATAATTAGCATTAGTACTATTAGTCCTTTCATACTATTAGTGTTTTAAGGTTTGCAAAACATACAAATATCTAACTTTTCTTCAAAAAAATCTTGGGAGGTAAGTGTTATTGGTATCCTCATTTTTATAGATGAGGAAACTAAGGTTAAGAGGATCTTCCAGTGTCACACAGATAAGTATGCTTCTGCGGATGGATTTGAACTTGTCTTCCTGACTAACCCAGCTGTGTCCCTTTTCTGTCTATGAACAAAATTTCCTGTTTGTAATTCCATACCTGATTCCTACTTGTACTCCAGGTGCCTTTTATTTCCTTCTCAAACCTCCCTCCTCCACCTTGCCATCACCACTCATTTCCCCTAAGTAAATGTGACAAGGAGGAAAAAAATAGATTTTTTTCTAAGGCATAAGACAGGAATTGGAGCCTAGTCTCCCTTTTGAGAAGACAAGCAGAGCCATAAGGCCAGGGAAAGCCACAAGGGCAGTAAGGGTAGGGAGGGGCAAATGACACCAGATCTTTGTACACTTAGCTGAGTGGTGCCCAGATAGTCACTGTGCTATAACAGCTTCTATTAGTTAATATACCCAATTCCTTCAAAAGATTCTTATTTGACCTACACTCAGTCTTTCACCATTCTGGATGATCTAGGGATGCTTGTCCACTATCAATGTCTTTCTGAAACTATGTCACCCCAAAATAAATCAATATTCTAGTTGTGGCCTGGTTAGGACAGAGTACATGGGATTTGTTATGTCTTTTCAATGATGTCTGACTCTTTGTGACCCCATTTGGGTGTTCTTGGCAAAGATATTGTAGTGGTTTGTCATTTTCTTCTCCAGCTAATTTTACAGATAAGGAAACTGAGGCAAACAGAGTTAAATGACTTGCCCAGGTTTACATTGCTAGTAAGTGTCTGAGGCAGCATCTGAACTCAGGTCTCTCTAATTCCTGGTCCACCACTCTATCCACTGCACCACTTGGCTGCCTATATGAGACTAGCATCTCTTTATTCCTGAAGCTTGTCACAAAGTCCAATCTTTTCAACTTACAAATGAAGAAGATGAGGGCTAAAGACTTTAAGTAGCCTGAACAGTTGTCAGTGAAAAGTCGGTGAACTTTGATTTGAACTCAAGTGCTCTGACTTGAAATCCTGTACTCCTTAAAATGTTGCACCATTGATGTTTACTAAAAGTCAACTTTATCAGGTCAATCATGTAAACAGTAGAAGGGTATATGAAACAAAATTTCAAGGGTCCAGAGAAGCCCTAAAATACTGAGAAATAACTGGAGTATAGATTAACCTGGCATACAAAAATCAGAAGCAGGAAGGGTCATATCGAACACACATGAATAGAACATGCTGCATGCACTTCATCTGCATCTATAGAGGGTAGCATCTTCCTGCCTCCCTTCCTTTCTTCCTTCCTTTTTGCTTTCCTTCCTCTCATTGGCTAATGATTACTTTCTCTACTTTGAAAGTATATACATAGTTATTTAAATCCTTTGGCCTCTTTCATATTTCATGGCTCCTGCCCTCAAAATTTCACAGCATTAGGTGACAGAGTAGGGGAAATTGCTTGACTTTGAATAAGTAAAGAAGACCTTTCATGATGCTTAACAGTTTGACACATTTCTTTTTTTTCTTACTGTATATTTTTCTCTTGATCATTTTGAACTGAACTATTCATTCTCCTTGCTCACATAACCAACCCGATTTCCTTTTTATATGCACCCTTCAAGTTAACTGAGAATGAAACTAATTAATTAGCATGCTTGATTTTCAATCTTTAGTGTCTTCCAATGAAATATAACTGGCATTGATATATTAAGAGCTAGAAATATTAGCTACCTTTATATTCTGTGGATCCTTTTATATTAATTACTACTCTGCCCTTATGTTTTATTCATATATAAAATTTGTTTGCATTAGCACATGTTTCCTCAATAAAAATATAAATAATAAAAGATGGAAAGGTAGAAAACCCTTTGCTACATCAAATACAATCTACTGCCAAATTATATTTGTCCACAAGTAATTAACTACTATGATTGGTTTTAACACTTCAAATTCCTTCAAAACAGAAGCGAAATGACATGCATGATACAGCTTAGCTCATTTCTGTCTATAACAGAAATGTGAATTTGGCTTCAAATTCTGAAAGGCAATCAGTATGCATTTGAGAAACATTCTTAATATTAATGGTTGTAACATGCATCAGACAGAAAGTATTATTTTCCATAATAGTAAACTTAATCTTCTCATAGGAAAAAAACATGTAAAAGCATATATTTTAAAAATGGAGGCCATGTACTTCAGGAATTTTCTTTAAGTTTTCTCCTTCATAAAAGCAATGCAATGACTGAATCTATGAGGACCCTCTGACTGGAAATTTTCAAACTAGCTACACCAATATGCCTCCCTTAAAGTCTAATTGGCAGGGTAAGGAGTGGTATGATCTTCTGTAATAGTCAGATAAAAAATAAAAATGGTTCTATTTTCAGGGCAGACGTAACCCCCTACCATTAATGGAGTTTCTTGTGGCCTTACCCAGTTGTTGTAACAAATTATTATATTTATTGGCATGAATAGCTGCCAAGAGTTTTCAGCTGGTATTTGGAAATCCCAGTTAAGTACCAGAAAATTCCTTGAGGAAGTACACAGTTACTACATTTTTTTCCTTATAAGAGATTATTTTTCTTTGGCCATCATGATCTTATACCATGAATGGAATTTATGAAATAAATTCTCTATAACTAGCTAAAAGATGTAGTAGGAAGTTTGTAGTATGTACAATAATATCCCTGGTCTTAATAAAAAAGAGTGCATCTGTGTCTTATTACTCAGTTCCTAAAGTTTCACTTACTTTTATAAAACATTGAAAGAAAATGTGAATTGAACTATAAGGAATAATTGGCAACACAACTTGGCCCTTGGGCTATACAGTTTGAGAAAAAGAAAATGACTGCTAAGGATTTTTTGGCCTTGGAGATTTAGAAATCAAGGAAACATTTTATAACTATTAAGTAGTAAGGTACATATATTATAATTTTCTACCTACTTATTATTTTTCTGGTGACACTATTCTGAAAATAACATTTAAGATACTATTATCCTAGAATGACAATTAGAAAAAGAGACGCTCATCTTGTGTAGAGGCGCCCTCCTTGTGTAGCATGGGGTGTTTGTGCAGAGGTTGAAATAGACATAGCTAGCATCTCTTCTCCCCAACCTTCTTCAAGGAGAGACTTTGATTATTGAGGGTGAAGACCATCATTCCGCTCTACTCAGAAAGAAGGATTAACAAACTAGAATTATATGCTATAGTCCAAAATATATAGTTTTCATAGTTTTCATTTTCAGATTGAACTCCTGATCATTCTTTCTTAATGCAGAAAGAGGAACCCCAAGCTCTACTTCCAAGAACTGAGTCTTTTCCTACCAAATAACAGTTTCACAGTGAACACATATAGAAAATAGCAAAGAAATCTATTTATTCAAGTCTATAGCAAAACAGAAATCAGAGAAAATATATATACATATATATTAGAAAATACAGACTGAAGGAACTTTCCCTTTGGGAGTAAGGTAATTTGGAGAGAGAGAGAGAGAGAGAGAGAGAGAGAGAGAGAGAGAGAGAGAGAGAGAGAGAGAGAGAGAGAGAGAGAGAGAGAGAGAGAGAGAGAGAAAGAGACAGAGAGACAGAGACAGAGACAGAAAGACAGAGAGATGGGGTAGAGATATTCCCAAATTTCACTCAAAGGAAAAATTCCTCAGTCTCTAATGTAGCAAGCTGAGAAAAGGAACATCATGGAGGCTGCCATCCTCTATTGAACATGAAAGCCGCAAGAACCCAAAGAGACAGAAGAAACAGTATCTCTCTGAAGTGAGGAATTCTTCTCACCAATTCCATCCTGTTCCTCATTCAGAAGCAGAGCATCAATGAGGAGAAAGTCCCAAACCCAGGGATTTAGGGCTGACATTATACCTGGAGAGTACCTGAGTGACCCTATAGCAAATCAGATGCAAGAGGCAAAATTTCATTCTTTCTGGAGCTATTTTGTCAATTAGCTATGTCAAATTTGAAAGTGAACCTGGTGGGTGAAAGCTTTGTAGAAACTACTTTAAGTTTAAACACTTCATGTGAGTACTGAAGTGGCATAGAAGGGAATGTAACCAGTGTTGCAGGCAAATGTTTTTATTTCTGTTCTTTCTATAATTTTTCAATAAATATTCTTTTATAAAAGAAAAAATGTTCCTATCTTTTAAAATTTATACTTAGAAAGGCTCCCATTGCGTCCAGGACCATCTTCAGTCATCCTGAACTATATTTTGCCGTCCAGAGGAAAAACAGAGGCTGGTGAGTTTACACAGTTCTCCCTAGCTTCTATCCAATCCACTTGTAAGTCATGGCATCACCTTCCTGATGTCATGGGCCCTTTTGAGAATTTAGATAAAACAACATCTTAATTTATTTATGTATCAGTTTATTTAGTACAGCTACTGTACAATGCTGACAAATGGGGCTTAATATTCTTATGTGGAAGTTATAGTCTGTCTTTCAAGTCTAAACTTTTTTTATAGTCTGCCCAGATTTATGATTTCTTTATGGTTTATCACTTAGATTTAGGTAATTCTAATCAAGGAACATGGGTGGTTTTTTTTTTCTAATTTTCTAATTAGAAATTCTAATTTCTAATTTTCAATAACTATGTCTTTTTTTCTTTACAAAATAATCTGTTTACTTTTCCATCATGAATTTTTATGCTATGCCATTTGATGTGTCTATTTTAGGGAATGATATTTGTCTAAAATTTCCTTAAGCATAATATGATTCCCTATTTTTTCTCTTGACGTTGTGATTTGCCTGATAGCATGTCTCTCTCTCCATGTATATGTATATATACGTGTATATGTGTATGTGTGCACACACATATGTGTATATGTATGTATACATGTACATGCACACACATATATAGACATATATGCATGTATGTATATATACATAAATAGACATTTATTCCATGATAGTACATTTTGCTCAAACTTCTTTTCATTCTCTATTTTCAGATGCATTTCATGTATATAGGAAATTGATTTTGTTTATTTTAAATTCATATTCGCTTTTACTTTATTGGATTGTTTAATCCGTTTAGTAATTAAAACCATACCAACTAGGATTTATAAAGCATGTTAAGGATTAAAAGTACTTTAAAAAGTACTTTACATATATTATCTAATTTGATCCTCAGGACAAACCTATGAAGTAGGTGTCATTATCATTCTATAGATGATGAAACTGAGATTTAAAAAGGTTAAATGTCATACCAGTAGTTATATGTTTATAAGTTGGCAGTATCCAAACCAAGTCCCTCCTAACTTCAAGTCTAGATTTCTTTCTACCACATGAAGGTCATGATTGTCTTAGGAAGATTCTAAAGGTTCCTTGGCAAGACACTGAAGTCTCTTCTCCAGTTGAACTACCAAGCATTCAAATTCTACTGCATAGTGCAACTCTGATGAGCTGGCTGTGTAACCTAAAAGAAAAATGTACATTTACTGAAAAGACTATTTTATGGAGAACTTACATGAGATAAGCACTCACACATACATCAGAAGTAGTGATGCAAGGACACTCTCAAAGTGTCTCAAGAACTTTAGTATCAATTATGAAACATAGGATACAGTGACACAGGAACTCCAGCACAGAGTGCTTGAATCAAAGAAGATGTTGTGATTTATGAGCTAGGCAGAAACACAGAAAGACAAAGCAAATGTGAGGTGCACATATAGAGGCATATCCATCCTAAATGGTCAAATAGATTATTTGTGCCTGGCTTTTGGTAGAGCCTTCCAGCTCATATTGGACTGATCAGCAGAGCTGAACACATTATACCTTAACCCCAACACAATGATATCATCGGTCCTCTTTGAGCGTTATGGATGAACAACAAATGGGAGATCTGTTTTCCTTAATTTCTTCCTTTGCATTGATCCTATTCTCTTAAGTCAGCACTTGGTCCCTGTAATTAATATTGCTTACAAATAATTTAACACTATTCTCCTACATATTCAAAAATCCAAACAAGTTCTTTGCCCTATCTGAAGTTGAGTTTACTTAAAGTATTACTGCTTTTCCTATTGTTTACCCGTATTTTTGTACATTTGTGGATACAGTTATTTATCTCTTTTCATTTTTCCTTCCAATTCATGATAATTTGTTTTTTAGTGTGTTTTGCCTTGTTTTGTTTCATGAGGGTTAAGAGGAGAGCAAGCCAGGGAAGAAGAACTACGAACGTGGGTGAATGAAGAGACTGACAATTGAAAATAAAAGTAACTCAGCATTTTAAGAAGCCATTTAAGAGCTGAATCACATGAATTGGTGAAAGTAGTCAGGTTGACAAGACCAGTAGGACAATATCAATGCCTCTGGAGGGCCCTCCAGATTTGCCCCTCCTCTTTTCCTCCTATATGCCTTGGCTACTGGTGTTTCTTCATATCTAAAACTCCTCTTGTGGAGATGTGGGCATTTGTTCTTGCAAATAACATTATGTGTATTTGTAAGAAAATGAGTCCAAGGATTCTGGGAAATTTTATGCTATGCTCTTATGCTATTTGCCTTGAACTGATTGTGTTCTCTGACTGGCTAGATTAAAAGTAAATGTATTCATAGAGGCTCAAAAGCTATGGTTTCATGAGTACAAACCCAAAGAGTACCTTCCACCTTGGATAGCTATGTCCTGGGAAACCCAAATTTTGATGGTGACAAATCTTCTTTTGTAAACTTCCAACCTCAGCTCATTTGAAATTCTGGCACTGTAGCCAGTTTTAGTACTTTTTCAAAAATTTTGTCCTCTATCTTCTGTACACATCTTTTTACAACAAAAATTGAATAGAGTTTCCTTTGCCTAAATAGTACAAAGTAAGTTCTTTATTTTACTTTTAATTTATAAAATAACAAGAATTTCCATGATATTATAGAATTAATAAAAAATGATTACACATAAAATTGAAAGACTGTTATTGTATAATTTGCTATTCCTTTTAAATATATGATAAAGTTATATAACTTTCTTTTTTTCTTTTTTCCTTACCCCATTATTATAGATGCCCAAATTAGATACAAAGGATCTATAAAACAAAGTAAGTTTTTATATATCCTTTTTGATTGATTGATTTAAAAAAAAAAACAACTCTTTTTCTTCCTCATCAGAAGTGTTTCCATCTGTCTTCTCAGAATTTCATTGTGAGAATGTTCTGTTTCTCCTGAGTTGTTTTCTTTCGCCTGTCCAGTAGGTAACCTGACTAGAGTGTACATAGATTGAATCAAGGCAAACTACCTATGAAGTTTGTTCCTGTTAATCTTCATCATTGACACCAACGTATGGCCATGGCCTTTGTGAAGGGTGAGCCTAAATTAATTTCTTATAGTGCCTTTCACATTATATACTATTAGAAAATTGAAGAGAAAATATTTAGATCATTGAAACTTCCTTTAGGAAACACCCATTATGTTCATTTTAATGACTTCAGTTCTTTTATTGCTCTTTCCGACATTGCTTGAAAGAATGAGTTAATGTTTACCCTTTCCTTAGTGCAGATACAATGTAATATGAAAATACCAATGAAAACTAAAAAGGAAGATTAATTATCTAATGTAACCTTGAGTTTGACACTTATAGAGGTACAAAGTAAACCAGCAAACTGTTTATAAACATTCAGAATATCATAAAGGCCTAGGTAATCATCAACTTGTCTTCAGGAAGAATTTGCCTGAAATAGCAAACCAAATGACCTTCTATGACTATCTTATCAACAGGAGGAAAGGGGAAAAAATAATGCATTTCAACTTTAGTCAGAGCTCCTAGTGTATTCCACATATTCCCTGCATCAGCATCTAACAATTTTAGATTGCATGAGTGTCAGTCTTTCTCCCAGCAAAGAAAACAAAAATCCTAACACTTGAAGACATGTCTTGAACAGTTCTTATGACACCTTGAATTAATCACCTCATGACCAACTTCTAGTGATGGGCCTCTCAGCACTCTTCTATGTTGGAACTCAGATGATAGATACAATCTTAAGTGGGTCCATACTTGATGTCTTTGCAGTTGGTAATGATGAGAGTAGGTGAACTGGGCATAGCTTTTGAAAATGGAGGGAAAACTACATACCAGGATAAATTAATGAAAGTATAAATGAGTAAATAAATGAAAGCTTTTTAATAATCATTTATTATGAAACATAAGAATGAGACTTTAGCATGGAATTCTATGTCATAGTCTTATGAAACACACTGACATTCACATTTTCTATAACTTAGAAAATATATTCAATTATTCAATAGGTATTTCTTGAGTTCCTAAAAGTGCCATATATTGTACAAGGTTTTGAGAATATAAAGAAGAATATGACATAATCCCTTCTTTCAAGGAGTTTAGTCTCCTCTATCAGGGAAAATTACATATACACAAATAAGCAGATACAAAAGAAACACAAGAGGCATAGCAACAGCCAAGGGATTCATAAAAGGCTTCAAGTAAAAGGTAATACTTGAATGGACTGATAAAGGAAATGTGTTTATAAGATTCCTGACTCAAGTCACTCTCTGAACTCCATCTCCTCCTTAGCAGGCCTCCCCCCTAGGAGAAGTCTTCTCCCTGGAAGACCTTCTCTCCTGATTGGAGAGTCCCTGCCTTGAATTGCCATTGCATGAAAGGTATCAGGTATAATCACTTCATTCCTGCCACAACTCCCTCTCTAGCCTTGGCAACATTTAATAATACAATAATAATTATCATTATTAGCAATAACAATGGTAAAAATATAAAATAACATTTCCTTAGTAAAAACTCTATTCTGTTTCAGGGATATTCTCCGTCTGTGTCTCACCATCCTACTTTTAATTCTTTCTTATGTCTATTCTTTCTTGTAATGTAGTGCAAGCTGTTTGAGAGGAGTAACTATCTTATTTTCTTGTATTTTCAATCCCCAAAACTTAGCACCATGTAGATATAAAAATATATCATGCATGAGGAACAGCAAAATGGTGGTCTTACTGGACTGTTTCATGAAGGAAAGTGAGAAATGTAGATCATATGTTTGGAAAAGTAAGTTCAGTCTAGTTCATTTAACTTAAAAGGCCAAACTCAGGAGTTTATATTTGATCATAGAGGAAAAATGGAATCTTTTTTGATTTTATTGGATTGGATTTATTATTAGATTTTATTTATAGGGGACAGACATGGTCTGATTTACCTTTAATAAAATCACATAAGTTGAAGAGATAGTAGATTGGCAAAGAGAGAGACTCAAGACATTGATATCAATTGGATGGCTACTGCAATAGTCCAGGTGGAAATAGATAAGAATTTGAACCAGACTGGTGCCTTAAAGAGAAAAAGGTAAATTTGAAAGATGGAGGTACATGAATAGTTGTTTAGATGGAATAATTCAATGTGCACAGTGAGATGCGATGGGTAAATATTTTTTTCTGAGTCAAATCAAATTTGATTCTTTTAAATTAATGATTAAAAGAATTATAGAAACTATTGATTAAGTGTATGGCTGATGCATGTTAGAAAAGAGTAGTAATAGGTATAAGGGACAGGAATAGAATTAAAAATGACTGATAATTTGAAGAAAAAGATATCAATGATAATCTTAATGAAAAGACTAACAGAATTTTAAATACAAATAATGAACTAGTAGACAACAACACATGAACTAGGGATCTGAATGGATATTAAAGATAATTGAAGTCAGCAGCCCAGTGTTGAATCTGTGAATTGTTTTTATGACAGGTCAAAATTTATTGCAAATGTACTCTTTGAACTCTTCTGGAACTTTCACAAGTCACTCAAATATTTTACGTATTTCTTGAAATAAGTGGATAATTAACTAGAGATTTGATCTTTTATCTTGAAATTTTCATAGTACTATTTGGAAAAGTAATATATTATGCAAAAAATGAGAAATTTTTCTAATATATTTAACATAGGTTAGAATTGCTTGAGTAAATATATACCTACCAAAATGTCTATGTGCAAGGAAGTTGTATTAAACTTAAAATTCAGGTTAGAGCAAGCAACAAGCTAATAAATAGAACATGAGTCTTCTTGTGATACTAATTGAGATGATTTGTTTAAATTTATACCATTATATATAGACATTTAAATATTATTGAAACAACTAAATTCCTGTTTCAAGAGCTCATAGTGCTGCTTGGATGTCTCTGTCTTTTGTGAGGCTATATCAGCAGAATGCAAACTATGGCTAGTCTCATCAAGGTGAAAAGGTATTAATGGATAAAGGTACATACAATATATCTGTCATCTGAGGACATGAAAAGATCAGGTAGACTCATGTACAGAATGTGGATAATTGATTTCATCCAATTTAAAATGTGCTTGTGCATGTACCTGTGTGTGCATGTGTGCATGTACACACGCATGGGTGTGTGTGTGTGTGTGTGTGTGTGTGTGTGTATGTGAAGAGCACTGTTTACCAGGAAGACAATTTCTCTATTTTTGTAGGCAATGGAAAGTTTTGGAGTAGTAAAACAACATGAAGTAAGTTATTTTTAAGGAATCCAGAAGACCCAAATCAAAATAAAACATGCCAAAAAGTAGGGAAGAGATTTCGAGAATCAAAGAAACATAGAATCAAAGAAGACTATTTTGCAAGTACGATACAGGACAGAAAATGCCAGAATACAATATTCCAAAAGGGAAAAGATTAATGATTATAACCAGTAATAAGTTACTCAGCAAACCTAAGTATAATCCTACTGGGGAAGATAGGGATCTTTTTTTAAATATATAATTTATTTATTTTTCAGTTCCAACATTCACTTCCACAAGAATTTGAATTCAAAATTTTCTCCACATCTCTTCCCACACCCATTGCAGGACAGCATGCACCCCCATCCATCCCTTCCTCCAGTCTGTCTTCCCTTCTTTTACCTACCCCTCTTCCACCCTGCTTCCCCTCTGTTTTCTTGTAGGGCAAAATAGATTTCTATACAACACTGCTTGTATAGCTGAATTACCAGTTGTAAGCTAAAACAATTTTTAACATTCATTCTTAAAGCTTTGAGTTCCATATTCTCTCCCTTTCTCTCCATCCACCCTCATTGAGAAAGCAAGCAATTCTATATATAGATCATGCATGTGTAATAATACAAAGCACTTCCGTAATAGTTGTGTTGTAAAAGACTAAACACATTTCCCTCTGTTCTCTCCTGCCCTCCATTTATTCCATTCTCTCCCTTGACCTGTCCTCCCACAATAGTGTTGCTTCTGATTATCCCTTTCCACAATTTGCTGTCCCTTCTATTATTTTCCCTCTCCTATCCCCTTCCCCCTTGCCTTTCTGCAGGGTAATACATATTTCCATGTGTGTGTTATTCCCTCTTTAAGCCAAATTCCATGATAGTAAGACTCCATTACATCCTTTCATCTCCCTACTCTTCACCTCCATTGTAAAAACTCTTTATTCCTTCTTTTATGTGAGATAATTTGCTACATTCTACCTCTCCCTTTCTCTTATTCCTAGTATATTCCATTCAACAGTAAATTTTATTTTTTTTAGGTATTCTCCCTTCATATTCAGCTTACCCTGTACCCTTTGTCTCTCTGTCCCTCTCTGTCTCTGTCTCTCTGTCTCTGTTTCTCTCTCTCTCTTTCTCCATATATATATGTATATATATATACATATGTACACACATACATATACATACACACACCCATGAACAGCATATACATATCTATACATATATAATATATACATATATGCTCATACACACCTAAATATACATATTCTCTCTATCTACCCTAATACTGAAAAAGGTCTCATGAGTTACAAATAACATCTTTCTATATAGGAATGTAAATAGTTCAACCTTCATGAGTTCCTTAAGACTTCTCTTTCCTGTTTACCTTTTCATGTTTCTCTTGATTCTTATATTTCAAAGTCAAATTTTCTATTCACTTCTGGTGTTTTCAAGAAGAATACTAGGAAGTCCTCTATTTCATGTAAATTCCATTTTTTCCCCGAAGTATTATATGCAGTTTCACTGGATAGGTGATTCTTGGTTTTAATCTTACCTCCTTTGACCTCTGGAGTATCATATTCCAAGTCCTTCTATTCCTTAGCATAGAAGCTGCTAAATCCTGTCTTATCCTGACTGTATTTCCACAAGACTTGAATTGTTTCTTTCTGGCTGCTTGTAATATTTTCTCCTTGACCAGGAAACTCTGGAATTTGGCTACAATATTCCAAGGAGTTTTCCTTTAGGGATCTCCTTCAGTAGGTGATTGGTGAATTCTTTCCATTTCTATTTTACCCTCTGGGTCTAGAATATCAGGGCAGTTTTCCTTGATAATTTCTTGGAAGATTATGTGTAGGTTCTCTTTTTTTCATATCATGTTTTTCAAGAACAATAACTGTAAAATTATGTCCCTTGGATCTGTTTTCCAGGTCAGCTGTTTCTCCAATGAAATATTTCACATTGTCTTCTATTTTTTCATTCTTTTGGTTTTGTTTTATAATTTCTTAGTTTCTCATAAAGTCATTAGCTTCCATCTGCTCCATTCTAATTTTTAAAGAACTATTTTCTTCAGTGAGCTTTTGAAAATGCATTTTGATTTGGCCCATTTTGATTTTTAAAGCATTCTGCTCCTCATTGGCTTTTTGGATCTCTTTTGTCATTTAGGTTAGTCTATTTTTAAAGGTGTTATTTTCTTCAGCATTTTCTTTATGTCTCCTTTAGCAAGTTGTTGACTTGCTTTTTATGATTTGCTTGCATTGCTCTCATTTCTCTTCTCATTTCATTTCCTCCACCTCTCTTATTTGATTTTCAAAATCCTTTTTGAGCTCTTCCATGACCTGAGACCCTTGCATACTTTTTTGGAGGCTTTAGATGTAGAAGCCTTGACTTTGGTGTCTTCCTCTGATGGTATGCTATGTTCTTCCTCATCTGAAAGGCTGAAAGAAAATACCTGTTCACTAAGAAAGTAAACTTCTTTAGTCTTATTTTTTTCCCCTTTTTGGGGCATTTTCTCAGCTAGTTACTTGACTTTTGAGTCCTTTGTGAAGTGGAGGGTATTTTCCAGGGACTTGCAAATTCTCAGTTCTTCCAAGGTGGCATAATCAAAGGAGAGGAGTTTACTCTTTTTCTGGCCTGCACTCTGGTCGATGAGCAACCATAAGCACTTTTTTCTGCCCTGGAACTGCAGTAGGATTCCTTCTCCACAGTTGCCACTAGCTCCACCACACCAGTGCTCCTTCTCACCCCAGACCACCACTCAGGACTGAGATCCAGATCAGTCTCTTGATTCCCCAGGGTCTTTAGGCTGACAGGTCCAAAAATGGACACTACTGCTGTAGTGGCTCCCACCATCCTGAGGCTGGAGCCAGATCACACTTCCCTCTCACCCAGGTGAAAGTTTTCTTACTCACCTTTGAAGCTATTTTTGTCATTTGTGGGTAGCAACCACAGTTGCTACCCATGATTCCTTGCCCTGAAGTCTGTTCCAGTCCTGTTTGCGCAGCATGGTCCAGTTTGGGCTGCACTCAGCTCTGAATCCAGTGTGATAGACCCTTCCTATCACCCTTCCAGGCTGTCTTGGGCTTGAAATCTGTTTCACTCCATTATTTTGTGAATTCTGTTGCTCTAGAATTTGTTTAGACTCATTTTTTCAGGTATCTTATGGGCTAAGGGGAGAGAGCTAAAGCAGATCTTTCTACTCTGCCATCTTTGATAGGGATCTTTAATAGGAGACTTTGAAGGATTCTTAGTGATAAGACCAGAACTGTGTAGAAACTTTGAAATTTAAATATAGTAGTCAAGAAAAACCTAAAAATGTCAATACATTCAAGCAGTTGGAAGGATGTAAATGATGACAAATTCCTGGACTCTAATGGGAAAAGAAAAGAACAGGTGTCCCCCCAGAATACACTGTCTTTTAAGGGTCACCATATTTAACACAAACACTGGATCTGGGTTCAGTTTTGTTCTTTTTTGTTTGTTTTCAGTTATTTTTTTAAGAAAAAAGGAAATGGCAGGGAAAGGGCATATACTTGGGAAGAAGTAAAGAAAAATAGATGGGAATTTGTTATTTCTTATAAATAGGATGCTGCAAAATAATATAAAAATTAGGAAAAGGTGACACTTCAGGCATTTAATGTTTCCACTCTTACCTGAAGAGAACTGTGGAGGGTTTTCTACCAAACTTCAGTAGAAAAATACACTAATTCACAGAAGCAAACAGGGAGAGTGCAGAGGTTGTTAAAGAGAGAAGATAGATCTGAGGAAAGAATAGTCATGCAGAAAAAAATAAACCTCAGAGGGAGGATTGTACAGGAAAGGGAAGAATTAAGCCATGAGAAAAACAGTTGAAGAGCCAGTGATAGACATCTAGATTGGGTGAATAGAGAAGGGACAGAGCAACAGGATTAGTTTATTTTATTTAGAGATTAGTACTTTTGATTTATTGTTCCTTTTCTTTCCATGACATTTTTTAATTTATAAAGAGGGAGGTAGGATGAATAAAGAGAGGAAAAATAGGAGGGAAAAGGAACACAATGATAACTATGTATATAAAGGGGATGAACTCACCCATTAAATGAAGACTGGTAGCAAAATATGATATGTTATTCATAGGAAACATACTTGAAACTCAAGACTTCACAAAGAGTTAAAATGAGGAGCTAGAGCAGAACTCATTGTCCTTCAGAGGCATCCAGTAAAGTAAGAATGATGATCATGATCTCAGAAAAGGCAACAGTAAATATAGACATGGTTTAATAAAATGAGAAGGCTAAAAGTTTTAGACTTAAAGGTAGTACTTATAATGGAACACTATTATTAGTGAATATATTCATCTAATGACATAAGAAGTATTATGGAAAAATGAATGTAATTAAGGAGAAAAATACAATAAAACAATGAGGGGTGGAAATCAGTGTGAGTTTTTTAGGCCTAAAGTCTCAGAAAAAAAATGTAGAACTTAGGGAAGTAAATTGATAATTTGGAAATGCAACTTAAAAATTAGCAAAGCAATCAATGAAAGAATACTAAATAAACACAAAAGTAAAAATTCTGAAAAATCAAAGTATAGAGATAGAGAATCAATCTATGATTATATCAGTATGGAGTACTTCTTGATGGAAAAATTCCCTATTTTGTTTCGGGTCAGCTGTATATCTTCATCTTATAGTCTTAGAGAGTTTAGACAACTGGAAGGTGAGTGCTTGCATAGGGTCGTAGAGACAACATGAGTTGGAACTTCAACTCAGGTCTTTCTGACTCTGAAGCTAGCTTTGTAGTCACTGAACAATTCTGGTTTAAAAAAAAAAATAGCAAGGGGTGGAGCCAAGATGGTAGAGTAAAAGTATGAACTTCTAGAGCTCTCCCCCCAAATCCAGCCAAAAACATATAAAAATGACTTTAAACAAATTCTAGACCTGTAGAATCTATAGTAGCCCAGAGTAAAGCAAATCTCCTGCTCAAGACAGCCTAGAAGGTCTACAAGAAGTATCTATCATGCAGCACTGTGAACAGAGCTAAGTCCAGCTTGAACTGAGCCAGCACAGATGGGACTTGAGTAGGATTCAGGGGACTGAATCTCTTCACCTGTGGTTGTTTCCAGACTTCACAACCCACAAACACTGAGGACAAATGGGAAGGTCAGGGGAAAAACCTGTATGAGAGAGTAGAGTGGTCCAGCCCCAGCCCCAAGGCAGGGTAGGTAGTGGAGAAGACCAAGGCAGCCACAGCAGCAGCGGGGGCAGAGGCAGCATCTGTTTCTAGAGCTCTAGACCCACGGATTGTGGGGGAAATCTAGTAGCTGACAACACACCCCCACCCCCATTGGAAGCATAAAACTACCTTGACAAAGAGCTCAAAAGTTAAATAAATGTCTGGGGAAATGAACAAAAACCAGACAAAGACGATAGAATGTTACTTTGGTGACAAGGAAGACCAACGTATAGAGACAGAAGAAGACACCAAAGTCAAAGCCCCTGCATCCAAAGCAGGCATAGACAAAGAGAGAAAGAAAAATACACATTAATTCAGGTTCCCTACTCCAAGACTAATGTTTCTTATGAATGTAGATATAAAATAATAATAAAATATTAGCCAAAAGACAAAGTAATTTTAAAGAAATAAAATATTATACATGATAATTATGTTGGAATAATACCAGGAATCCAAGATTGTTTCAATATTCGGAAAACCATAAGCATTTCAGGCCATATAAAAAAAATTATATAATCTCATGATTGTAGAATTTTTTTATCAGGAAAAGTTGTGAAAATGTAACTCATTCTTGTTAAGAATATTAAAATCATAAATACAAATAGACTTTTCTTAAATATGATGATCAGCTTTATCAAAAATTCAAAGCTATTATTACTAGTAATGGAGATGCTAAAGAACATTCTGATTAGATCAGGGGAAAGGCAAGAATGTTCATTGTCCTCACTATTACTTAAATATAGTTTTATAAATATCAGCTATAGCACTGAAAGACTAAGTATAGGCCAAGAGGAAAGAAAAATGATTAATAAGCAATTGATACCCCAAATATTTTGGAGGGAATAAAAGAGCATCCAGATACTGTTGATCATTTCTAGTTACTTCCTGACAATTGTTACTTAAAGAGCTGGAAGCTGTGATTACTGAATCATCTTTGAAAGGCTATTGTGTTTGTCCTTCATTTTTTAAAGAGGTCCATGACAGCAGGGAAATGATGCCATGATTTGCAATTGACTTTGAATTGACTGAGGGAGGGCTGTGATAGGTCACCAGCCTCACTTCTCCTCCAGAGCCATCTGGGTCTGGTGGCCACATATTCATCAGGATGACTGGAGATGGCCCAGGATGCAATAGGAGACCCTAGTTCTTTTAGGCTAAGGCCTTTTCAAGTTCTCACTTTGAATGAGGTAACGCTCACTCAGTGAATAGATCTCTTGAAGAAATAAGTCAAGAGATGATCCCTTTAATTAGAAAAGATGAAAAAGTATCAATCTGGGAGGGAAAGACCCTCAGAATTGTTGTTCTAAAGAGTAACGTTTACCATTGATATTCACTATAAGCCATGAGGGCCCAAAATGCAGCTATTAAGTGGAACTTGGATCCACTAAATTATGGTCCAAAGAAGAAAAGAAAGAAAGAGGAAGAATTTGAAGAAATGTCTTATGAAACACATTGAACTTCCTTAACTCTAGAAAAGAGAATTTATAACAATGGGAAAGGTTGCAAAGTGGCAAGTGATATGGAGAGGACAGGAAATCTTTCTAACAATAAGAAATAAGAAGTAATAAAAAGATGAATGTTTTGAATTCTCTCAAAACACGGACATTTGTATATGTTGTGGAGGGACATTTTGTTCATATATGGGTTGTTTTCGAAGGCTACTGAGGTCCCTTCCACTTCTGCAATTTCATTATTCTTTAATTAGATTAATATAAAGATCTATGTCAGATGATTTGAAGGGAAAGAATTGGGAGCGGTCCTATAGTTCAAGCATGAGCAAACTAGCTATTTGGCATGTTGACTCATAAAGATGGTTTATTGGGAAATGTGATGAATGTGATAATATCATAAATAGTACAATGGCATGCCTTTGCTATGTTCCAGTAAAAAAAATAAAAAGCCTTGTCAATATCTTCTCTAACTTGCACCATTACTGTTAATTTCTCTTCCTTTTGTATTTAATATCTCACTAAACAGGTCTAGTTTGTCTAGAAATGCTATGTTTAAACTTAGCAGTTTATAAGTATAGCTGTCACTGATTGCATAGCTATCCTTGTACATATGTTTTTCACAGAGTTTACCACAATAGTACCACATATGTATAATCACTGATACTATGAATTCTCTTAATGGTGGATGCTAGAAATGCTGGACTACTTATGCAGGATATATCTCTGCTGGGTAAACCTAGAAGCCCCTAAATAGTGCTACACAATGGATAGAGTGCTGGGCCTGGAGTTAAGAAGCTCTGAGTTCAAATCTAATGTCAGACACTAGCTGTGTGACACTAAACAAGTCACTTAAACCCTGTCTGCCTCAATTTCTTCAACCATAAGATGAGAAAAATAATAACATGGACTTCTCTGGGTAGTTTTGAGAATCATGTGAGATAATATTTGTAAAGTACTTAGCATAGTTCCTGGCTCAAAGTAGGCATTTCATAAATAATTACTTATTCACACTCTCTTAAATAAGACTTGAGAGTTGACTGCAGTTAAATTGACCAAAACACAGAATCTTGGATCCCTGTTGGGTTATTGTACTGTAAGATCCTCTACCAAATCCTTTGCTCTCTCCCATACTCCACATCTCTCTGAGAAAGAGAATGGAAGTCTAGTGCTATAGAGAAACTGGCTATAATTCTCTCCAAAAGGACGTAAACTCCTTGAGAACAGGGATGATTTCATATTTTGTTCTGTTTGGTGCCTGGCACAGAAAGTAATAAATACTTATTTTCTGATTGTAATTTAATCATTTCATCATTTCCTTTCACCTCTATACTTATAAAAACATTCTATCCTCTATGTTGGGAAAGTGACAAGCCATACTGTCTTGTGTCTCACATGACAAAATACTCTCACAGAATTAAATCATGATACAAATCTGTGCTAAAACTTCAAGAATGGACCATTATTTGATGCTTTAATGGAGTCAAAGTCTCACTAGTGGGGCTACTCCTTGAAATGCTGCAGATTGTGATCATCCACACCTTGTCATTCAATTTTGATTTTTGTCCAAATTTTATTCTAAGTCTTCCATAATGGATCCATCAGTGAAGCACCTCAAGGATATGTACTTTAGGGGAAATGAAGGTAATTCAGGAAGGTAGCAAGAGTGAAGGATAGCACATATAGCATCATAGTCCCTGCACCCATTCCCTCTAACTCCAATTCTGTTTCCTAATAGACTTTCGTTATGACAGGGTAACCACAGAACAGCTGCAGAGAGAATGCCTTCTTTTGAAAAAAAAAAATATGGTGTCCTTTGCTACAACTCCTCTTTCACTTCTCACCCACTGGTCAAATGCCATCATTGGAATCTACATTCAGAGGGTCCCTGCACACACTAAAGATGATGAGTCTCTTCTTACTACCTTAGCAGAATAATTGGAGCAAATACATCTTGAGACACACTCTGAGTGGTTCATTTGCAAGTATAAGTAAGTTGCTCGATGGATTTGGAAGTGCATCTTTTGTGTGGCCAACTGTTCTTTTCTTAAAGTTAGTAAAGTTTCACAACTTTGAGGTTTGTGAAAAGGGAAAACTGTAATTTTAGCAGACAGTGTTGTTCTTAGGCGTGGACAAACTTGGGTCCCTGCCCAGCTTCCCAACTGTAAGACTCAGCGACTGTAATAGCTTGCCAGTGCCTCTGTTTTCTGCTAATAGACCACAAGCTTCCTTGCGAGTTTTCTATTGTGGAGAAGGATAAAAAGGGATTCTTATGGAATTGCTAGTGGAAAAAGCAGTCACGGAGTACAGTGCCTGCACCAGAAACACTAAAAGGAATTTTCTTATTTTAGTATTCATGGTATTTCTCAATTTTTTGGCAGGAGACAGGCACAGGCTGGCTCGGCTGGCACCTCAGCTCAGAAAAAATCAAAAAAAGGGGAAAATCGAGGCACAGATGGTACCAAGCACTCTGAAACCCTCCATGATGAAAAGTTTTGAGACAGAATCCTCAGGGATTGGGCAGCCGTCCCTTTGATGAAAGGTTTTTCAAAAGAGCCCTTACTCTTCCCTAATGAGATCATATTGGGCTGGGGGCGGGGAAGAGTAGGGCAAAGAAATGTTGAGGAGTGAACTGTATGCAGCAAATTTACTCTTCAACAGTCAAGTACTTCTCATGAACCCGTGGCAATTTACCTGGAATATTTCCAAATGAGGCCTACTCTGACACTCTGGTCTGGCTCCTATAAAAGGGAAAGGGAAATGTGGAATCTACAATACTCTCATTTCTTCCAGACAATTCATCACGCTAAATAAACACACTAAAGGGCTAATATGCAGAAATGATCAATCAGTTTAGGCAATCAACAGGTATTATTATTCTTAAAGGCTGGTTAGAGAAGCATGAAGAACGAAACAATCCCTACTTCCGATGAACTTGTAATCTAATGCGCATCACAAGGAAATATAAAAATAAATATGATATAAAGAAAAAGTGAATCAATATAAACATAAACAAAATAATTTAATACAAGATAGCTTTCAAAACAAAGATCTAGGAGTTTAGAGGGGGATCAGGATTTCTTTATGCAGATGATAGTGCATAAGGTGTATTTTAAAGGAAAAGAGAGCTTTTATGAGGCAGATGTAAAGGGGAAATGCATCCAAGCACAAGAATATGACAAGTGAAAAAGCACAAAAATGGGAGTTAGAATGTGATGCACCCAATAATATAAGGCAAGTTATGCAGATACCAACTCTTCCTGAAATTCAGTTGGAAGAATGAAGAAGTCAGATCCCAGAAGGCAAGAGCAGAACATCTTGTTTTGTTTTTTTTTTAATGTGAAATCTTTGCAAAGAAATTTATGATCTTTGATGGCACATAGTTCATTATATGAAAAAGGTCCTTTGTTCTATTTTGTTTATAGTAGCAGATATAAAAGTATTTTGTAGTGGAGTCAGATGGAGTAGTGTACAAATTCCAGGTCTGTTACTTCCATGATATTAGGTAAATCTCCTACTTTATATGGGTTTCATTTCATTCATCTGCAAAATGAAAAAATTGTACAAAGTGACCTTGAAGATTTGATATTATATAGGAAGGCAACGTAAGCATTGGACTTGGAATCAGGAAGAACAAAGTTCAAATCTTGTACCAAACATTTATTTGCCATATGACTCTGGGCAAATGATTTAACTTCTCCTTAGCTCAGTTTCATTATCTATAAAATAAGGATACTGGAATTAATGGCCTTTAGGGTCCCTTCTAGTTCTAAATCAATGATCATTTGATCTCTCTGATTTTCTGATTTGGGGATGGTTTCAAGAAAAGGACAAGTTTAATCATGACTAAGAAAAGATAATAACTGCTTCCAGATTTCCAATAAGAGCAAGTACCTGAGGAAATAAGTGAATTTTCAGCCGTGTCATTTCCGACTTGTTTTGCAATGATGGAATGAGGATTTAGCAACTGTGCCACCTATAAAAAAGTAATAAATAATAACAAGAAATATTTAATTGAGGAAAAGTAAGCATGTATTTCCAAGTTTAATATCCCCTTGAAATTCATGAATTCTTAGAATCAAAATGAATTTGTATTTTTTTCTTAAGTAAGTACTCCAAAGAGATAACTTCCTGTTTTAAAGGAAGCAGTTAAAAAGGCTGCTAAGAAAACATCAAACACTATCAGGATAATATCTGTTGAGTATACATGAGTCAGAAGCTCAGAGAAAGCATTAGATTTCTCAAATATAGTTTGCCTGCCCCCACCCCTGCATTTTATGGTCTTTTTCTTCCCTGGTAGGCAAACAGTGCCTTCATCTTGACCCTGGCACAGGACCCCTATTTCTTTGTCCTGATTCCTCCCTTTAGTGCATCCTGTTCTTCCAACAAAAATATCATGCAGATTTTGTATTGTCTTTTCCTACTCAATTTTAATAATAATAGCTAGCACTTATATAGTACTTTAAGTTTGCAAAAACTTTACAAATATTGTCTCATTTGGTCTTCATAATAATTGTGAGGGGTTGATGCTCTTATAAGTCCCATTGTATAGAAAAGGAAACTGAGGTAGAGGTTAAATGACTTTCCCAGACAATTAGTGTCTGAGATCAGATAGGAACTCATGTCTTCCTGACTCCTAATTCAGGGCTCTCTCCACTGACTAGCTGCCATTTCCTAGTCTTTTCTGTTTTTTACCTTGGCTATTGCTCTCTCTGATTTACTGTGGTCATTATGGCAATAATGACACTGAAAACATTAAGAGGCTTTTGTAATGCTTCAAAGTTTACACATTGCTTTATAGTTATCATATCATGTTTGTCATCATAAAATCCTATGAGTTAAGTACTTTTATTTCTATCATACAGGTGAGCAAACAGGTTCAGAGTAGGGACTCACGCAGTAAGTGCGTAAAGACACAGAAGTAAAGAAAAGAGGACTGGAATGAGTGCCCAAAGACCTGAATTTGAGTCCTGACCCTTCTGTTTTTCTTATTGGTATAAGTATGGGCTCTTGGCAATTTCTTTTTCTGTGACTTGGCTATAATGCTATCAACAAGATTTTATGCTACTTCCCCCAGCTTATTTTAATAATAGCCAATATTTATACAGTGCTTTAAAGTGTGCAGAGTGCTTCACAGATTGTCCCACTTGATCTTCACAAAAACCCTGGAAGGCAGGTACTATTATAAGTCCAATTTTACAGATGAGGAAAATGAGACAGAAGGAGGTTAAACTGACTTTACTCCAGAAGCATAACTAGCATGAAAAAACTGAGGGTTTGGTCCAGGGCAACAATACTCTACCAGATATAATGTACCACATGGATATCTTTCTTCTTCTCATATCATACTTTGTGGTCTTTTACTGAGGTTTGACATGGTAACCTCTAGGACACCACCCAGTGACCCATGGACAAAGCATATTTCTTCAGGTGGTCACCATACCCCAGTAAGAGATGATCAGAGATAAATAACCCTCTTTCTTGTTACACCTATGCCCCATGGTGGTATAATACCTATGAGTAGCACTGTTCTCATTCTCCTGACTGAATTTTCCCTAAATGCAATGACTTCTTGTTAGAGATCTATCTAAATCACATAATTATTCTTAGGATGAAATTAGATAATGTGTACAAAAGCAGTCTGTAACTGTAACTTCTACACATTGAAAAAATTGATAGTTTCATCTATTACTATTATTATTAACAATGATGTTTAAAGCAATCAATAAGTATTATTGCATTTTATCAGGGACCTAATGGAGACAGTGTTTAACTCTAAGGAGTGACCTTAATCAACCAGTTAAATGATTATTATGGACCAGGCACTGTGCTAAGTGTTAGGGATATTAAGAAAACAAAAGAAAGGTATAGTTCCTCATCTCAATGACTTCATAGTATAATGGAAGCGATAATCAATCTACAAGGTATTGACAAATAAAATATACATATATATGATAAATTATAAATAATCACAGAGGAAAGACACTAAAATCATGGGAGATGGACAGAAGTTTTTCCTGTAAAAGGTCAGATTTAGAGAAATTCAAATTAAAACAACTCCAAGGTATCACTTCAAACCTATAAGAAAGATTGATATAAAAGAAAAGGAAAATGACCAAATTTTGGAGGGGATGTGGTAAAATAGGGACTCTAATGCACCATTGGTAGAATTGTGAGTTGATCCAACCATTCTGGAGAGCAATTTGAAACTATGTCTCAAACGCTGTAAAACCATGCATATTCTTTCAGCAGTATATTCAGCAGTATCACTACTAGGTCTAAAGCCTCAAAAGGAAAAGGACCTATATCTACAAAAATATTTATATTGTAGTGGCAAAGAATTGGAAAATTAGGGGATGCCCATCAATTAGGGAATGGCCAAACAAGTTCTGGTATACGATTTTGACAGAATACTATTGTGTTATAAGAAATGATGAACATGATGCTTAAAAAAAGGGGGGGAGGTGTTTTAAACCAAGATGGGAGAGTAGAAGGAAGGACTTGCTCTAGCTCTCCCCTCATAATCCATATATCTGTAAGAAAACATCTCTAAACAAATTCTAGAGTCACAGAAACCAGAAAATGATAGAGTGAAAGAGATTTCCAGCCCAACACAGCCTGTAAGGCCAGCAGGAAGGGTCTATCACATCAGGCTAGAGTGGAGCACAGTCCAGCCTTGGTTACACAGCACCAACAGGACTGAAGCAGGTTTCAGGGCACATAATCACAGGTAGCAGCTGCAATTCTCAGATTTCTCAACCCACAAATGCCAAAGACAGTTTCAAAGGTGAGTAAGAAAGCTCTTTCACCCAGGTGAGAGGTCCGCCTGACCTCAGGGTAGCAGCAGCCACTGCAGCAGCAACTTCAACTTTTGGAGCCCTCAGCCTAAATACCCTGGGGGAATTGAGTTGTTGCTCTGGGTCTCAGTTCTGAGTGATGGTCCTGGGGTGAGGAAGAGGGCTGGCATAATGGAGCTGGTGGTGACTGTGGAAAAGGAAACATACTTGCAGATCTTGGGCAGAAAACAGTGCTTCTGGTTGCTCACAGACCAGAGTGGAGGGCAGGAGTGGAGTAACTCTCCCTTGATTGTGCCATCTTAGAGGAACTGAGAACTTACAGTTCCCTAGAATAGATCCTCCACTTGACAAAGGACTCAAAAGTCAAGTATGGGAAAATGTCCAAAAAGGGGGAAAAATAAGACTATAGAAAGTGACTTTCTTGGTGAACAGGTATTTTCTTCCATCCTTTCAGATGAGGAAGAAGAAAACATACCATCAGAGGAAGACATAAAAGTTAAGCCTTCTACATCCAAAACCTCCCAAAATATGCAATATTCTCAGGCCATGGAAGAGTTGTAAAAGGATTTTGAAAATCAAGTAAGAGGGGTGGAGGAAAAGCTGGGAAGAGAAATGAGAGCAATGCAAGAAAATCATGAAAAGTGAGTCAACAGCTTGCTAAAGAAGACCCAAAAAAATGCTGAAGAAAATAACACCTTTAAAAATAGACTAACCCAAATGGCAAAAGAGATCCAAAAAGTCAATGAGGAGAAGAATGCTTTAAAAAGCAGAATGGCCCATATCAAATTATTTGCCTTCAAAGAGGGTGGAAAGAGGAAGAGAGGAGGGAGAGAATTTGTAACTTAAAATTTTTAAAAATGAAAGTTGTTTTTGTTCATATTTACTTTAGAAAAAATAAAAATAAATTAAAAAAGATAAACAAATTGAGGAAATAAACATAGGCAAAAAAGCAGACAAAAGTTAGATTTGAAAATTGAAAGAAACAAAGGAAATCAGTGGGCAGAGATGAGAAAGGAGAGCATTACAGGAATTGGGTCAGCCAGTGAAAATGTCCATTATCAAGAGAAAAGAGTAAATATTTCTTAAGCATCTACTATGTGCCAGACATGTGCTATGTATTTTATAAATATTATCTCATTTGATTCTTACAACAGTCTTCAAAATTGGTTGTTATAATTTATTCCTATTTTACAGATGAGAAAACTGAAGAATAAAAAGATTTGATGGCATCCAGTAAACTTGGGCTTGAATTGGAGATCTGTTACTTATTCCTTCTATAACTATGGATAAGCAATCATACCTGGAGATTTTGTTATCTGTGAAATGAGGGTTTTGGCCCGAATAATATGATTATAGATATAAAGCTGGAAGGGACTTCAAATGGAACCTAATCTAATCCTCACATTATGCAGAGAAAGAACCTGGGGCCCAGGGAAATGTAGTGAATTTGAACACAGTTCCTCTGATTCAAATCAATGCTCTTTCAAGGATCTTTCGTGTCCTATATACCTCCAAAAACTACGTTATAGCAGGCAGTAACTATTTATTAAATGTAAACTATTTGCCAAGTACTGGGAAATACATGCTTAATATGGGACCTAAACCTAAAAATCTCAGTTTAAGGACCAACTGTACCAGCTCAGCCAGCCAGCCAGGTCAGCTTGTAGGGCTTCAGTTTTCACCCCTATAAAATAAAGATATTGACCTAGATAGATCATGTGTAAGATCATTTTTATTTCTAATATCACATAATACTGCAAATTCAGGTATTTTGTATACATAGATACAGCCTGATGTACCACTGGGTATAGGATATCCTAAATGGAACATGCTTATATATTTGAGAAATTTTTCATACTACTTTCATGTTAGCATTTGCTTTTCACTTTCTCTATAGTCATCTAAAATAAGGTGTCAATCAGTGGGCCAGTTGAGGTGAAGCTGGAAGTGTTAAATATGCGGAAGATATCAGTGAGCATGTTACCCAATATTAGATGGGGAAATGAATTATTTAATGTCATTCTCTATTAACCTAACAGTTAAAATTGGACCCAAATATACATAAAAATGAAATAAAACAATTAGGTAACACTTTAAGTGGTTCATTATTATTAATTCATTTAGTATTCATTGTAACTCTGCTGGTCATAATGAATTCATTTGATATTAATATGGATGTTCAGCAGCAATTTCTTTGCAATGCAGTTTTAATTCATGTGCCATTAAAATAAAGCAGTGCCCAAATTTATATTTATTTTCTTGAATGCTGTACATGGTTACTAATTTTTAGGAACATTTTAACACTGATTATTATTTCCTTTAAGTTTAGGCAAATATCTTAGCCAAAGAACACACCTTGGTCATGAACTGTATCCTAACTCTTAGAATTGGTGGAAATTTTAGGATTAAAATGGCCTCTGTTACTGGGAAAATGCAGTGACTCACAGTTAATACAGTTTGTCATATTCTCAGGTGCTCTGATGTTTAGTCATTTTTGATATCTATAAAGCTCTTTTCATTGCTTAATAATAACACAGTAGCAGCAATGACTCTTTTGACCTCCAAAACAGTGTTCTGCTTTGAGGAAATTTAAATGTATTTTAATTGTTTCATTGAGATAACTTAATCTTGTTAGGTTTCAAAAAAAGACATTTAAACAATATGGTATTTTGGTATGCAAAAGTCCACCTCCATATAGTGATGACTTATTGGATTATAACCTGAGTGAAGGATAGCTATGCTTAACAAAGGTCTATAGGGCTTATATATCTATAGGTCTATAGGGATAGTCTTGACTGTCAAACACTCATGAATTCATTCATTCAAGTAGACATACTTTTGGTTTCTACAGGGCAACCATCAGGCATTACCTAGAGGGGGATCTTTATCACCAACTAAAATTACATTTAGTCATTTAGGTCATTTCCTATTCAAGGAGCAGCAGCAGTAGTGGTAGGAGAACAAGAACAAGTACAAGAAGTAATGATAGCTAACATTTGTGTAGAATATTAAATTTTGTAAAGTGCTTGATGAATATTTTGTCCTCACAAAAATTTGTGAAGTAGATACTATGATTATTACCATTTAACACATGCATAAATTAAGACAAGGTGGAGGTTAAATTTCTTACTCAATGTACATAGCTAGAGTGAGTGTCCCAGGTTGGATTTGAACTCAGGCTATAGCTCAAGTATCCATCTACTTCACAACCTTCATCATAAAGAGTTCTCAAAAGCTATGCCAATGGAGTTTGAGCTCTGGCAGATTCTACCAAGGTATAAAAGATTTACATTTGATCATGGCAACAAGACTGTGTCTGCTACATAGTAGCCAACCACAGAAAAGTTCATCATCAGTGGGTTGGCCATAAGGTAATAAATTCTTTGGCCATGGTAACTTATTAAAGATGAATCACAAGCTAAATTACTGAAAGAAGCATTCACTTCAATGAGATATTGGGTCAACTGAAGTACTTAAGGATGAACACTTTGAGAAATGGAAATGAAGTTGAATTCAAATTTCCTGAGTATACATCCAGTGAAACACCACCTACACTTCACTGTTGAAGGGTACTATTTTCCCTTTTGCTATAATATGAAAATTAACATGTTGGAAAGATAAACAAAAAACAAAACTAACAGTAGGATTTTTTTCCAGGCTTTACCATCTTTTGGACATTCTTTTCTCTGACTTAGCAAGGTTACCTTTGGAAACTCAACCCATGTTTCTGGGTTATTTTTTTCCTAATTCAACCAAAGATATACTAGGGAAAGAAAAACGTTCAAACTCCAAAATTATTTTAAATTAGATCTTTCGGCAACCTCACTAATTTGCCATATGTTCTACCTTGGAAGGTAGTTATGATGGTAAAATAAGACGATTAATTTGAAAATACTCTAAAACAGTTTAAAGCACCATAATTGTATGAACATTAATATTTTTATTTCCTACCTTCATTAAATGGCATGTAGAACTCAATTATTATTCAATGTCATTGTAAATGAAGCTATTGCTCAAAACAAAGGTAAGGTTAGTTATATAGGTGGAGTGATACAAACACATACTCCTTTATCTGACATTTCAAAAAATCATCCTTCATCTCTAAGTGTAAGCAAATGTGAGGGTTTTTTTAATCCATTCCTTGTATTCTATGGCTCCCCCAAAGTACATTAGATTGCTCTTTTCCTTGTCCCAAAATTAAAGAAACAAATCAGACACAGAGAAAAAATTCATTTTCTTTCTAATCTTCTGCAATTTGTTTTCCTTCTCCATTATTCTATGTAAATTGTACTTTTTAAAGCCACTAATGACTTCCTCATTGTGTTTTCCCTTCTGGAGCTCTTTAAAACTTTCAACACTGCTGATGATATCCTTCCCTCAACATCCTCTTTCGTTGTATTCCATGACTCTCCTAGCTCTCCTCCTACTTTTCTGAGGGTTTCTTCTCTGTTTCCTTCTATAACTGCTTTTTACCTCTTGCCCCATATGTGAACATATTTGAAAGTTGTGTTTTGCCCTCTGATCTTCTCTATATACAGTCTATATTGAAACACTTACTAAGAAAGTTCATACAACAACCACCAGGACCAGTGCTATCTCACTTGTCCCTGGGATTTCCTCAGACTACAATGCATTTGGCTTAGGCCACTGAACCTCAAAACACTGGGAATAGCATTGTCCTCCAAGCCATGAATCTTGCTCTCAACCTTGTGAAATTAACTCAATTAGATTCTGCATAAATTTTATTTACATATTGTAGTTCAAATGTTTTCTTTCCCTATTAGACAGTCATCTCCTTTAGGCCAGGGATTCTTCTTGTATTTCTCTGTATCCCCAATACAAATTAGAACAATCCCCCATTAGAACAATGTCTGACATATGACAAATATTTAATAAGTAAATACCTACTGAATGACTAAAGAAAGTGCCTACTTTCCTAAAAAATACCATTCTGATGGTTAATCAATTTCCAAAAAAAAAAGCAGGTGAGCCCCAGACCCTTGAAAAAAACAGCACCGCCCCCAGACCACCTATCCAGTTATCAGCCCACCTCTCATACTGAGAACCTGGGAATCACCGCTGTGGCAGTTGAGCCTGGAAGCTGTTCCCGTGGGTGCTACTGTAACATTTGCTTCACAACCAGAAAAGAAAATGCTTGCCAACAAAGTAACTGGCAATGTCAAATGGTTAGGATTTTATTAATGGAAATGACATTAAGGATGTCATGTTGCCATCTGTTTTATTACTGCACCTTAAGGGTCATACAAAACTTTGTATCTGACTTCAAGCTGAGAATATATGTATGTATGTATGTATATTTACATACACATATATGCATATGTATGCACATGTGTGTATATGTATACACATGTGTATATGTGTGTGTACATATATATGCCTGTGTCTATATCTGTGTCTGTGTGTTCTTTATTAGAGCATGGACTATTTGAAAGAAAGAATTGTATTATTACTCTATTTGTAGACAAGGTTTTTAGCACAGTACTCTTCATATAGTAAACATTTGATAATTTTACAAAATTCACTCATTTATTCATTCATTCTCTTACACAAGTTGCCTTTTGAACTACATTGTATCATCCCACCCATACAATACTTTAGTCATGCATGGTAGGTGATTAATAGATATATCATTTTGTTAATGCTAGAAATTATTTTCATTATTCAGTTATATGTATGTGTATATAAGTAATGTAAATAATAATCATCACCATTTATATGGTGCTTTACTGTTTGCATACATTTTTAAATCTCATTTGATTCTCAAAACAGCCATTGAAGGTAGGCATTATTATTATCTCTGTCTTACAAATGAGGAAGTTGAGACAAAGAAAGGTTAAAAAACTTCCCTATGCTCAAAAAACTAGTAATTCGTTGAGACAGGATTTGAACTAGCTCTTCCGACGTTCCTTTATGGCTCTGTAGGCACTGTGCTGCTTAGCTACATCACTTTTTTTTCAAAATGCTCAATTTCTTCTTTGGTCCTATGTGAGGGTTAGTTTTAATGACCTCTGATGTCCCTTTACATCCTAAAACAATAATCAAACTGTTCATTTACAAGTAGCATTGACACAATTTCTAAACAGTCTTCTACGAAGTTAGAGAGTTCATCCATACTCAATCTTTCTTTGTTCTTTATGAATCGCTGTAGCCAGTTCCATCTGTAATAGTAAGATATTGAGCTTCACTAGACCAGTCCCCAGATGTGGTCTCCTCCCAAATCAGTTTCCTGAAGCCATTTCCACTTGATAGATGCAGCTGGAGCTTTTGATCAATGTCATAGGCTTAAAGAACCGAAAGTCACCTCTTTGTCATGGAGTAGGAAGTAGTATGTTTTTAATGGAGTCTCCTTAATTTTTCATGATTTCAAAAGTTCTTCAATTACTATTTTTTCTTGCCAAGATACAATCGTCCTCTTCATTTTTAAGCATTTTTGGCTTGAGAGTTTCAAGTATATTTTGCTAAGTTGCACTGTTTTTCCCTAATGTATAAAAAGTATATCATCTCTTTATTATCATCTCAAGTCAAGAATTATTTATTAGGTTCCTACTATGTGGCAAGAAGCATGATAAATGCTGCCTGATGATTCTGAATGTCAAGTATTCAATGCCTTTTGTATTGTATCTTAAAAACAGTGGAAACATGCTTTTTCAAGCATTAGGTCAACTAGACAGCAATGCTAAGATTCTCAGTGATCTGAGATGAATTAATATAGCAATAGTTTAAATGTTAGCTGCCCATCTATAATCTCCCTCTGCTACTAAGAGTGAAACTCTGTACCATAAGCAATCATATAACCTTCATTCCAAAATTTGTAGGAATCATAACTCCTATTAGAGTCATGAGTCAAAGCAAGTCTCCAGGAAAGCTTGTCATAAGTCTTAAAATTTTCAGTTGGACTTTAGGTTTACCAGTTGTCTATTTACATTTGTTCTTCTTAAAAAATAAGACAGCATAGATAAGTATTAAGGATCACATGCTTGTTAAATACAACATGGTATTAAGGGATAGTGTGGGAACTGGAGTCAGGAAGGCCTAGGCTTGATTCCTGTCTCAGACACTTAACATGAGCCTGTGTAAGTCACTTATACTCTGTACCTCAGTTTCCTCAACCCTATAATGAGGGACTGATGAGCTCTCAACTCCACTCCAGCAAAATTCTATGTATTTTATACAATCAGCAATGGTTTTATGGGTCAAATCATAAAGGATTTTTCGTATGCAGTGTACCAAGGAATAAGGATGGGTTTTTTTTACTCTATAGCCATAGAGTCTAAAGTGAGGGAAGTACCTGTAAATCCTTTCTAGGTCAGATAATCAGTATGAGGACACCTATATTAGAGACAAGGGTTGCTATTGGGCCAGTATTACAGAATAACTGATATTCATACTTACCGTCTTGCTAAACTAAATGCATTGACTAGAAACTGAGAATAGAGGAAAAATTCAAAACGCAAAATTGCATTAGCTGGTCCTCAGCCATCACAGTGTGGAAGAAAGTGCAATGGACAGAACTGAATTAGGAATAAAGGTCTATAGTCTCAACTTTGTAACATGCACAAGTCATTTCTCAGAGACTTAGTTTCCTACTAATAAAACAAGATTTTACTAGAGGATTTCTAGTGTCACACACACACATACATTGATTCATCCATTCAATGAAATATTTATGGACCACTTACTTTGTGCACAATCTGGTCATCTGTCTCTCTGCTACAAGTCTTACCCTACACATCTCAAAAAATGATCTTTTATCTTTTTATGATTTTATCCATGCCATCCTAGTCAATAAACTGTAGTGGTTTCCAATCATCAATCCTTTATTTGCTGTCCAAAGAATTTTATAACATTCCTTCTCCACCCTTTTCCATTCTTCCTTCACCATACAACTCCCCACATACTTTGGTGTCCAGTGACAATGGCCTCCTTGCTGTTTCTCACAGAATGTAATATTCTTTCTGACTCAGAAAATATTCACTGACTATGGCTGGAATGATCTCCCTCCTCATCTCCATCTTCTGACTTCCTTCAAGTCTAGTTTAAAATCCTTCCTTTTACAAGAAGACTTTTCTTTTTTTCCTTTCTTGATTCTAGTGACTTTTCCTTTTGATTTCCAATTTGCCCTGCATAAAGCTTGTTTGTGCGTATTTGTTTGCATGCTACTTCCTCATTAGAGTTTGAGATCCTTGGGTGCAGACACTGTCTTTTATCGATCTTTGTATCTTTCACACTTAGCCAAGTGCCTGGCATATAGTGGATGTTTAATAAATGATTATTGCCTTAGGGATGGAAAGTATGTGAATGTTCTATTGTTGATTCCTGTTTCAGTTGGAAAAAAAATGAAGCTCCTAGTTTTCCATTTTTTTAGTTCCTCTTTTATTTGAAAAGACATGCGTGTATATATAGATATATACATATATGCATGTATGTATATGCATATGTATGTTTCTGTCCATGAGCGATAGAATGTTGCTGGAATGATGGAAATAACACAAACCACTTTCAGTTAAGACTAGAAAATCTAGGTACCAGGAGAAGGATTGTGATGACCTTTTAGGGTCCCTTCCAATAATTCAAACTGGGAAAAACAAATTGAATTTGGTGCACTGATTGGGGTTTCAATGAGTATTTGACCATGTCCGAATCTAAGAGTCTTAGTACCAATGTCAGCACTGGCTCTAGGGAGGGCAGGAACTGGAACATTGCCAGATAATAAAACTGGGATTGATTTATTGGCTTATAAAATAAAATATAATATTATGCACATTTCATCTGTAGCACTTTCATCAGTGAACCTAAAAGCACTTTTAATTATAGCTATTCTAACAATACGCTAATGAGGCAGGCAAGAATTATTAGGCTTCCTCTGAGAATTTCAGAAGTGATAGGAAAGAAAGACTTTTTTTTCCAATAAACAAAAGTTTCACATTTTTTTCTCTACTCCAAAGGTTGCAAAAAAAAAAAAATGGAACCATTAGTTGTTTCCTTTTACTCTTCTAAAATGGATTTCCAAAAATAGAATGCTATATGCAATAGATATAATCAGAATTTTGAAAATAAGAATAATAAAAATTTGAGCATTGTTACAAATCATCCTTATAAGGATACTATTCTAGGAGTAAAAATATGCTAAAGACTAGTAAAGGTCATATTTGCAGGAATTATATAAAGTGTTTAATGTAGGTAATAATCTGTCAAATTTATGGGAATAAGAGAGCTTTCCCTCAAAAATCTACATATTATAGGTAAAGGGGCTATTATATTTCATCCTGAATCCTATACTGGACTTTCCAGTGATCAGAATTTCTCTGTTTCATGGACCCCTTTGGTAGACTATTGAAGCCTGTGGATCCCTTCTCAGAATAATGACTCTAAATCCATAAAATCCATAAAATACACAAGACTAAGAAGAAATCAACCATACTGAAAAATAGTTATTAAAATATTTTTAAGCAGGTTCAAAGACAATCTCTCCCCTAGAACTTTAGCTTTAGATAATTCATTTTTAAAACTACCTTTGTTACCGAAATATTATAAGGGTTCTCTTTGTATTTACATTTGTCCTTACTCTGAATTACTTAAATTTTTTAAAAACAATTTCAGCAAATCAACACAAAAGCTGATAAATCCAAAATTCCTTATTAGATTAAAACAAGAATAATAGTCATTAGAACTGTGTTTACCACAGTGCAAACGGAAATAAAATCAACTGTGCTTTATTCATGATCAAAGACATTTTTTTTCTAGTGTTGGAAGTGACTTCAGAGGCCATCTAACCATATCCTCTATTTTTCAGCCAAAGAAACAGAGGCCAAGAATAGATAAGTGACTTGCCCAAAATCATACTGATATAGACCTATAAGCATCAAAATGGATTCAAAACCAGATTCTCTGCCTCAGTAGTAAATGCCCTTTCTATACCATACTGCTTCCTCCCAAAGCATATTTGAGGAACAGCTCTACGCCACATATGTATAAACAGCTGCAGTAACTTTGGTGAAGTGTTTGTGAGATATTGATTGATGTTTCATTGTATCACTGGCAGAGGCAGGATCTAAAACAAGCAATGAAGGAAAAAAAATATACAGTATAAATATGGTAACAGGTTTCTAAGAATATATCTAATTGGAGGAAGGTAACTTAGTAAAAGAAATTTAATTTAAAAAATTAGCCTGATGGCAGGTATTGATGTTCTGATATGTAAATTTACATAATTCTCAGAATCACACAAAATTTCAGTTTGGAACCTATATGGTGTATCAGTAAGCACCCCAACATACTGAGGGGGTCTTACCACAGGTTCTTAGATCTTCATTTATGAAAGGAAAGGCTGCTTTTGAGGGGTCAACAATCACTTTAATTACATTCAACATACAGGGACCAAGAAGCAGACTTGAAATTGCCTGACCATTACATACATACATAGTTACTAGAGAGGGAAACACCAACATCTGAGTTTTCAAAGCAGGGGGGCTGCTTAGTGGCTTCCCAGAGACTCATCTGCCACACAAACCTTCTTCCAAAATTAAGCCCCAAAGTAAAACCTCCCCTCAGAGAACATATACTCTTTTTAGAGCCAGAGAGCATGACCTCCCTTGATCCAGTGCCTCATTAGCAATCAGCAAAAGGTGTGGGCCTGCATAGGAAATATGCTTCTGCAAATCAAGCCTCCCTCAATAGCCCCACCTGAGGCCTATCAATGAGCAGGGAAGATTTTTAAATCCCATTACACAAGGCTGTGTAGTCAAATTCATACCTGAAAAAGTTGTTGCTGTTTGTATTTCATTCTCATAGGGGACCATGATGACATCAAGGAAGTGATGCCATAACAAGCAAGTGAATTGGATTTAAGTGAGGGAGGGCTGTGCAAAGTCACCAGCCTCCCTTTCTCCCCTGGAGTCAACTGAGTCAAGTGGCAAGATATATATATATATATATATAGATAGATAGATAGATATAGATATCTATATAGAGATGTAGATATCTATTTATCTATATAGATATCTATATATAGATCTATTTATATATATATATATACATATCCATGTATACATATATCTATATATATAGATATACACACACATATACATATATATCAGGATCACTGAAGATGGTCCCAGATACAATGGGAGACCTTGGCCTTTTTTTCAAGGTAAGGTCTTTAACAGCTCTCAGTTTAGGCTAGGTAAGAAATCAGGCAGAGAATGGTCTTTTATTAGTCAAAAAAAAAAAAAATCAGTCTTGAAGGGAAAGAAATAGATGCCCCACTGCAGACCCAACAGTTGAATATCTGTTTTCCTCCTTCCTTCCTTCCTTCCTTCCTTCCTTCCTTCCTTCCTTCCTTCCTTCCTTCCTTCCTTCCTTCCTTCCTTCCTTCCTTCCTTCCTTCCTTCCTCCTTTCCTTCATTCCTTCCTCCCTTCCTTCCTTTCTTCCTTCTTCCCTTCCTTCCTTTCTTCTTTCCTTTCTTCCTTCCTTCCTTCCTTCTTTCCTTCCTTCCTTCCTTCCTTCCTTCCTTCCTTCCTTCCTTCCTTCCTTCCTTCCTTCCTTCCTTCCTTCCTTCTTTCCTCCCTTCCTTCCTTCCTTCCTGCCTACCTTCCTCACCCCCTCCCTCTTTCTACCCCTTTCTTTTATTTCTCTCTCTCTCTCTGTCTCTCTTTCTCTCCCTTCCCTCTATCCACATAGGGTATATCATATCCTTACCTGCTGGTGCTCTGCACAAAGGAATGCAAATTTTGATTGACAAAAGTCTTTTTTTTCCGTTAAGATCCTTAAACCCAAACCACTCTGGCTCTCATTATTTGGCCAGCCATGGATCCCAGGGCAAGCCCTACTTGGTTATTGTTTAGCTGGGGCCTGATTGGCTCAGAGTGAACATAAATAACGTTGTTTTGCCCAGAAACCTGAAACAGCGTCTCCTCTGTAGCACCCTGTAATCCACAGTCATACAGAAGTGATACACTGCAGGAGCAGAAAGAGATAATACAATTTCTGACATGACCAAAGTGTTTATTTGTTTTGACTATATACTTGTTATGCAGGAAAACTTGCATTTGGAGGAGAAAGGGAATTAGTAGGTAGTGATAGAAATTTTTAAAAAGGAGTATCACTGATACTGTTTAATGGATGGAGAATATAAATGCAGAAAAGGACCCAAAGTTGACAAAATTTTATAGCTTATTAAATATAATATATACTTAACAAAAAAGCTACGATTATGTAATCCTCTTTCTTGTTCTTATTTGTATATTGAAATGTTTCTTGAAAATTGTTCAATTTGGTCAAAGGATAGGAACAGGCAGTTTTCAGAGGAAGAAATTAGAACTACATATATATAGTCATATGAAAAAATGTTCTAAAACGCTATTGATTAGAGAGACACAAATCAAAACAACTCTGAGGTACCACATCACACTTATCAGATTGACTAACATGACAAACAGGAAGATGATAAATGTTGGAGAAGATGTGGGAGAATTGGAACACTATTCATGTTAGTGGAGCTGTGAGCTGATCCAACCATTTTGGTGAGCAATTTATGACTATGCCCAAAGGGCTATAAAATTGTGCATATCCTTTGACTCAGTAATACCACTTCTAGGGCTATATCCCAAAGAGATCATAAAAATGGGAAATTTTTATATACCTATACATATACAAAAACAATTATAGCAGTTCTTTTTGTGGTAGACAAGAACTGGAAATCGAGAGGATACACATCAGTTGAGGAGTGGGTAAACAAGTTGTGGTATATGAATGTAATGGAATACTATTGTGCTATTAGAAATGATGAACAGGCAGACTACAGAAAAACCTGGAAAGACTTATATAAACTGATGCTGAGTGAAGTGAGCAGAACCAGAAGAACATTATACACAGTAACAGCCACAGTGTTCACAGTTGTTCACAGAAATGCAGGGACCTAAAACATTTCCAAAGGACTCTTTATGCAAAATGGCATCCACATCCAGAGAAAGAAATACAGTCAGAACTCAGAATGAAGAAGACTATTTTCTATTTTGTTACGTTTTGTTTTTTCTCATGGTTTCTTGCATTCATTTTAATTCTTCTATGCAACATGGCTAATGTGAAAATGTGTTTAATAAGAATATAAGTGTGAAACTCATATAAGATTGCATGCTGTCATGGGAAGGGAGGGAGGAGGGAGAGGGAGAAAACTTAAAACTTATGGAAGTGATTGCTGAAAACTGAAAACAAATTAATTATTAAAAAAATTGTTCAATTCATAGTTTTAAAAAGAGAAGTTGAAGGAAAAAAAAAAAGCAAGGAGTCATCCTACCTTTGTTCTAAACCTTCTGGTGAGGAGAATTTCAAAGTTTCCCAAAGCACCTCATTCCAAGTTTGCAAACCTCCAAATGGGAGAAAGATTTTCCTTATGTTACATCTAAATTTTTCTCTTGGCAACTGGCATACATACTTTCAATTTAGTTTTTGAGGCTACACAGAACCAATCCAATTGCTTTTAAAATCTAACAACCGTCTAAAATATGAAGGTAGCTATTATAGTCTCCTATGAGTATTCTCTCCTCTAGGCTAAATATCCCTTTTTCCCCCAGTGGATCTTCATATGACGTGAATGCATCATCCGGTTACCCTCCTCTGGACATTCTACAGCTTATTCAAATGCTTCCTAAACTTCATGTTCCCCTCACTTCTTGATAAAATTTCCCAAGAAACTGGACATTTGGACATTACTTGGCATTACATAATTTCTTTAAAAAGATACAGCTTCTCTGAGCCTGAGTTTCCTTAGTCAATCCATGAAGAATCATTTATATTAAGCACTTACTTAAGCAAAGTGAGAATTGTGGGGAATAAAAAATATGAAAAAGCAAAAGACAGTCCCTGCCCCCGGCCTTAAAAACCTGTGGGGAGGCAATGTGAAAATAAATATATTCAAAACCAGCTAGATACAGGACAAATGAGAAATAATTAACAGAAAGAAGGCACTAGAATTAAGAGGGCTGAGGAAAGCTTCCTGTAGAATGTGGGATTTAAAGGAAGTCAGGAAGATCACTAGTCATAGTAGAGAAGGGAAAGCATTCCAGCCATGGGGAAGTAGTAGAGAAGATTCCTGGAGGCAAGAGATGGTTTGTCTTATCAAGGAATGTCCAGGAGGCCAATGCCACATAATCAAAGATCATATGGAGAAGTAAGGTGTAAGAAGTCTGGAAAGGTAGAGCTAGGTTGTGAAGGTCTTTGAATGCAAATTTAAATCCAAACAGCATTTTGCTTTTGATATAGGAGGTTATCTGAAGACACTGGAGTGTATTGAGAAGGGGGGTGACATGGTCAGATCTATGCTTTAGAAAATTCATTTTAGTAGCTGAATGGAGAGGAGAGAGACGAGGTAGGCATATCCACCAGGCAGTTCTAGCAATGATCCAGATGTGAGATCCTGAGATGTTCTGCAATAACAGGAAAGAGAGGAAATAGGGAGAGTTTGGGGTAGGTAGGTTTCACAGTGGATAGAGCACTGGGCTTGAAGTCAGAAAGTTATCTTCCTGACTTCAAATCTAGCCTCGGGCAATTACTAGCTATGTTACCCAGGGCAAGTCACTTAACTCTGTTTCATTTCCTCACCTTGTGAAATGAGTGGGAGAAAGAAATAACAAATCACTCCAGTACCTTTGCCAAGGAAACCCCAAATGCTGTCACAAAGAGCCAGACATGAATGAAAACAATGGAACAACAATAGAGAGGGTTTAGGGGGAAAGATGAGTTTTCATTTGTAACACTTTGACTTTAAGATGCCTAATTGAAAATCCAATTCAAGATGTCTGAAAAGGCAGTTGGAGATAGGAGACTGGAGGTCAGCAAAGAGTTTAGAGCAGGATAGACAGAACTGACAATAATCAGCACAAAGTGTTAAATAAATGCTTAGGAGCTTATGAGATCATGAAATGAATTTGTTTAGAAAGAGAAGAGTAGTCCAGGAGTGAACTCTGTGATAATCTACAGTTAAAGGGTGTGATCTGTAAAAGGATCCAGCAAATGAGACAGAGGAGTAGTCACAGATAAGATGAGAATCAGGGGAGAGTGAGATCCTGAAAAATCTTGGAGAAGAGAGTATCAGGGAAGAAAGAGTGATGGACTGTCAAAATCTGCAGAGAAGTCAAAGAGAATAAGGACTGAGAAAAGGCCACCTCCAAAGTGAAAGGTTTGGACTAATCTTGGCTTTGGTTTGAATAAGTACCTAAAGTTTTGAAGTCATAGAATGGCCCGAGGAAAGGGGAAATACCTAGCTCTTCCTGTCATATAGTAGGTGCTTAACAAATATCTGTTGACTAACCCAGTACTGATGGAGCCACATTGATTAGTGATAAGGACATGATCCTAGAGGGATGGGCTGAACACTTCCATAGTGTTCTCAACAGACCATCATCCATCAATGCTGAGGCCATTGACCATTTACCTCAGGCTGGAGTCAATCCCTCCTTAGCTGAACTTCCAACTGAAGAATAGGTTTTGAGGGCCATAAGGCAAAGTACATGGTGCTGATTCTATTCCAGCTGAGATTTACAAGGTAGGAGGAGTCATTGCTCATTCGAAAACTGACTGAAATTTTCCGGGTTATAAGGCAAGAGGAGGTTATCCCCCAGGAGTTCAAGAATGCCTCCATTGTCCCTCTCTATAAAGTAAAGGGAATAGATTGTCCTGCAACAATCACAGGGGGATCTCTCTCTTAGTCATTGCTGGCAAAAATTCTTGCTATAGTCCTCCTTAATAGGTTGATCCTTCACCTGGAAGATGGTCATCTAACTGAGAGCCAGTGTGGCTTCAGAAAGGACCAAGGAAGAGTCATGTTTACTGTGAAGTGATGTTTACTGCCCAACAACTTCAGGAGAAATGCCAGAAGCAGAATAGAGGTCTATATACAATGTTTGAAGATCTGACCAAGCATTTGACACGTTAGTTGTGAGGGCTTATGGAAAATTATGTCAAAATTTGGTTGCCTGGAGAAGTTCATCAGTATTGTATGTGAATTTCATGATAGCATGTTTGCCTGGGTTCTGGATAGTGGACAACGCTCTCGTGCCTTCCCAGTCACCAATAGAGTGAAACAGGGCTATGTGCTTGCTCCCATGCTTTTTAGCATGATGTTTTCAGCCATGTTGACAATGCTTTCAATGAGGATAAACACAGCATCAAGGTCAACTACCATGCTGGTGGTAAGTTCTTCAATTTGAAAAGGCTATAAGTCAAGACTAAAATGGAGAGAGTGTTGGTGCATGATTTTCTGTTTGCAGATTATTATGCACTCAATGCAGCCTCTGAAGCTGAGATGCAACAAAGTATGGATCAGTTCTCTGCTGCCTGTACTAATTTTGGCCTAATAATTAACACTAAGAAAACACAGGCATTCCATCAGCCACCACCACACCATCCATACATAGAGCCATCAGTTACAACAAATGGAGAAGTTTTGAATGCTGTGGATAAGTTCACTTCCCTTAGTAGTGTACTTTCTAGGGATGTACACATTGACAAAGAGGTTGACTGACTACCACCTGAAGGTCTACAAAGCTGTTGGGCTGACCTCTATAATAAGCTTGTGAAACATAGACAGTCTACCAGTGCCGTGCCAAGAAACTGAATCGCTTTCATTTGATCTGTCTTGGGAAGATTCTGAGGATTGCTTGGCAGGATAAGGTACCAGACACTGAAGTCCTTGCTCAAGCTGAACTGCCAAGTATTCAAACTATGCTTCAGAAAACGTAACTCCAATGGGTTGGCCACGTTGTTTGAATGCAAAATGTATGCTTGCCAAAAAGACTATTTTATGGAGATCTTGCATGGGGCAGGTGATCACATGGTGGCCAGAAGAAGAGATCCAAGGATATTCTCAAAGCCTCTCTCAGGAACTTTGGATTTGACTGTGCAACATGGGAGACACTGGCACAGGACCGCTCAGCATGGTGGGCCTGCATTAGAAAAGGTGCTGTACTCTTTGGCCAAAGCAGAATTGAGACAGCACAAAGTAAATGCAGGATGCACAAATTTTGGATATCCACCCCACATATTCACACAGAATATTTGTACCCCACCTGCAGTAGAGCATTCTGAGCTTGCATTGATCTGATCAGCCACAGTTGGACACACTGAAATTTCACTTTATCATGGTGATGTCATTTTGGTCTTCTTCAAAGATAAAGGACAAGAACCAACCACTAGAGAAGGACAGTCAAAAGTGCCTGGCAGTTCTGTCTTTCTACCATTATCTTCCCATTCACAGACCATAACACACATGCCCACCTTTGCTAATGCTGCATCTTCTAAATTAAATACCCTACAGTTTATCTTGGCCTTTTGGATTGGGAGTCTTTCTGAATATTTGCCTATTTATCTTCAGTTTCAACATTTGTTAGCCATTTTATTTTCCTGTCCATTCCAAAGATAATTCTACTTGCCAAGAATAAAGGAAAAAGGGATTAGTTTGGCCTTCATTCCATTTGTCATCTTTGTCCTTTTCTCACACTCATAGCAAAAAAAATTTTTTTTTTTTTTTGCTCTTAGCATTCATCACTAGTTCTTGCTCATAGTGGGATGTGGTATATCTGATAATTTTCTTACAGAACCATGCTAGTTTTTACATTGATCTTTGTCTGTGTGCCCTTGCTTCTGTTTTATGTAGACAAAAAAAAACACACAACAGAATTCATTTCTTAGGAAAATTTACTGATTGCTTTAGATCTTCTCTGTGTCCATGCTCACTGGAACTCTTTCTTCTTTGGCTTGAGAATTTCCTTTTTGAGAGTTTGCAATAGCTCACAGATCTATTTTCCTATAGAAAATTATAATATTAGGTGATAGGATCTTACCTATCCTTTCCCTGAACCATTTGAAATCTTCTCAGACTAGACACTGGCTTCCAATCCTCAATTAACATTTTTCTTCCTTTGCATCCCATAATTTTAATCCCAATGATTATGTGATCCTTCTCAGACAACTCACGTTACTTTCTCCATCTCTTGAGGGATGAAATGATTCATGACAATAACACCTTTGTTCTTTCCATTATTTTCACTCAAATGGCATCCACTATACCTTATTCTCTGAATTCCTGGATTCCCTCAGAAGGACATAACTTCTTTTTGAATACACAAATGTTTTTGGTGGGGATATGGAGTGAGCAAAAGAGATCCTTCTCAACAAATGTATCTTCCATCCCCACCAAGTATTGCCTCCAAAAGTATTAAGCCAAACTACCTACTAGAATGACTGAGATTGATAGTATACTGTCACTTTCCATTTTTACAGTTAACAGGAAGGGTGTGCACTTTAACTTGAATAATATAGTACCAGCATTGTCTTTTACCTTTGCCTTCAGTTTTTGCTGTTATTAGTGTTGGTTTTATTTACAATGTCACAGTCATTGTGTATATTGTTCATTTGGCTCTGTTTTTGTCCCTTTGCATCACTTCTTACAAGGCTATCCATTTTTCTCTGAATTCTTCATATTCATCATTCCTTGGGGTGAGTTAATATTCCATTGCATTCATAAACTACAGTTTGTTCAGCCATTCCCCAAACAAGGGACACATATTTTATTTCCAGCTTTGTGCTGAAAAATAATTTTGCTCTGAATATTTTCATACGTGTGGGTCTTTTTATTGTCATTAACCTTTCTGGGGCATAATCATTTTAGAGGGATCTCTGCATTAAAGAACATTTATAAACAATTTAGCAACATTTCTCATATAATTTAAAATTTCCCCAAATAGTTCAACTAATTCATAGTTTCTACAGCAATAAATTACTGGACTAGTTTCTCACAGCCCTTCTAATATTGAATTTTCTCATTTTTTATCATCTTTGCCAATTTTATGGGTGTGAAGAGATACACTTAATTTGAATTTCTCTGCTGATTGGACTTAGAACTTTTTCAGATAGTTGTACATCATTTCTATTTCTTCTTTTAAAAATGTTCTTTTCAATTCAATTTTAAAATACTTATTAAGTACTACAACTCTGTGCAAAGCACAGATCTTAGCACTAAGATATAATGACAAAAATAGAAAAGTTCCTGGTCTCACGTAGATTGCACATGAGCTAGCGGAAAGCAACATGTATGTAGCTGTCATTTATCTATCTATCTATCTATCTATCTATCTATCTATCTATCTATCTATCTCTCTCTCTCTCTCTCTCTCTCTCTCTCTATATATATATATATATATATATATATCTACCTATCAAATGTAGTTTCTACAACAGAAGCACTGAACACATGTGAGATCAGAAAAAAGCTTTTCTTTTGGGGTCAACACAAGAACTGACCCTGAAGGAAATGCTAAGAATATTTCAGACATTAGGTCCATCCTGTAAAAAAATCAAGGAGAAGGGAGATGAAATATTGTGTTTGAGGAGCAGCAAGTATGTTGATTTGGATGCAATGCCAAGTATGTGGGAAGTAATGTGAAATCAGTCAGGAAAGGCAGTTTGGAGTATGATTTTAAAAGACACAGGAATTTGTACTTTATCAGAGAGGCAAAGGGGAACGATGGAAGCCTTTTGAGGGAGGAGTGACTTGGTCAGACTCAAGCTTTAAGCAAGATTGCATCTATGTGAAGGAAGAATAGAAAAGTAAGAGAATGAATGTAGAGAGGTCAGTTAGGAAACTGGAGCGCTAGGGCATGTGACAGATGATGCAGGCCTGCACTAGATTAGTGCCTGCATGAGTGGGAAAAGGGGACAGGCAACATAGAAGTAAAAACAATAATACTTGTCAGATCTATCAAGTAAGTGAATATAGGGTGGCGGACCAGGATAGAAGATGAACAATTTAAAATAATTCAAAACTTGATAATCTAGATGATTGGAAGTATGGTTGGACCATTGACAGAAATACGGAAATTATGAGGGACATGGTTAAAGAAAATGATAATGATTTAAGATCTGTAACCTTCGATTTTGAAATATCTATGGGACATGTTCAATAGATATGTGGTAACAAAGGACTAGAACTCAGGAAATAAATGAGGACTATATAGAATTGGGAGTTATATAGATATAACTTCCTTGAACATTCTTTTTCCATTGGGGAATAACTCAATCTTATTGTATAAATTCTTTCAGTTTCCGATTCCCAAAATGGGCCTATTCAAAGTCACTTTTAAACTCAGTCAATAAACATTTGTATTAAGTACTGTGCTAAGTGCTGGGGATAAAAAAATAAAATAGGAAAGTAAAATAAAATTTCTGCATTTTAGCAGCTCATTACCTACAGGGGATATAACCCAAAAATAGCTATGTAAAAATAAATTATATACAGAATAAATTGGAAATAATAAAAGATGAGATTTTAGATGGAACTTGAGGTCAGGGAAGCCAGGAGGAAAATATTCTAGGGATAGGAGCTAGCCAGTGAAAATGTCCAGAGTTAAAAGATTAAATGTGTTCTTCAAGGAACAGTAAGGAAGTTAGTGTCAAGGAATATAAGAGTAAGTAAAGTAAAATCTAAGAAGACTGGAAACTGAGTGGCAGGTTATGAAAGTCTTTTAAGGCCAAGCCAGTGACTTCAGATTTTTTCCCAGAGGTGATAGGGAAAGACTAGAGTTTACTGAATAGAAAAATGATATGGTATGACTTGTGCATTAGAAAGATCACTTCAATAGCCAAGTGCGGGATTGACTGGAGTAGGGAGAAACTTACGTCAGAGAGACTAACCAACATTCTATTACAATAGTCTAGGTGTGAAGGGATGAGGCCTTGCACCAGAGTGTTAGTAGTGTCAAAGAAGAAGAGGTATATTAGTGAGATTTACAAAAGTGATTAAGACTTAGTAAGATTAGATATGGAGGTGAAAGATCATCCTTAGTTTGTGAGCTTGGGTAAATGGGAGAATGGGCATAACCTAGACAGCAGCAAAGAAGGAAAGAAGAGTTGAGTTTTGGACATGTTTAGTTTAATATATCCGTAAGATATCAAATTTGACATGTTTAATAGGCAGTGGAAGAGTTAAGACTAGGGTTTGCAGAAAAGTTAGATATGTAGATTTGAGAATTATCAACACAGAGGTGATCCCTGAATCCTTGGGAGCTGATGAGATTACCAAGAGAAATGGAATAGAGAGAGAAGAGGATCCAGGACAGAGTCATATGGGATACACATGGTTAATGGACATGACCTGGATGAAGATTTGCAGCAGAGGAGACCGTGAAGCAGTGACCAGATAGGGAAGAATGACCGAGTGATCAACACTGAGTTCTGTCTCTCCAGAAAAAAAAGACTATCAAGAATGGTGTTGGCAGGTTATTACTGGAGATTCAAGTCTATAAACCCACTGCCCATTTTTTTTGTAATACTCATGACCTAGTAATTGTTTTAACATTTTTAATTACAATAAAACTTTATTTTGAAATGAAAAAAATATATCTCAAGTAAGTTAGGGAGGAAAAAAAAGAGGTTCACATTAGTTAGCAGAGGGCAGTTTTCCAAACTCCAATAAAAGAAAAGAGTGTGATTGGTATTGTAAGGCTGTAGAGAAAGGAGGAAGAGAAAGATAAATATGTATTATGCACCTACTATGTGCTAGGCACTGTACTGTTTCACAGATATTATATCATTTGAAATAATAGAGATCAAAAAGAATGAGGACTGAGAAAGAGCAATTACATTTAGCAATTAAGTGATCATTACTAACTTAAGAGAGAGCAGTTTAGGTTGAATGATGAGATCTGAAGTCATACTATAGAGCTATAGAGAGGAAAAAGAGAGAGAGGAAACTGTAAAGGAATGTCTGGGTTCCCATACGCATTTGTTTGTTCTTTTTTTCCTTAGTCCATTCTCCCTCTCCCTCAAGATACACTGAAATCCTCTATGGCTTGGCATGCAAATTTGTTTGAGGCAGAAAAAAACAAAAACCAATGAAGCAAAGTAATATTATTTAATATCATTAGTATTGAACCCACCTGGCCTTATGCCCTAACCTTCCTTCCTTACAATGTTTAAGTGATCAACAAGTCATCTAGTGGCTGAGTTGTACTAAAACCTTCCTTCCTTACTATGTTTAAGTGATCAACAAGTCTTCTAGTGGCTGAGTTGTACTTTTTTTAACTTAATTAATTGGCGGCCCTATCTCTCTGATTTACAAGTATGTCATGTATTTGCTGGCTGAGGAAGTTTCTAAAATCTCTTGGTATTTTTATTGTGACTATAATCAGATTTTCTGTTTGTCTTCTAAAAACTGTTACAGTCTGGGCCCTTCCTGCCTTTCTGATTTTTCTACAATTTGTTCCTCCTATCTACTCTAAAATCCAGTGATACTGGCTTCCTTGCCATTCTTTACACATGACACTTAATCCCCCAAGTAAATGCATTTTTTTCTGCTTGTGCCTCATGTCTGGAATACTCTCCCTCATCACCCCCACTTCCTAGTGTCCCTGTATTTCATCAAGACTCAGCCCAAATATAACTTTCTATGTGAGGTTTTCCCTCTGTTCTTACTGTATCCCCTCTGAGATTACATGCCCTCTACCCTATAAATATTTTTGCATGTACACAGTTTGTGTACACATTTGTATGTTGCAACCCCTCCCATTAGAATATGAGGTCAGAGATTATGTTTTTGTATTCTTTTTCATGGAGTTTATTAAGCACTTAATATAGGCTTGTTAACTTAATTTGTTTACTTGATGAATTTATGTTGGTAAAACTTCCTTAAGAAATAGTAATAGTTTTAATTAATCTGTGTTCTCTTATGCCATTTCTATTTTTCAGCATCAACAGCTTGACTAAGTAGGTCAGGTTAGAGTTACCTCAATGAGGTGTCATATCTTCTCTTTTCTTTTTTCTCTCTGACTTGGTTTTTATTTTGATCTTTGCATTAACAAGTCAGTGCTCTGGCTGTACAGACAGTTGATTAAGAAATGACTCACATTGGCAATCAGATATTTTTTCGTTGTTTGAATATAATCAATTTCATTTTTGTGATGTTATTTGGTATTTGCTACTTTCAATGCCTCTTGACTGTCATCTTGAAAAAATATTTTAATAATATATAGGCATAAGTTTTCTGCATAATCTACATGCCTTTGGTGTCTCTCATTTCTTACTCCTAAACCATGTTTTCCAACATAAATTGTCATTGTTTTCTCTTCTGCCCTTCTTAAAATTCAAGTGATGAGCATATGTTCATTTGGTTTGGAGGGTCTTATCAACTTCCTTGCAGGATTTCTTTCATTTCTCATACTATACAACAATACTAATGAATCAGTTGCGATTGTATTAAAAGTAGTCTCTTTGCTAACCCATCTCATGAGAGCTGCAGTTGAAAAGATCTTAGGCATTCTAATATAGAATAAGATAATAAATGATTGATTGATTGATACGAAATAGATATCAGGCACCTATTAAGCACTTACTAAAGACCAGGCACTATGTAATCTTGGATGCATCTGGTGATCTGAGGGGTTCTTTTTCTTTAAATTCCACTTCCCTTATATTTTCATCTGCCCCCTGTTCATTTCTCACAATGTCACTTTCTACCATCTCTTTCTATATATGATTTGCTGCTACTTTCCAGCCTCCTGATCTTCCTACAACTACCTCTTCTCATCATTGTCTTGAAGTAAATGCTCATTCAGATGGCAGAATGCAGTAAGTAGAACCTGTTCCAGGTCCTTTTCTGCCATGCCCAAACTCAACTTTTCAGCATAGATTGTTGCAATAGAAACATTATTACCAGGGATATGAAATCTTCCTCTAGACCTTCCAGCTATTCACTGGGTTTGGTCTTGACTACAGGGGTCAAACAGCTCACTTAGATTTGTAAAGGTCTCTTCCCAGAAGCAGATAGCGGCTATCATTAAATGATTATTTAATATCACTATCTACTTTCTGAGTTAATAGACAATAATCATAACTTACATTTACACAGTGCTTTAAGATTTGTAAAATGTTTTATACATATTATCTCATTTGACCCTTACAATACACCTGTTGGGGATATTAATATAATAGAATACATTTTGAAAAACTTCAGAATAATAGACAATCATTTTTTGAAAGTTCCAATGGAGAAACATTCACAATTCCAACTTTTATTGGACATTTCAATCTGGATATCCTTTAGTTATCTTAAATGAAACATGTCTAAAACCGAATACAGTATCTTTATTCAAACCTCATCCCTTTTTCTAACTTTCCAATTACAGTTGAAAACACCACTATTCTCTCAGTCCTCCAGGCTCACAATGTATGGGTTATCCCTGGGCTCTCATTGTCTCTCAGCCTCTGTGTCCAATCTCTGTCAAAAAGTTATTTATTTTATTTTCATTACATCTCTTGCATATGCTCTTTCTTTCTTTGTGATATTGCCAGAACCTGGCAGACCCTGTTTACCTCACACCTGGACTCTTTCAAGAGCTTACTGGTTGATCTCTCTGCCTTAAGTCTCTCTTTACTCCACTTCATCATCTATTCAGATATCAGATTGATCTTCCTAAAGAGCAAGTCTGACTAAGCCATCTTTCTCTTTAGTAAACTTCAGGGTCTCTCTACCACCTCCAGCATGGAAAACAAAACCCTCTATTTATTACTCAAGACCCTTCCAATCTTCTTTACATTACTCCCCTACCCCCCATTTAATCTTTGATTCTGTGACACTTGACTTTCATGCTGTTCCTCATAAAAGATGCTCTCTCACCCAAGTCTAGGCATTCTTACTGGCTGTCTTCCATGCCTGGAAACCTCTCCCTCCTCATCTCTTCCTCTTGGCTTATGTGACCTCCATTAAGTCTTGGCTAAAATCTGTCCTTGTACGGCAAGCTTTTCCCATTCTCTTCTAATGTTAATCACTTCCCTCTGCGGATTATCTCCAATTTTTCCCATGTATATCTTCTTCTTACATTATTTTTTTTTTCATTTTGTTTCCCCCATTAGTGTATAAAGCTCCTTGAGGTTAGGGACTGTCTCTTGCTTTTTGTTATATCTTCAGCACAGTACCTGGCACATAGTAGGCACTTCAAATGCTTTTTGACTGACAGGGATACTGCAACAAAGTAAAGATGTTGGACGAGGCATAGGTGGTCCGACATGGACAATTTTTAATTTGTTTTACTTAGTTTTTTTTAAGAGCCTGAATAATAATTAACTAGGCTGACCCTCAGAGAGAAACACAGTATACTCAAGCAACCATACACAAAGTCTCTTCACTACTATAGAAACTGGATCCATTCATATCTTTTGAGAATCCAGAGTTAATTCTACATCACAATGAGGCATTGGAATAGGAGATTGAGGAGGGTTAATTACATTAAGACTTAGTTTTTATTTTTTCATTTCTTTAAACTGTTTTTTTCCTATCAGATTTTCCTTGTGATGATATCTTACCATTTCCCTCTTTTTGTTTTAGCTCTATTACTGTGATGCATTACTTAATGCTTTGAAGTGATGAAAGGAAACTAAGCTTAGGCCTGATCACTCACTCAACCTTTCCAGAAGCACAGGTACATCTTGGAATGTCAATGCTACCATGTTCCCCAATCATGATCTTTACAGGAATTTTCCTTTTGAATACAGAATATCCATCCAGAGCCATAATCTAATCATATGTTTCATCCTGTCAAGTCTCTATGAGATAAAATTTACTCTTCTGTGTTAGCATTTCTATTTTAATTTATTACCCACACTTCATGCATTTGTGTACAAACATGTAGTCATGTGGTTGTTTGCTGATTTGCTGAATTTCTTCAGGTTCTTGTCCAAGAAAACAGTATTCATTCTTGTTTTCTCCATCTTTTGAAGGATGAAATTATCATTAAGGCAAGTAATAAATTCATTGTTGTCTCTCCACTAAATATTCAGATCATTGAAGTCTCATTGCTAAAATACTATGCCTCTCCTGGGTGGTGATGTGTTTCCTGAACTCCTTATTTAATTCTTCATTCTCTTCAGGTGGTCAAAGGCATACTGCTACTATAGTGTAGCATCTGTTTATTTTTTTTATTGATCATTATCCAAATGTTCTACCATGTTTCAGCCCTCTAGCTGCTATATTGGAACTCCTCAGTAGTCATTCAACTCAACCAATCATTTCTTCTTCCTATAATCATTTCTAGATAATCTCTGTCTCTCTGTCTTTCTCTGTCTCTCTATGTCTCTGTCTCCCTGTCTCTCTCTACCTTTCTGTCTCTCTCTCTTTCTCTGTCTCTACTTCTGTCTTGTTTGTGTGGCTTCACATTGAAGCACAAGAAACTACTTTTCCCCAAGATGATCCATCTGTACACAGCCTGTTCCTGTCTTACCCACCTGGACAAATCTAATATTTATTACTTAGCACGTGGCCCTTTCTTGCTTTGTGCAATCTCCTCCTAAGCTAACGATATCTTAAGAAGCAATAGCTAAACATCTATTCTAAAGTTTTGTCTCTCTTAGCATTGGTCCAAAAACCACCTAAGATTCTTTATATTTGAAAGCAAATGTATTTAAGACCTTAATATTTAATAAAAAACAAAATCCTAGCTATTAGGATAGGGACTCACTATTTGACAAAAAATGTTGAGAAAATTGGACATAATTATAGAAGAAATTAGATTTAGACCAACACTTTATATATTACAATAAAATAAGCTGCAAATGGATATATGACCTAGATATCATAAGCATGTCCAGAATCATGGAAAAGGTTGCCTATCACATTTACAGTAGTGCATCCAGTGAAGGAGCAGAGAGAATCCTGGAAGATAAAAGTGAATAGTCTTGATTATATGAAATTACAAAAGTTGTGCACAAACAATAAAGCTAAATTTAGTAGGAAGCAACTGGGGAAAATTGCACCAAGTTTCTCTGCTAGAGATCTCACTTCCAAGATACATTGGGGGACTGATTCAAACTTTAGGAACAAGTATGTCCTTCCCCAATTGATAAATTATCTTAGGATAGGCAGTTCTCAAGGAAAGAAAACACAGAATTATCAATAAACTTAAGAAAAATGGTTCAAATTATTGATAATTAGAGAAATTCAAATAATGTAATTCTGAAATTTCATCTCATTTCTATCAGATAGATAAGGATAAATAAAAGGAAAATGATATATATTGCAGTGGCTGTGAAAAACTGTTGCATTAATGCACTGTTGGTGAAACTGTGAATGGATATAACTATTATATAGAGGAATTTATTATTATATACAAAAGTGTATGCCATTTATCACAGATTTACCATTGCTAGACCTATCCTCCCAGAACATCAAAGAAATAGACAAAGATTCTATAGGGACAAAAAAATTTATGGCAAGTCTTTTTGTAGTGGCAAAAACCAGAAACTAAAGGGATGCCCATCAATTGAGGATTGTCTGAAAAACTGAGTCTGGACACAGCAGAAGAAGATGTGAAATAGGTCCTATTTACCATACTCTGGTACCTAAATAAGCACTTGTTTTAAGAAAATATATAACCATTAGAAGGATAGATTCAAACTTATGGTGCAATAGTAATGAAGTTCAAGGTAGGATACATGTGCAACAAAAGGTAACTCCTGGTACTCAAATGTCTTTCTCTCTTTGTAGTTTGCCTACTCTGTTCACTTTGGGTTTAGGTCTTCATGAGTAGGATGCTTGGTTTTGCCTCCAGAGGCTGCTTATTTCAAGAATCCATGACCAGCACCTCTCTCCAATACAGGGGTATAGTCTCTCTGACATTATCTCCTAATAATTTCTAAATCAAAATTTGCACTTGGTTTGCTCCTCTGCTCTTGAATAGATAAATTATTTTCAGTAACTTCCAAGGAATGACCAATAGAAGCAATGGGGAAGAGAAAATAGTCTTCTCCTCCCCTTCTTTCCATCATCTCTCCCCTACCCCCAACAAAAGTGATTCTTTGTCGGAGGTATGGTTCTTCCTTCACTTCTGTCTCTTTCTCCTGAACTAAATTCCTCCTTGTTGGACTGATCAACTCCTCATTTGCCTTGTTGTTTTTATGTATGTACTCAAGTGAAATAACTTATTCACTCAATCACAAGATTGTTTTTCTGTATTATTTTCATGTATCCAATGTACAATATCCTATAATCTCTTCACGTTGATTCAAGATTTACTCATACATTTTTGTAGGGTTGCAGAAAAATTCCTTAACACTTCCTTTGTACTTTATGATTGCATTTTGAGCCTTGTTTTATTATATTAATATTATTCTCATGTTGTAACACAGAATATGGAGTCATTAACTACCTGACATTACAGAAATCATCTTCACAGTGTCAAGCCAATCATGAAAAGTCTCCTTTTTCTATAAATTTCAATAAAGTTGCCCCTTTTGGAAGAGACATATGGCAACAAAGATACAGTCCTAAGAAAATATGATATTCTTGCTTCATTTTGTAATATGTTCATTATAAGTTTAATACACCGCAATTTGATAAGAAAATTAATATTAGTATGGCTACCTATTTAAAGTAACATGAAAGTTTTCATTTCTATTTTTCATTTAGCTCTTTAGTATAGTAAAGTAATGTTGGACATCTTTTTAATTTGAGAGCATCCTACTTGGCCAACTCTTCATATTTTTGAGTGTAACAGGAAATTTTGAGTGTAACAGAAATTCTGACTTAATAGTGGTTATTTCAAACTATCCCCCATCTTCAGTAATATTACTGTGAAAATATGAGGATAAGAATGTCTGGTTTTGAATAGTTCTTCTCTGTAGTAAACTAGTAGTAAGTCAATTTACTACAAGCACTTGGAATAAAAGCCATGTAATTTTTCCTCATTATTATGCTATAGCGTTGTGTCCATGTGTAGCAGCCTGGACATAGAAATGCAGCCTTACAATCAGAAATCACTTTCTGCCTCTGACAGCTAGCTACTAGCTGTGTAACTCTAAGAAAGTCATTTAACCTCTCAGTGCTCCTAGGCAAGATTCTAAAACTTTAATTTTCAGAAAAGCTGCTGACCTCTATTGGTAGGAATTTCTATACAGTTGGAGTTTCCTATACAAATTAAATCAGAGAACACAGCCTCTATTCTTCAATACCCACTCCCTCAATAAAAATAGCTTTTAATGAGTTTAGTTCCCTAGGTGTATGAAAGTGGTCAAAGGGTACCTTGTTTTATTATTGAAGGGGCGTGTACAATTTAGTAACTTTAAGGATACAGCTCCATTGTTTTACAGATTGATTTTAGAAGCTCATAGCTTCAGCAAGTTTGCATGAATGTGGTTATCCTCCCCAAACCCCTAGAACACTAGTCTTTTAAAATTTTTACTTCTTTCTAATCTGATCATTTTAAGATGAAAAAGAAGGTTTTAATTTGCATTTCTCTTCCTAATAGTGATTTGAAACTTTCTTTTATATGGTTGCCGATAGCCTGGTAGCTTATATTTTTCTCTTGATAGATTCCTACCAAACTTACACTTTTTCCCTTTGAATATTACAAGTAAAACATCTATGTAACCATTCATAGTACAAAACAGGAGCTGGTATAACAGAACCAAACTACAGATATTGTAAAACATTCATCCTCTGAAAATCTTTATGATGCTCTACAAACAAGACGATGTTACAATGTGTCATTTTTAGAAACATACAAAATTACAGAAATGAGGCAGATGGGGAAACTTTATAAAATATATATGTATTAATGCCCTGACTAGGCTGTTGTTTACATTTGTGTAATTTAGTTCATTGTACAATGGTATAGGAGGAAAGAATGCTTTCAGTGATTTCACAAATTTACCATGTCATTCTTAGATAAAGCAGAACAGCAATGGATATTATTACGTCATATATGGGGCCACCAACCCCCAAATTGTCAGGAGTATAACAATCTTCTATTCAGTGCTGTGTGTATGTGTATGTATGTGTATGTGAGTATACATGCATAAAAATTTGTCTGTATAACAACTTCAGAATTTTGGATATTGCTGCATGAACCATTCATTGTCAGGTCTGGTCAAGTTCTGTGGGAAGTAATATAAAGTTGTTTACCTATAGTACTTGCACTAACTAGTAGCTGTCAAGTTTTAATAGGATTAAATGTTTTTTCAAACAGAAAAGGGCCAAGGTATAAAAATACTTCAGTAATACTGGTCCAGTTAAAAACTACTCAGTTTATTTAACCCATTATGACTGTGAAAGTTGGGCTATAAGGAAAGCTGAACACTGCAGATTTGATACTTTTACACTGTGGTGAAGGAGAAGATTTTTGAGAGTCCCTTAAATAGGGCAGAGATCGAATCAGTCAATACTTAAAGAAATTAATTCAAGGTATTCACTAGAAGGAAAAATACCGAAGGTGAAGCTTAAAAACTTTAGCCACCTAACAAGAAGATAGGACTCATTAGAAAAGATCCTGATGTATTATAAATGAAAGAATTTTCTTAAAATATTTTTAAAAATCTGATATTAAGAAAGATTGCAGGGAAAGGGAAAAGGGGATGGCAGAATGAGGTGAATAAATAGCATCATAGAAACAATGAACACAAACTTGGACAGACTTGGAGAGATGGTGGATGATGTCAGGGTCTAGAGTGCTATGGTCCATGGGATCACAAAGAGTTAGACATGGACTGAATGAATAAACAACAGTGACAACAGCAACTATTACAAAATATAATAATAGAAACTTAACAGGAAGAAAATTCTAGCAGGACTAATACCAATAAGAATTGGAAGCGATCTCAGAAGCAATCTAGTCTACCTCTTCATTTCACACTTCAGCAACCTGAAGATTGGACTGGTAAAGTATTTTGTGTTAGTCACATAGTTACATATAGATAATAAACAATGACAAGAAAAAGGACTGAACAGAAGCACTCCGACATTAGATCGCTTATACAGCAATGTGGTTTCTAGTAATTAAATGTTAGATTCTGACTCTAAGAAGTGGGCTCTTTTGATTAGGACACCCTGCCTCTTGAAGGTAGTTAGATTTGGGGTGCTTTGGGGGACACTGAACTTCAGTGGTTTCTCATCAGAGAGCAGGATTGTTATACCATTGTGTTGGTCAGTATAATTAATGCTGAATCATAACATCCCCCCAAAGTCATGCAAATGTACTACAGAAGGCAAACAAATTACAAGTGGGTTGATTGGGGGTGGGGGGAGCTGTCCCATATGGGATAGTTTCATTTCATATTTTGATGGAATTCTATTTCCAACAAGCCAAACTTAAAATTAAATTTTAAAGGTCGCTCTCACCACTCTGAAACTCATTTAAAAGAAAGTGTCTCTGAAGTATATCCAAAAATATTTCTTATTCAAATAATCTGTGTTCTAAGTTGCGCTATGTACCTTGAAGAGTACACAAAATACAGTTCTTGCTGTTCGGGTGTTTTTTTTCAACAAGTGATGAAAATCAAGTGCTAAAATGTTTGATGTATGTTCTGGAAGAACAGTCAAGATAGACATTAAAAAGACATAAGGGTTCATGGTAAAATTAAGACAAAATATTGTTAGCACTTTGAGGTATTGTCAGTATTTGAACAGGTAAGGAGAGCAGGAGGGGGACTACAGGTATAAATCACATGATTAGATACAAAAATGTCAAAATGATAATGCAAATAACCACTAGAAGTTAGGGCTAACATAAACCAAAAAAGTCAATGTTGTGAAGTTCAGGCTGGTGAAGCTGAGTTACATTATGGGGGGCCTTGAATTCTAGTATAAGATTCTGAGTTAAATACTAAGGCCATCTTTCTCCATTGCTTCTCCATTCCTCCTCCACTTAACCATCATCAGTATCATCGTCATGATGACCATCACCATCACTGTCATCATCATCATGAATAATTATATAAACACACACACACACACACACACACACACACACACACATATATATATAACTCTTGCAAAGCACTTTATTATTTATTATCTAATTTGATCTCACATATTGGTCTTTTTTTTTTTAGTATTGCTAATATTTTTGCTTTCCTACACTGACATATATATGTATGTATACACAAACACATACATACATATTACATATTTGCAAAATGAATAATCATATGTAGCATATAGTAAACACTTCTCAGCAGGAACCCATTTTTTTAGGTCTTTGAATAAATTTGCATTGACAATTATGCTTGTGTTAACTGTCATTTGAAATAAGACATCTTCCAAAAATGGACTTTTCTTTCTTTCAATAAGAAAACATGATAAGATTATCTTATATTTAATCCCAAATAGGTATTTTATTAGTGTGTTTTATATTATATGTAGTCTAATTAATAAGGAAAACAACCTTATATCAAAAGGAACTTTATTATCAATCATTATATTATCCCACTAATTTGTTATTTGGTAATTGGAGTGAGGGGAGGGGAAGGAAAGGGAAGAAAAATGATAATTATATTAAAAACAGACCAATTATACAAAAAGAGAAGCAATTGACTCTATCTTCCAATTGTTAGTGTCCACTCAATAACTGCCTTTTATTTAGGTATTTAAATTTGTTTATATTTATTCTGTTTACAATAACATTACATAAATATATGTATATATACATATATTTATTTATATATATAACATATATATATATATATATATATATATATATATATATATATATATATATATATATAAAACATCTCTTTCCTCCAGAAGTGGAATGTAAGTTCTTAAAGAGCCAGAATTGTTCTTTGTACTTGTATACCCAGTGTCTAACACAATTCCTGGAATGCAATGCATATTTAATAAATAAGCAAGAGTTCATAATTGGACTCTTCACACTCTTTCACTGCACATATCCAATCAATTGGCCAATCTGCCTTCACATTAACTGTCATAGGAATAATGGGAATTTGTGGTAGAAAGAAATGTAGGCATAGCTCACACACAACTTGGAGGTCTGGAAAAGTTCTAAGCAGATTTCAAAATTTTCTGAGATTGATAGGTAAGATACCACTTATCAAAATTCTAGAGACAACAATCCAGGAGACATTTAATATTCTCAAGATATAAAGAGCAATAATTTCACTGAAGATAAAAATGTGTGTGATGAAGGAGAGAATTATCAGAAGAAATTAAGGTGAATGGGAAGGTTTAACTCCCTTGTTTTGTAAAAGGACTGATGGAAAGTGTGGATGGGCTCTCATGCCTTTGAGACCGAGACATGATCTTATATTTAAAAATAGACTTTACTAGCTTAGTCCCAGTATTAGAGTCACTATAATGTCAACTCTATCTATAGTCCAACAGGACTCTGAAGGGGAAATCCACTTTCAATAATACTGTAGACCAAATCAGTGCCCCTGGTCCTGGGGAGATACAAAACAGACATGCAAAGACTTAACATATGTGTTTGTTAAACTAGAAAAGACAAGAGGTTATTCCACTAGACACTGTAATGAGGTTCCTGAACAAGTGGGTCTGGAAAAATTTATTGATGCTAACCTTCCCATAAAACAACAGCAACAACAACAAACACTTTCACTCAGAGGTGGCTAACAGATAACAAGTAAGGAACAATGTATTTTCTAGGCATCTATCTCTGTCAACTGAGGATAAACTAGAGCCGTGACTCCATTGAAGTGAACATATAATCAGCATGTTGGCAGCTTATTTGCCGACCCTCAGCACTGGACAGCAGTTTTGCCGCTTTGGAAAATTCAGAACCACGGACAGCGCTTTCTTTGGTCAATACAAAAGTATAAAACATGACATGAACAAAATTGTACAATATGAATGAAAATTGATTGCATTTATATTTCCTTTAAAAATATGAAGGAACCTGATGAACTAGAGAGAGTATTGAGCTTTAAAACATCAGGAAGATGAGTTGGAATCTTAGTTTTTATACTTACTGTGTGGCTTTGTGTAAGTAAATTAATCCTTGTAGATTCGGTTCCCTCATCTTGAAAATAGAAATATGATAGCACCTACATCAAACTAGATATGTAAAGAACTTTGTACACCATAGAGAACACTATAAATATTAGCTATTATATGACTCTTTATCTATATCTATGTGATTTAATTTCAAATGCCTTGGGTGAGGACACCAGTGAAACTGAGGAGGTTTGTGTTACACCCCGCATTCACACAACACAAACCTGAGCTTTTGTTAGACAATATGTTGTGGAGCTGTCCTGGGTACTTTGAATGAACTCTGTTCCCTAGTACATTAATGGGGAACCCAAGATTGGAACTTTGAAGCAAGGAGGATATTCTGACATGGATCTCCTCAGATCTCAACAAGAATGTTTTCAACTGTTCTTCATCTGTTTTCTGCTAGCTTTCATTTGCTTTTTCATTCCTCGATTGCTTTTTATCTCCTTGGAATTGCTTTTATCTGATGCTTGTTGCATATATTTTTATTTAAGGAATTATTTATTTCGACCCCTGTGTTCTGAGTGATCTATTGTACCAAATGTGAAATGAAAACTGAGAAAAGAATGGATGGCAAAAGGTCTCACAACTGCTCCAAACATAACTTGTTCAAATCAAATCATCTATGATAAAGAGAAGTTATGCCTTTCCCAATAATTCCATCATGAGGAAGGACTATAGCTAAACAGGTGAGCAGAAAGCTTTGTGCAAAACTAGAATCAAAAAATTTGACTGCTCTGTATTCTGTTAACCAAACTAAATTCTAAACTAATTTCTAATACTTAGCTTTTCCTCTGTTTTGTTATATAGACAGCTTTAAAGACTTCATATTCTTCTATTAGTAGTAAACTTTGTTTACTACTTTGGTAAAATGCCAACTAAGAGTGTTGTGTAAACACATGGAAAGTTGATACTTTTTGTGAAGCATTACTAGTGCACTATCATTTACTTTTTTTTTTTTGTAAATGAAGAGTCTACACAAGTACTACTTTAATGACACATCACATAGCAGAGATGACCCTTGGATCTGGAAGGATATGCTAGCATAACTCAAGATCTAGAAGATTTTACTGTGCAGGAGAAGTTTAAAGTGTGACTTTTCAAAACACAGAAAGTTTATTTTCTGAAGAACAAGTCTAGTTAACAATAGGATCAGAGTGGCACATTGCTAGTCAGTTGGCCACCTGGTGCTGAAATGTTTATGGCCATGGAAACCCATAAAATAGAGAATTTTTTTGTAATTTCCTGAGCCTCATATGGTCCCCTTCTGCTTCTGGGAAAATGGTCAGAAAAGTGATAGAGGGTGCTAAGAAGCATATACTTTTTAGATTCTCAACAAACCTACTTGTTAACAAATTTGACTGTTACTCTAAAGGTGAGATTGTCATCCAATGACCAATGAGTCAAAATGCTACTAGAAAAGTTGAATCATACCAATATTGACATTTTGGATGGAAATGACCCTAGATTAAATAAAAAGTTACAATTAAATGGAAGGATGACTCATAGGAACTCCTTAGAGAGATAAAGAAAGATGTCAGAGTATTTTTATATATCCCAAAGCTACAAAAACTGTTCATTCATTAGACATTAGATATTCATTAGACATTAGACATTCATTAGACAGATAATTCTAAGTATTTGCAAAAGGACCACCATGAAAATAATTCCATAGTAATAGAATTTACATAGCATCTACTATGTGCCAGACATTTCTGGTAAACCTAATATATGCTATCTCATTTGATCCACACAACAATCCTGGCAGGCAGGTGTTATTATTATTTCCATTTTATAGTCAAGAAAACTTAGGAAAACAGATTAAGTCACTTGTCCAAGATTCATAGCTAAGAAATGTCTGAGGCTGGATTTGAACTCAGGTCTTCCTGACTCCAGGACCAGCACTCTAATCACTCTGCTACCTAGCTACCTTACATATCAACAGGAATTTTTGAGTATAAAGTATTAGAGAAACTTAACAAAGAGTTTGATAAGACTTTGAAAATCAAATTTGTATATATTCTCACACTTGGTAACTTGAATGCAAAAATCAGGGAGAAATTATATGGGAAAGTACAGTTTCAAGAGAAAGAAATGAGAAGTTAAAGACATAGATCATAGAGAAGCCTCACCCACCTTTATCATGAACACTTTCTTTTAAAAATTGCTACACAGACTGGACAGCACTTTAAATAATGAAACTGAATACATCTTTTTTTTCAGGTAATATTTTATTTTACTTTATTTTTAAAAAATATTTATTTATTTAACTTTTTACATTCATTTTCACAAAATTTTGGGTTCCAAATTTTCTCCCCTTTTCTCCCCTCCCCCCACCCCAATACCCCAAGTAATCTAATTTTCCCTATCTCCAATCTACCCTCTCTTCTGTCATCCCTCCCTTCTCTTGTCTCCATCTTCTCTTTTCTCCTGTAGGATCAGATGACTTTCTATTACTCATTGACTGTATGTCTTCTTTCCTAGTAGCAACAACAATACTAAACAGTTGTTCCTAAAACTTTGAGTTCCAAATTCTCCCCGTCCCTCCCTCCCCACCCATTCCCTTTGGGAAGGCAGGCAATTCAATATAGGCCCTATCTGTGTAGTTTTGCAAATGACTTCCCTGATAGTCGTGTTGTGTAAGACTAACTGAATTACCCTCCATCCTAACCTGCCCCTCATTGTTCCTCTTCTGCCTTTTGATCCTGTCCCTCCCCGAGTGTTGACTTCAAATTGCTCCCTCCTCCCTTTGCCCTCCCTTCCATTATCCCCCCCCCCTTGCTAGTCTCCTTCTCCCCCACTTTCCTATACTGTAAGATAGGTTTTCATACCAAAATGAGTGTGCATTTTATTCCTTCCTTTAGTCAAATGTGATGAGGGTAAAATTCTTGGTTTTATTTTTCCTCAGCTCTCCTCTTTATCCCTCCACTAAAAAGTCTCCTACTTGCCTCTTAAATGACATATAATTACCCCATTCCATTTCACCCTCTTTCCTCCCACTACATTTCTCTCTCACCATTTACCTTAATTTCTTTTAAGATATGGTCTCATCCTATTCAATTCAATCTGTGCTCTCTGTCTCTGTATGTGTGTGCATGTGTGTATGTGTGTGTGCGTGCATGCATGTACATGTGTGTCTGTATGGACCCACCAACTACCCAGAAACTGAAAAGTTTTAAGAGTTACAAATATTGCCTTTCCATGTAGGAATGTAAACACTTTACTTCTGGTAAGTCCCTTAAGACTTCTCTTTGCTTTTTACTTTTTCATGCTTCTTCTCATTCTTGTGTTTGAAAGTCAAATTTTCTTTTCAGCTCTGGTCTTTTCATCAAGAATGCTTGAAAGTCCTCTGTTTCATTGAAAGACCATATTTTCCCTTGAAGTATTATACTCAGTTTAGCTGGGTAGGTGATTCTTGGTTTGAGTCCTACTTCCTTTGACTTCTGGAATATCCTATTCCACGCCCTTCAATCCTTTAATGTAGAAGCTGCTAGATCTTGAGTTATCCTGATTTTATTTCCACAGTACTGGAATTGTTTCTTTCTAGCTGCTTGCAAGATTTTCTCCTTGACCTGGGAATTCTGGAATTTGGCCACAATGTTCCTAGGAGTTTCTCTTTTTGGATCTCTTTCAGGTGGTGATCGATGGATTCTTTCAATACTTATTTTGCCCTCTGGTTGTAGAATGTCAAGGCAGTTTTCCTCGATAATTTCATGGAAGATGATGTCTAGGCTCTTTTTTTGATCATGACTTTCAGGTAGTCCCATAATTTTTAAATTGTCTCTCCTGGATCTATTTTCCAGGTCAGTTGTTTTTCCCATGAGATATTTCACATTCTCTTCCATTTTTTCATTCTTTTGGTTTTGTTTGGTGATTTCTTGGTTTCTTGTAAAGTCATTAGACTCCCTCTATTCCATTCTAAATTTGAGAGAACTATTCTCTTCAGTGAGCTTTTGAACCTCTTTTTCCATTTGGCTAATTCTGCTTTTGAAAGCATTCTTCTCCTCATTGGCTTTTTTCACCTCTTTTGCCAATTGAGTGAGCCTATTTTTCAAGGTGTTATTTTCTTCAGCATTTTTGGGGGTCTCCTTTACCAAGGTATTGACCCGTTTTTCATACTTTTCTTGCATCTCTCTCATTTCTCTTTCCAGTTTTTCCTCCACCTCTCTAACTTGCTTTTCAAAATCCTTTTTGAGCTCTTCAAAGGCCTGAGCCCACCCAACATCCCCCTGGGATGTCTGGGGTACCAAGGCCCCGCCCTCCACATCTTTCCCTGATGGCAAGAATATGTCCTCATCATCAGATCCGAATGTCGGGATCATTTGCATCTGTTCGAAAAAACTCTCTATAATCTTATTTTTCTTCCCTTTTCTAGGCATTTTCCCAGCCAGTTACTTGACTTCTGAGATTCCTGTCCACCCCCGCCTAGATCTGCCCAGCTAGTGCTTGGGGTCTGAGATTCAAATGGGCTTTCTGCGGCAAGCGGCTGCTATGCAATGGGAGCTTTAGTTCTGGTGCTGGGGTGGGGGCAGGGCCACCTCCCAGGTTCAGTTCCCTCAGGGGTTTTATACAGAGACCTTCAGAAATGGAGCGGGTGGGGCAGGGCCATCTCCTTGGCTCAGCTCCTTCAGGTGGTTTATGCAGAGACTTTCAGTAATGAAGATCCTGCCTGCTGCTGGAGGAGTCCCAGGCCGCGGCCCTGCCGCTGCTCCCTCTGCCGTCACCCCCACCTCTGCCTCCCACGCTTCCTCCCGAGGGGGCCTGAGTCACGGAGACACCCCACTCCCCTCTTGGTGAACCCAAGCGTGTCTCTCACTGACCTGTAGCTTCTGTGGGTGGAGGGACCTTCCCGGCCGCCGGAGCTTCCATCCCTGAAGCCTGCTCAGAACACTGAATACATCTTAATAACTACATAAGGTAGGATGGACAAGATGGCTATCTCTGAGTCAACTTGCTATCTGTGTATAGTCAGAACATCAATTAATCTTAGAATTAAAATTAGAATTTGAGATAAAAATAGAAAAAAGAATACTAACAAGAAATATGGTGTATATATACAAAGATTTAACTTTGATTTACCTTGAATACACATTGAAATAAAAATGGTAAGTGTACAATACAAATTATAGTAATATCAACTATGATAATTTCATCTAAAATTAAAGAAATGTAAATTAATTGCTAGAGTAAGGGGGTCAAAATCACCAAAAAGCATACTATTTAGGAAAATTGTTGAAATAAGAGTGAAGACTGCCAAACATCTCATAAAGTTATAAATTTATAAAGTATAAGTATGAATTTATTTATAAAAAATATAACAAATAAGGACGATGGATGATTATGAGAAATAGTACCTAACTAGTCAGAGAGAAACAGGAGATAGTGAAAAATACCTGAGAAAAGCCTGCAAGGGATATGATCAGACAAAATCAACCCAAGGGTATTCGCAGATCAAAATAGAGAACTATGCAGAGCAGTAAAATAGAAAAGATCTGTAATATACATTGAACCCTTTTTTTAATCTTATTTTTTTAACAACAAGCATAGTAAAATTATAAGAGTTGAATTAGAATGCCATAGTCACTGTGATGCCTAGAAATGGAGAAATGTCACTAAAGAGTACAAAGACAAGAAAAGTAGCCAAATAATAATGAAATATGTAGAGAGGAAATCTATTCTGAGGTTGATACAATCAGGAGAGCATCAAAGGACTCATTTACATGTTATCTAAACAAAAACTTACGTACAAAATGTGGGAGGGGTGCCTTTGTTTAATTAAAAATAAAGGTGACTGAGGAAACATCAAAAGCTATTTACCAATATGCTTACTGCCCCATCTATATAAGGTTTTTATGTGTATCATCCATAGAAAGTCAAAATCATCCTTGATTATAGCATTAATAGGGAATGATTGAGTATTTCAAAGTGATATTCAACAGATAATATCTTTGTCAATTCACAATAAATGAGAGCTGTAAGGGATATGTGATTATTGGGTTTTATTTTAAATTACAATGAAGCATTCAACCTTACAATACCAAATGTCATAGTGAACTTTCTATAACTTCATTTTCCAGTAAAAGAACAGAAAATGCCCAATGTTTTCTCATATGTAAAGGAATTTCATAATATATTAGTAACTAAATATGTTTTTTAAAGTATCCCTCATTCATATGTCAAAGTTATTCAAAATTCTCTGGATAATGTTCACGACAGAAATAAGACAGTTCAATGACCATCCAATAACAAACATAGGGTGAGGCATAAAATAAGGAGGTGTATGTTTGCCAAATATATTCTCCACTATGAGGAGATTCAGCACAAAGTCCAAGGCAAGGAGGGATTCTTTGTGAGTTATGAAGTCCTCTGGATGCTCTTACTGACATGTAACATTTTGATGATTGTATCAATCTCCAAGATATTGCAAACATCTGGAAGAATTTTTCTCAAATGAGTTTGGTTGTCTGTTCACATGAGAGAGACCAAATGGATGACCAAAGATTTTTGCCCAGATTTCAAAATGCATCTTAAAGTTAACTTACTATATAAAGTTTGTCCAATAGAATGTATGTCTGAGAAAAGCAATAAAGATGGATAAGGAACTGGGCCCAGTAATGGAAAATAGAAAGCAAGCAAGCTAGGTTTTCCTTCTTTTTTAGTAAATTGTAAAGAATATTTCCTATAACTGTCAAGAGCCATTTTGCTGATGTGACTGTATAGAAGCAACGTGTGATACTCCTCTGTGTCCAAAACCCTAAAGATGAGTAAGTATTACATTGAGGGTAATGGAAATGAATGTTTTAAATGTGAACAGTCTGCAAAACTGAACTAACAAGAAACTTACTTTTGAAAAGAAATCTGTATTAAATTATATAGATAATGGGGAAACAATGACTAAAGATTTTTTTTAGTTCCAAATTCTCTCTCTCCCTCCAGAATGTCCGCTACTCTTTGAGAAAAGGTAAGCAATTCAGTATTCATTGTACAAGTAAAACTATGCAAAATATTTGCATATTAGTCATGTTGAACAAAAGCAAGAAAAAGTGGAAAAAATATGCTTCAGTCTGTACTCAGAGTTCAGTAGTTTTCTCTCAGGAGGTGGATCACATGTGTCTTCATGAGTCATTCGTAATTATTGGGAAATATTGTATTGATAAGAGTTATTAAGTCTTTCACAGTTGAATATTGCTACAATAATGCTGTTACTTTTTGCAACAGTTCAAAATGAATCTTCAGTTCACTTCCAATGTGGAGCCTAGACATCATCTTTCAAGAAATTATCAAGGAAAACTGCCCGGATATTCTAGAACTATAGGATAAAATAGATACTGAAAGAATCCACTAATTATCTTCTGAGATTCCAAAAGGAAAACTCCTAGGAATATTGTAGTCAAATTCCAGAGTTCCCAGATCAAGGAGAAAATTTTGCAAGCAGCCATAAAGATACAATTTGAGTATTGTGGAAATACAATCAGGATAACACAAGATCCAGCAGCTTCTACATTAAAGGATCTCAGGTCTTGGAATATGATATTCCAGAGGTCAAAGGAGTTAGTATTAAAACCAACAATCACCTATCCAACAAAAGTGAGTATAATACTTCAGGGGAAACAATGGTTATTCAATGAAGTAGAGGAATTTCAATCATTCTCATTAAAAAGACCAGAGCTAAATAGAAAATTTGACTTTCAAACACAAGAATCAAGAGAAGCATGAAAGGTAAACAGGAAAAAGAAATCATAAGGGACTTACTAAAGCTGAACTGCTTACATTCCTACACATAAAGATCATGTTTGTAACTCTTGAGACTTTTCTCAGTATTAGGGTAGTTGGAGGGATTATAATACATATAGACAGAGAGCATATTGTAAGTTAAATAGGTAGGAATGATATCTAAAAAAATAAAATTAAGGGATGAAATGGGAATATATTGGGAAGAGAAAGGGAAAAATAGAATGGGGCAAATTATCTCACGTAAAAGAGGCAAGAAAAAACTTTTTCAATGGAGGCAAAAAGGAGTGAGGTGAGAAAAAAAAGAGTGAACCTTATTTTCATTCCATTTAGCTTAAGGAGGGAATAACATGCACACTCAATTTGTTATGAAAATCTATCTTACACAACAGGATAGTAGGGGGGAAGGGGTTAAATGGGGGATGGGAGATGATAGAAGGGAGGGCAAATTGGAGGATGTGATAATTAATGTAAACACTTTTGAGGAGGGATAGGGTCAAAAGAGAGAACAGAATAAATGGGGGCAGGATAGGATGAAGGGAAACATAGTTAGTCTTTCACAATATGAGTATTATAGAAGTGTTTTGCAAAACTGCATATGTATAGCCTATATTTAATTACCTTCTCAGTGGGGATGGGCGAAGAGGGAGGAAGGGAGACTAGTTGGAACTCAAAGTGTTAAAAATGAATATTAAAAATATTTTTACATGCAAGTGGAAAATAAGATATACAGTCAATGGGGAATAGAAATCTATCTTGCTCTATAGAAAATAGAGGGGATGGGGATAAGAGAGGACAGGTCTGTGATAGAAGGGAGGGCAGATTGGGGGAAGGGGTAATTAGAATGCTCTCTGTCTTGGGGTGGGTGGAGGGGAAAAATGAGGAGAAAATTTGAATCTCAAAATCTTGTGGAAGTGTCTGTTGAAAACTAAAATAAATAAATTTTAAAAATAAAACAATTTTTTAAAAAATTGTTCTCCCCTTGTACCTCTAATCCATTGAATGATAAAGGAAAGAATAAATGTCTTGTAACAGATATGAATTGTTGAACAAAACAAATTCCTTCAATGACTGCATAAACATATATATATATATATATATATATATGTATGCTTCATTCAGTACCCTATGTTCATCACCTCTCATTAAGGAATAGCATTTTTCATCATTAGTCCTCTGAGATAGCAAATGGTCTTTGTATGGATTTGTAAAGCCAATCACAGCAGCATACCTGAAGACTACTACTATGAATGATTTTAAGAGTCTAAACACAAAGTACAGTGAGCTCTCTATTTATTTGGCAATAAACTAAACATTGTTCAATAAAGGTAAAGCACAACATTCATAGAAAAATCTTTAAGAAAAACATAACATGTAATACAAAACATTACATGTAATACATGTAATATGTCTCATATGTATGTCACATGACACATAGCATATATCATTACATTCCCAAAGTCAGTGGGTCTCAGATTAGGGACATCTCTAGCATGATGAATCCTTAAGGGGTAACAGAAAATACCACACCATCCAGCCTAGGTCACTGTAACATCAGTATTTTTCATCAGTACACAGGGTCCAAGTAAAATCCTCCTCATCTTGACTCAAGGTTGACTTCCAAACCCCATGACTCTTCCTAGTGGGCAACCATGCCCAGCTCTTGCCAAGGTTCACACAGAGGCATCTCTCTGCTCCTGCTCCTTGTTCCAGTTTACAGGGATTGTTCCACTCCAAACTCTTCCTGCTTCAACCTGAGAGCAGGCTCCAGGGGTTCCTGCTTGTAGCTTCTGTTTCTGGGAAAACAAAGCTTAACAGGGCTATAACAATATCTAGACACATTACCAGTGCTATCATCTCAATTCACTCATAAAGACCAACAGACAGGGCTTCTGTCTGAGGAATAACACAGATCAACAGACAAGAGTGCCAACATCACAAACATTCCTTCTCTTAGGCCTCCCCACAAGCAAGTTCCCCAAGCCTGATCATTCTTGGTTATCTCTCAGCTCTGTTTCTGTCTGTTCTCTCTCAGCTCTGCTTCTGACTGTTCTCTCTCTACAATGTGTGTAGATAGATAGATAGATAGATAGATAGATAGATAGATAGATAGATAGATAGATAGATAGATAGATAGATAGATGGATAGATAGATATTGTTTCTAATCAAAGATTGTTGACTGATTCAATCAAAGGCATTTGATTGGCTAAAACTCGAACAGTAAAAGATCCTACTTTGTTTGAATTTAAAGGATCAGAGCTCTTATAGCTTTCAAAGTTCTTTGCCCTTATAGTATTAGTGTGTGTATACATATGTATATGTATACATATGTATATGTATACATACATACATGGCAGGAGAGAAAGAGAGTTCTCCTGATTCTACTTATTTCATTCATTAGTTTTAAGTTGCTCACTGTTATAATATTGATGGTATAGTTTAAATTATTCTGGTTCTATTTATTCCACACTGTATCAGTTCATAGGTTTTTCCATTTCTTTTTTTATCATTGATTTTTATATAACACGATATCACTTCATCATACTCCTTAACCATAATTTATTCAGCTGTTCTTCAGTTGATGAGAATCTCTTTAGTTTCCAGTTGCCAACACAAAAAGTACCAGATAGATAGACATATATGTACAGATGGATATATCTGATATAGATGTATATGTGTGTTGTACATATATAGACATACAAATTTGTGTGTATAAATGTGTATATGCATGAACACATGCATATACACACATGTATGCCCACATATATTACCTTTTCCTCTGTGTTTCATCCCTTTTTGGTCTCGCACTTGTATATCTGGGTCCCCAACAACTACTACAATAGCAATTCACTATTTTAACAAAAATTGTTGAGAAATGGTCAGTAGTGTGGAAAAAAGTTATAATTAAACCAAACTTCATACTATTTACCAATATAAACTTCAAATGAATGTGTGACCAAGATATAAAAGATCATCATAAACAAATCAGTGAAGTATGGGAAAAATTACCTACAATATGTATGAATAGTAGAAATGAAGTATAGGGGATCACAGAAGAAAAAAATAGATAATTGTTTTACATAAAATTTAAAAAAAGATTTTCTCAAACATCTAATAATGTTGTGATTAAAAGAAACAATTATCCAGGAAAAATTATTGCAGCAAGTTTCTTTGATAAAGGTCATCCCCAACACATATAAGGAACTGATTCAAGTTTATAAGAAAAAGAATCATACATCATTTGAGAAAAGTTCTAAGGACATTATGTGCTGGCAATTTTCAAAGTAAGAAATAGAAGCTGTGTACAAACATGAAAAAATGCTCTCAATCACTTGTAACTTATTCTAGTACTTAAGAGCTCCATCTTCCTCTCCTTCTTCCTCCTTATCAATGTGATTTGTTGCTGAAATGTTTATGTTATCTCCTCATACTTTCTCTGTTCAAGATGATGATAGAGACATCTTTGAATTTTCAAAACTCTACAATTTAGTTGATTCATAAGTATTCTTTCCCACTGAAGCACCTAGTTGATGGCCTTGAGTCAAGAAGACCTGAATTCAAATATGATCTCAGACATTTACTAGATGTGTGACCCTGGGCAAGTCAATTATATGCTGGCTGTTTCCTCAACTGCAAAATGGAGATGATAAAAGCAAGCATTACCTTCCTGGATTTGTGGATCAAATGATATGATATTAATAAAGTGATTAGTAAATTTTCTGGCACATAGGGGGCATTTAGGAAATGCTTTTTTCCTCCCCTCTTTCCTCACTTCTTCCCTTCCTTCCTTCTGTTCTTTCTCTCTCCATACCTCTTTTCCTTTCTCTCTCCCTCCATCCAACCCTCCATTTCTCTTTTCTTCCTTCATCCTTTTTTTCTTTTTTTTCCCTCCTTCCTCTTTAATGGAGATCAATTTCTTCAAACCATATTAGATAATTTAATGAGTTGCCATAACTGCAAAAAAAATCACTTGATGCCAATGTACAGATAATGAGAATTTCTGATCTTGGATGGGTTGATCCTCAGAGCCAGGCAGCCATTTGAAATTTGTACAACTTGTCATATCTTATTATTTGGTCATATTTCCCTGATAGCCTGGAGAATTCAAGGCTAAACAAATAGGAATATTGTTATTTCCACAATCCTATGTAACTTGGAGCCATATATGAGTATTTAGTCTTGCATTTAGCTTGCCCCCTAAAAATGTCTTTCATTATCTCAGATTGCTTTAATATTTATATTAAATTATAATTCTTATCTTTATTTGCCTATCCCAATAAATCTGTCAATAATGAAGGTAAAAGACATTAAAGAAGCATTATTTCATTTTTAGCAGATGACGTTTAGATGGGGGAACCCTGTTTGTAAAAATAATCAGGTTGTAGTGGAATGAAAGCTAGAAGTGACCTTAGAAGTTATATGGTCCAATCCCCAAATTCATGATGGTCATGGCATTCTCACCAATGATATCTTGGACATCCACTCCCATTTTCTGTTCACAGTTGTAATTGCACCTGTGTTTCACTAATCTGAGAAGACTGTCTAAATATTCAGGACAATCTCACAAAGATATCTTAATTCACAGTAGATAAGATCCTTGAGAGCATGACTCTCAAGTTTATATTTGTATCCTAGAGTTTAGGACATACTTTACAATTCATTGGTTGATTGCTTAATAAATACGTGCTGATTGAATGATTAATTGACTGTAACTTTTAACCTAGATTTTTAAATATCATCAAGATATATTCTTGGAATTTCTATTGAGAATGATGATCTTTTAAGCACCTTTTAAAAGTAATCTAAATATATTTCAGATCAACTGATAGATAACAAAATAAATGTCAGTTTTAAAACATTAGACACATTCAGAAAGTATATCTATTGCTAAGGATATGGAAGAGAGTATTAACAATTGCAAGAAAATTGTTCAGTGTGATGATATCTTTGCACTGAGCGTTTTCAATTTCATAAAATCCACTGCTACTTCTCCATGAATGATCCTTAGCATCAGTACCTGCTGAAATTCTCCATGAACTTGTCAGAAGCTGATCCTTTTCTACTGATCTTGTCCAGATGCCTACAAGTTCTCATTCTGCTCATCAAGTCTATACCACAGTCTGGGCACGAATTCTAATGATGGCAGCATAGCATGTTTGAAGTAAGGTCCAAGTGTCACCAGTCATTAATGCCTTTCAGCATGCTTCAGTTTCCAAAACTTACACCTTCAGCTATCACTCTGAAGTGTAAAACATCTCTGAGAGGCAATAAAGTAGTTGTTCCTTTCTCCATCAGCTGTCCTTTCTCAAGAAGGTAGGTTTCTCAGTGAAGAAAAAATTGATTCTATATCAGTAGACAGGCATAGTTCACTTTATATAACAGCTATACTCCTGAATGATTACTGGTCTAAAGGAACTATTCAATGAATTCTTCCACAAAGTTATTCATTATATAATTTATTTTTTATATAAATATCTTTCTTACATCCCTGTTTCAGGCAGGAATACCACAACCCTTCCAGTCACAAGTTTCATAGCCTTGGAATTATCCTTGAATCTTCTCTCTTCCTTAAGTTCCATATTCAAGACAGTTGATAAGGCTTACTAATTTTCTGTCCTAATCTTCTATTTATTTTTCTGGTCTTCTCTCTCTATAGTGCCATTAGCTTTACTCATGATCCATTAACTTCATCTGGATTATTTTAATAGTCAGAAGTTCTCAGTAGTTCCCATACTTCTAGTCTTTTTCCTCTTCAATCCATCTTCCACACACCTGCTAAATTGATATTCCTAACACACAAATCTTGCCAAGCCATGGTTTGCTTAAGATTCTTGAATAGTGGGGGGGCAGATCCAAGACAGTGGAGTAGAAAGACACATACACTCTAGTGCTTCCCCCACAGCCTACAAAATACCGGTAAAAAATGACACTCAGCAAATTCTAGAGAAGCAGAAGCCACAGAACAACAGAGTGAAAGAGATTTCCAGCCAAAAGTAATCTGGAAGGTCAACAGGAAAGGTCTATCTCACAGGACACTGAGTGGAATGGAGCCTAGTCCTGGCCACATGGCACTGGGAGGAACAGGACCTGAACAGACCATCGGGGCAGAATTCCCAGCAGGGAGGGTCCCAGCTCCCTCAACGCACAAGTGACAAAGAAAGCTCCAAAGGTCAGTGTGGGAAGACTTTCCCAGTGGGGTAAGAGTGAAGAAGGATCCCCCCAGTACTGGCCTCAGGTGGCAGCAGCAGCAAGCCACAGGCAGCTACAGTGGTCACAGAAGCACCCTGGGTCCATTGTCCAGGTAGCTCAGCTTAAAGCCTCTGGGAGAATTGAGTGGCTACCCTGAACCTCAGCCCTCAGTGGCAGCCACCCCCACCCAAAGCCCCTGGGGGAATTGAACAACTGATCTGAACCTCAGCCCTCAGTGGTGGCCCCACACCCACTCAGAGTCCCTGGGAGAATTGAGCAGCTGATCTGAATCTCAGGTTTGAGCACCATACTTGGGGGAGGAGGAGCACTAGGACCCTCCTCTTGACAAAGGATTCAGCAGTCAAGTAACTGGCTTGGAAAATGCCCAAAAAGGGGGAAAAAATAAGGTTACTTTCTTGGTGAACAGGTGTCCCCTTCCATCCTTTCAGAAGAGGAAGAACAAGGCATACTGTCAGAGGAAGTCAAGGCTTCGGCCTCCAGTACCTCCAGCGTGAGGCTGGATATGAATATGAAATGGGCTCAGGTCACAGAAGAGCTTGAAAAGCAAGTCAACAGTTTGCTAAAGGAGAACCAAAAAAAAATACTGAGGAAAATAAGACCTTTAAAAATAGGCTAACTCAATTAGAAAAAGAGGTCCAAAAAAGCCAGTGGGGAGCAGGAGGCTTTGAAAAGAAGAATTACCCAAATGGAAAAAAAGATTTAAAAGCTCACTGAACAAAATAGTTCTTTAAAAGAAAGAATGGAGTTCAGGGAAGCTAAGAACTATGAGTTAAACCAAAAAGTGACAAAACAAAACCAAAAGACTGAAAACATAGACGATAATGTGAAACATTTCATTGTAAAAACAACTGACCTAGAAAACAGATCCAGGATAGACAATTTAAAAATTATGGGACTACCTGAATGCCATGATCAAAAAAAAAGAGCCTAGACATTATCTTTCATGAAATTATCAAAGAAAACTGTCCTGATATTCTAGAAACAGAGGGCAAAATAAATATTGAAACAATCCACCAATCATCTCCTGAAAGAGAGCAGAAAAGAGAAACTCCTAGGAATATTGTGGCCAAATTTCAGAGTTCCCAGGTCAAGGAGAAAATATTGCAAGCAGTTAGAAAGAAACAATTCGAGTATTGTGGAAAAACAATCAAGATAACACAGGATCTGGCAGCTTCTAATTAAGGGATTGAAGGGTTTGGAATAGGATATTCTAGAAGTCAAAGGAGAGGGATCAAAACCAAGAATCATCTACCCAGCAAAACTGAGTATAATACAACAAGGGAATAAATGGTCATTCAATAATATAGAGGACTTCCAAGCATTCATGATGAAAATACCAGAACTGAATAGAAAATTTGACTTTCAAATACAAGAATCAAGAGAAGCATGAAAAGATAAACAGGAAAGAGAAATCATAAAGGACTTTCTAAAGCTGAACTCTTTACATTCCTACATGGAAAGATAATCTTTGTAACTCTTGAGACTTTCCTCAGTATTTGGTTAGGTAGAGGGATTACACACACACACACACAGTACAGGTTGAGTTGAATCAGAAGAGATGATATCCATAAAAAAATTAAATTAAAAGGTGAGAGGGGAAAATATTGGGAGGAGAAAGGGAGAAATGGAATGGGGCAGGCTATCATAATGGAGATAAGAAAAATCTTGTTCAGTGGAGGAGAAAAGGGAGGAGGTGAGAGGGGAAAAGTGAAACTTACTCTCATCTCATATGGCTTAAGGAAGGAATAATATGGTCACTAAATTTGGTATGAAAGTCTATCTTACACTACAGGAAAGTAGGGGAGAAGGGGACAAGTGGGGCGAGGGGGATGATAGAAGGGAGGGCAAATGGGAGAAGGGAGTAACTAGAAGTAAACACTTTTGGGAAGGGACAAGGTCAAATGAAAGAATAGGGAAAAAAGCGGGGGACAGGGTAGGATGGATGGCAATATAGTTAGTCTTATACAACATGACTATTATGGAAGTCTTTTGCAAAATGACACATATATAGCCTGTATTGAATTGCTTGCCTTCTCAGTAGGGATGGGTAGAGAGGGAGGGAGGGAGAGAAGTTGGATTTCAAAGTATTAAAAACGAATGTTGAGAATTATTGTTGCATATAACTGGGAAATAAGAAATACAGGTAATGGGGCATAGAAATTTATCTTGCCTTACAAGAAAAGAAAGAAAGAAGATGGGCATAAAGGAAGGGTGGGGTGTGATAGAAGGGAGGGTACATTGAGGGAAGGGGTAATCAGAATGCAAGGTATTATGGGGTGGGGGAGGAGAAAGATGAGGAGAAAAATTGGAACTCAAAATTTTGTGGACATGAATGTCAAAATCTAAAAGTAAATAAATTTTAAGAAAAGATTTTTGAATAGCTCCCCTTTGTCTACAGAATAAAGTATAATGACATCATAAAATATAATATCTTTTTTATCATTAATTTTAAGTAACTTTAGCTTTCACAGTTTGACTCCAATCTATGTTTCCAGAATTATTTTACATCATCCCCCCTCACAAATTTTCTAGCCAAACATGGCTATTCACCATATACCCCCTTCCATCTTCTGCTTTCATGGCTTTCTACAGTCTCTCCCCATGTACCTAGAATACCCTTCCTTAATTACTCCATGGAATTCCTAGGTCTTCAAAACATAACTCAGACACCACTAACTACAGAATGACTTTGCTGATGCCCCCAGTTGTTAGGACTTTTATACCCCACTCCTTACTCCCTCAGTCAAAAACACTTTAAATTAACTCTACTTATATTTTATATGCATTTATACAATGTTTTCCCTTAGTTAAATGTAAGCTGCTAACAGGTATAGTCAGCTTTTCTTTTCTCTTTCTATCTCTAATACCCAGGATGATTGCTACACAGGATGATACTGACAAATAACAGTTGCTCAAATATTGTTGTTGAAATTTATTTTGACTGTAGGCAAGTATCTTGTACCCTCAATTTCCTCATCAACATAATGGAAGGAGGATACAGATGTGGTGACATCTGAGCTCCCTTCCAAATCTAAATCTCAGTCTTTATTACCAAATATCAAGTTTTCTTAATGTGAACATATTTACAAATGAGTAACACTTTTAATAATTATACTCCTTAATATTTTACAACACTTAGTTTAGTAAATCCTTATATATTCACTATCTCCTTTAGTCAAATGGGTAAATGCCTCTACAAGGTTTTAAAAATAGTGTTTAAATTTAGAAACCTTGTGATGTAGATCATAAATCATCATTTCCATTACTTTGTGAATGATTTTAGGTTCAGAAAAGTTTAAGGGACATATTCTAAGTATAAGAGCTACAACTAAAACCCTGGTTTTCTGATTTCAAATCAGGCAGGTATCTTCCCACTATACTGTAGTTTCTATTACCATTTCATAAAGAAGTATTATCATACAGAGTGGCCAAAAGAACTGATTTCTGGATCTGTCATTACTTAATTGAATGAACTTAGAAAAGCCATTGAAATTCAATGGGCCTCAATTTCCTCATATATAAAATAAAGGATTACGACTAGATAGAATATAATGATCCTTCTAACTCAAAAATTCAGGTTTTATCAATTACTTATTAAATACTAGTCAACTTTTCATAATTTCATGACACTGATAAAATCTACTGAAAGGAATTTACAGTTGATTTTCTTTTTAATGTGAGGATAATATTTAAATTATGTTTCCAATTGTATTCTTTGAAGTGATTGTTATAAACATTAAGCAGATTCTCTGAATATAAATTCAAGGTGCCATGGAGTGATGCTATCAATACAGTTAGCTAACAGCATGTGTACTAGCATAGGTTGATTTTGCAGAGCATATGAAATTGTTCTTCAACTGAGGTAATGGATCACATGCTATATCAACATGTTTCCTCTTTTTAAATGTAGTGCTTAGCAATGGTTCATTAAAAAGAGCCTTTGCAACAACTGTTCATACCTCATTTGGTACAGTAGATCATACAGTGGAATACTAAAAATTACTGCATAGACTGAATGATCTTTGCCTCCAAGGAACCTGTAAAGAGAAGTCTGGGCAATGCCTATGGTCTTCGGACATTCCACTGCAACCAAGTTTCATAGAATCACAGATTTTAAGAACTAGAAGGAACCTCACAGGTCATCTTCTGAAAGTCATACCTGCCAAGGATTCATTATACTCAATAATATCTTCAGCAAGTTGTCATTCGATCTGTATATGAAGTTCTTGAATGAGAAGAGAACTGGAATCATAAAGGCAGCCAGTTCTGCTGTTAGATAACTGGAATTGCTGAGCTTTTCTTTACATCATACTAAAATCAGCTTTCATTGATTACTCCCAGTTGTTTGGTCCTGGTGACAATGCAATGAAGTGAGAGATTTCTTTGCTTATATAAGGTTTCCAGTTCCAGGAACCATTGTTCTGTTTTTGGCATTCTGTCTGTTAGACCTCCAAGTCCAATCATCATTCTTCTTTGAAGAGAAAATGGAAGCAAAACTAGGAGTATATACTGCTTGTAAGTATCGTGATCCCACGTACCCTGACAGTAGTCTTGTCCCTTCTCTTGACCCTAACAGAGCTAAAACAATGACAATGAAAATTAAAACTCAACATTTTTGTTGTCTTTAGCATTCATCAATAGTTTTTGCTCCCTCTGGCCTTTAGAACTTCTGATGGAATTTTTTCACAATTCTCACATATTCCTTTCTTTCTTAAAACCCTGCACTTGTTTCTTGAACTCCAGGAAGATAAGGTCTTGCAATCATCCCTGAACGCATGACTTTGTCCCTACACTGCACCTTCACACACACACACACACACACACACACACACACACACACAACTTCCCTTTGCCTTCTCAACTAAGGGAGACTCACTATTCTAATGACCTAAGGGTCTACTTGTTTGAATGTCTGTCCAATGGCCATTAGCTATTTGATCCCAAAGCGGCTAGAAAGCCAAATTTCACTTACTAGAGTATTTTATCTTTATTGATATGCATTATGATTGCACCTCTGTAGAGGTAATTCTCCAGAAACATTAGGTATGTTCAAATGAGATCCATGAGCCATTTCAGATTATAAAAAACGTACTACTTTTATGGAATTCAAACCAGTTCATTAACTTTGCATTGCATAAAACTATCAGGTTAGGATTTTTAATTGAACAGGTTTGAACTTTCCTGGTGGCTACTTTTCCATTCTATAATAAAATGTTACCTTATCATTTAAGGATACACAGACTTACACATGCACAACCTCACACAATTAGAAACAGGGAGCCTATTCCCATAATGAGCTCATGCGAATAAGGCACCTTTGGGGAAGACATTACCTACTCTTAGTCATTTCAGGAGAGCAATTCATTTCACATCACCTGAGCCCATGTTTGGTTCCTCTTTGAATGCTGTAGCATTGAGTGCTATATTGTAGCAACATTTGCCAATGCAAGTGACTTTATAAGGTTTTTCATGAGTTGATCACACTACATTTTAAGAAATCTGTAATTGCCTCTGGTAGGGTAAAACTACCACTTAACTAAATGGTTAACTTTCTTTTTTAATATATCTATTGCCTGTAAAGGAAGCAGGAGATAGTAGATTGCCTTTGAAGACTTCCTTTTGACAATTTCTACCCTAAGTGAACATTGGGAGTGAGCCATTTTTTAAAAGCAAACCCAATTTTATAATAAACATATTATTAGACATGCTATACATTTTAAGTGAAACATTTTGTCAGACTCTCCATATCCCAGTGCTAAACTCCCTTGCATATATGTTTTGTATAGATTATGTACATGTTTATGAAACCCTATTGCCTCAGGGACACATGAATGCATGACCGAAATTGAAATTTTTTTGTATCAGAATGGTAACTGTGATGCAGTGGTATTGACCTCCTCGCTGCACCTTACGAAAAACATCCTGTCAAGTGCCTGAACATTTACGTTGGCTGTGCCCCATGCACCTGAAATTCTCTCCTCTTGAAATCCACATCTTAGCTTCCCTAAATTCATTCAAATATCAGCTTTTCAAGAAGTTTTTTGCTGAACCTTCAAGAAATTTTTTGCTAAACCTCCTTAATGTTAGTATTTTCCTGTTCAGATTTTTTCCAAGTTATCCCTTATATATCTTGTATGTAAATAACTGTTAACATGTTATCTCTTGCATGAAAATATTAGAACTTTAAGGGAAGGGATCTTTTCTTTTTCCTTTTCTTTGAATCATCAGAGCTTAGCATCTGTACCATAGTATTGCTTAATACTGCTCTGAATGATAACAAAAAAAAGATGAGATGAGCAAAAAGACAATGAAAGTTTAATTCCCCTCTCTCTTCTCAGTCAGTAGCCAGAAGGTAATTTCTACATGATTACTAGATTTCTTTAAGCTGTTCATAATTTCTGAGTTTCATAACAAGTTAAGGGCTATTCCTTTATATCAAATCATGGTCAGATAGCAAAGGGAGAAAGGTAAGCTATCAACTATCACATGAAAGAAACATTCCAATTCACAAGTAGGAAAAATACAAATTAAAATAACTCTCATTTCGGCATACACCTAGCAGATTAGGAAAAAAAAAACAGGAGGAAAATGACAGAGGTTGGATGAGATTCCGTAGGGCAAAAATGCTTATGCAGAGCTATGACAAAGTCCAAACATTCTGAATGTAATTCAGAATTAAACCCCAAAGTCACAAAATTGTGAGTAAGTGTTGATCTAGTCATGTCACTATTCGGCTTATACCACAAAGAGCTGAAAGTAAACAAAGGAAGAATCTATATGTACAAAAATATTCAAAACAGCACTTTTTGCTATAGCAAACATCTAGGAAGAGAGTTGACAATTAGAAAGTGGCAAAACAAATTATAGTATATAAATGTAATGGAATTGTTTTATCATTTTTTTATAAAATGCATTTTTTGTAAGAAATTTTGAAAGGAACAAAACCAGAGAAATCTAGGAGGATTTGCATGAACTGATGCAAAGTGAAGTGAGTAAAATTAAGAGAATGGTTTCTACAATGACTATAACACTGTAAAAAAAAAAAATAGCAAAATACTTTTAAATGAATATTAACATAATGATCATTTATAATTCCGCAATACTAATGATATATAAATCAGGTTTCCTACCTCTTAGCAGAAAGAAAATTTACTAGAGATTCAGAATGAGACACATATTTGCAGAAACATTTGCCATATGAATGTGTTTTTTCTGGATATACTTAATGAGTACAGGGAAAAACTTTTATTTCGTGTTTTGTTTTGTTGGTTTGTTTGTTTTTTTTTTTGCTGAAGTAGGGAGTTAGCAATATTTGTGGGAAGGAAAGATATTGATAGTGAATATGATAGTGAAATGAAGAAAAAGGAAACGAACATTAATTAATAGAATTTTTTTGGAAGATGATAAAAAAGAGAGTTGTTTTAGAACTACCAAGTTATATTTAAAAAAACAAAACTGTATTAAGTTTACAGTTTCACACATAATCCCCCTTTTTTGTTCTTTGGTAACTGGAATATTTGTGTTCATTGATATTTATTAATCATATTACAAAAAAGAAAACTTATTTTGAAAATATCTAGGAGTAAGGAAAGACCTAATGGAAGAGGTAGAAATTGGACTTTAGTCTTAAAATGTGCTAAGAGTTCAGAGAAGCAGAAAATGAGGCAAAGCAGAACCCCAGGCATAGGGGCACAGTCTGGAAAAAACATAAAATCCTGTATGCAGAACAGCATGTAAGCTTTTTTTGGCTGGAATAAACATTGAGTAAAGGGGTAGTCATATGAAATCAATCTAGAAAAATCAATTGAAATCAAATTGTCAAAGACTTTGAATGCCAAAGAGATAACTTTATATTTTGCCTTAGAGGAAATATGGAACCAATGATGTTTCCTGAAAAGATGAGGGGCATGTTCACAAGTGTGGTTTGAAAACATTATTTCAGCAGTTGTGTATATGGTTCACTAGAGAGCTAAGAGATTCAAGGAAAATGGATCAATTATTAGGTTATTGCAATATTCCAAGTAAAATCTGATTAGGTAAACTAGGCTGGTGAGTGGAGAGAAGAGGATAGATGTGATTGATTTTTGGCAAGAGATATAACAAAACACATGATTCTGCGATTGTGAACCTCCAGTTATTGGAAAGGTGGTGGTATCCATAAGAGAATTAGTAAAATCAGGAAGACAGATGGATTTGGAGTGGGGGTGGGGAAAGACTCCACATAAATAATATGGGTAGTGGAAAATTGTTGAAGTAGCAGTAGCCACAAGGGGCCAGTATTACAGTAGCCTATAGCTAGGACAAAGAGAGCTCATTACATGGACCATATTATGTTACTCTATAATTGGATGATTTATATTGGGTAGAAATCTAGTCCTGCTATTGCCATAGACAGAGTTATAGTATGCTTTCAATCTTTGGAAATAGGCAAGCCATTCCATTACTTTATAACATATTATTAAAACATAGTCACATATTTAAATGTTTCAAATCAATTTAACTACTAATGTGGCAGTGCTATTAACATGCAATGGTGTTTCCCAGATGTGTAGGTACTTTAATAACAAATATTATGGCAAAAGGAAAAGAGGGAAAATACAAAAAGGAGAGAAAGTAGGAAAAAAAGAAGGGAAGGAGAAGATCAGTAATCTGATAAAAGAAAAAATGTGAAGAGTAAAGGAGTCCAGCACAGGACAGTTTCTGCCTAAGTGTCCGAGCATATTTTTCATTATTCCCATCCACATGTTCTTTATTTCAAACAAATTGCCTTAATCTTCTCTGAACTCAGCCTCCTATCTCCTGCCTTCTGTGCATAGGCTGCTCATCGTGCTTATAATCCACACTCCTCTCCCTCTCCTTACTTCTTCATCTGTGGACTCTTAGCTTCCTTTAAGGGTCAGACCAAGTTCTACTTTCTATGAGAAGTCTTTCCTGATTTCCCCTGATGTTAATGTTTTCTCCCTCCTCAAAATACCTTGTCCTTATTTGTCCCTGGAAATATTGTCTTCCTCAACCTTGTATATTTGGATTTTGTTTTTGTTTTAAATATTTTTATTGATATATCTTTTTTAATATAAATTTATTTAACTTTTTACATTTATTTTCACAAAATTTTGGGTTCCAAATTTTCTCCCCATTTCTCCCCTGCCCCCACCCCAATACACCGAGCATTCTAATTTCCCCTATCACCAATCTGCCCTCTCTTCTATCCTCCCTCCCTTCTCTTGTCCCCATCTTCTCTTTTGTCCTGTAGGGCAAGATGACTTTCTATTCTCCATTAACTGTATTTCTTGTTTCCTAGTAGCAAGAACAATACTCAACAGTTGCTCCTAAAACTTTGAGTTCCAAATTCTCCCCATCCCTCCCTCCCCACTCGTTCCCTTTGGGAAGGCAAGCAATTCAATATAGGCCCTATCTGTGTAGTTTTGCAAATGACTTTGATAATAGTTGTGTTGTGTAAGACTAACTGTATTTCCTTCCATCCTATCCTGCCCCCCATTGTTTCTATTCTGTCTTTTGATCCTGTTCCTCCCCAAGTGTTGACTTCAAATTGCTCCCTCCTCCCATTGCCCTCCCTTCCATCATTCCCCCCCCCTTGCTTATCTCCTTCTCCCCCACTTTCCTATACTGTAAGATAGGTTTTCTTACCAAAGTGAGTGTGCATTTTATTCCTTCCTTTAGTCGAATGTGATGAGGGTAAACTTCATGTTTTTTTTCTCAGCTCTCCTCTTTTTCCCTCCACTAAAAAGTTTCCCGCTTGCCTCTTGAATGAGAGATAATTTACCCCATTCCATTTCACCCTCTCTCCTCCCACTACATTTCTCTCTCACCATTTACCTTAATTTTTTAAAGATATGATTCCATCCTATTCAATTCACTCTGTGGTCTCTGTCTCTGTGTGCACGTGCATGTGTGTATGTGCGTGCGCATACATGTACATGTGTGTGTGCATGTGTGTGCGTGTATGTGTGTGTGTAGTCCCACCAACTACCCAGATATTGAAAGGTTTTAAGAGTTACAAATATTGTCTTTCCATGTAGGAATTTAAACAGTTCACCTTTGGTAAGTCCCTTATGACTTCTCTTTGCTGTTTGCTTTTTCATGCTTCTTCTTATTCTTGTGTTTGAAGGTCAAATTTTCTTTTCAGCTCTGGTCTTTTCATCAAGAATGCTTGAAAGTCCTCTGTTTCATTGAAAGACCATATTTTCCCCTGAAGTATAATACTCAATTTTGCTGGGTAGGGGAGTCTTGGTTTTAGTCCTAATTCCTTTGAATTCTGGAATATCCTATTCCATGCCCTTCGATCCCTTAATGTAGAAGCTGCTAGATCTTGTGTTATCCTGATTGTATTTCCACAATACTGGAATTGTTTCTTTCTAGCTGCTTGCAATATTTTCTCCTTGATCTGGGAATTCTGGAATTTGGCCACAATGTTCCTAGGAGTTTCTCTTTTTGGATTTCTTTCAGGTAGTGATTGATGGATTCCTTCAATATTTATTTTGCCCTCTGGTTGTAGAATATCAGGGCAGTTTTCCTCTATAATTTCATGGAAGATGATGTCTAGGCTCTTTTTTTGATCATGACTTTCAGGTAGTCCCATAATTTTTAAATTGTCTCTCCTGGATCTATTTTCCAGGTCAGTTGTATTTCCAATGAGATATTTCACATTTTCTTCCATTTTTTCATTCTTTTGGTTTTGTTTTATGATTTCTTGGTTTCTCAGAAAGTCATTAGCCTCCATCTGTTCCATTCTAATTTTGAGAGAACTATTTTGTTCAGTGAGCTTTCAAACCTCTTTTTCCATTTGGCTAATTTTTCTTTCGAAAGCATTCTTCTCCTCATTGGGTTTTTGAACCTCTTTTGCCAATTGAGTTAGCCTATTTTTCAAGGTGTTATTTTCTTCAGCATTTGTTGGGGTCTCCTTTAGCAAGCTGTTGACCCATTTTTCATGCTTTTCTTGCATCTCTCATTTGTCTTCCCAGTTTTTCCTCCACCTGTCTAACTCAACTTTCAAAATCCTTTTTGAGCTCTTCCATGGCCTGAGCCCATTGGATATCTATGTCAGATGTTTGGGATACAGAGGCCTTGCCTTCTATGTCTTTCCCTGATGGTAAGCATTGTTCTTTCTCATCAGAAAAGAAAGGAGGAAACATCTGTTCACCAAGAAAGTAGCCTTCTATGGTCTTATTTTTCTTCTCTTTTCTGGGCATTTTCCCAGCCAGTTACTTGACTTCTGAGATTCCTCTGCACCCCCACCTAGATCCACCCAGCTAGTGCTTGGGGTCTGAGATTCAAGTGCTGCTCCCCAGCCTCAGGGCTTTCTGTGGCGGGAGCAGCTGCTATTCAATGTGAGCTTAAGTTCTGGTGCTCAGGTGGGGGCAGGGCCACCTCCCGGGCTCACTTCCCCCAGGGGGTTTATGCAGAGATCTTCAGTAATGGACCTGAGGTCCTGTCTGCTCCGGGAGCTCCTGGCCGCCACTGCCTCTGCCACTGCCTCCCAAGGGGGCCTGAGTTATGGAGACACCCCATTCCCCTTTCAGCGAGCCCAGAAGTCTCTCTCACTGACCTGTGCACCTGTGGATTGAGGGACCTTCGTGGCTGTGGAGGTTCCGTGCCTGAAGCCTGCTTGGATCTGCTCCCTTTGGTGCTGTGCGGCCAAGACAGGGCTGGGCTCTGCTGTCCAGTGCACGAGGGACCTTTGGTGCTGGTTTTTCAGGGCTCTCTGGAACGGAAATCTCCTCCACTGCATTGCTGCATGGCTTCTGCTGCTTCAGAATCTGTGGGGAGTTCTTTTTACAGGAAATTTATGGGTTGTCGGTTCGGAGCTAGCATATGTGAATCTTTCTACTCCACCATCTTGGCTCCTTCCCCTCAACCCTGTATATTTGAATTTCTCTAGAGCTATTTTCTTTTTGTTCTATTTCCAGAACCAAAAAGATTGCTTTGTGTGTGTGTGTGTGTGTGTGTGTGTGTGTGTGTGTGTGTGTGTGTATGTGTGTAGGAGTTGATCTTGTCACCTCAGTTGATAAAGTTACACCTGATAAGGTTTTAATGTGTAAAGAAAATGTATGTACCTTGATTCCTTTCTTAAATATGAAAATTTCTCTGATTGAGTTAAGAAGGCAACATCTCATTAGAAAAAAAAATTTACCAGTGCTTCTGAGGGCCTAAAGAAGTAGATTTAGTCCAGGTTCAGTTTCCCAAGAGAGGATTCAGGAGAGAGAGAATGGAATCTCTCTTGCTTCCCTCTGCCCCACATCAGTCATGCAGCTTTGAATGCGAACACTAGGCAATCCCACATCTACTGGTGGTACACGCTCTAAATAGGCATGGGATCAGATATACAGATAATCAAGAAAGGTAGCAATTTCAAAAATTTTGATTCAGGTAAATGTGGAACGCAGCTAGGTGGTGCAATGGGTAAAAAACTGGGTTTGGAATCAGGAAGATGAGAGTTCAAATTAATCTTCAGACACTTACCAGCTGTGTGACTCTGGTCAAGTCACTTTATATGTTTGCTTTAAACTACTGGCGAAGGAAATGGCAAACGACTCCAATATCTTGGCCAAGAAAACCTGAAATGAGTTTATGAAGAGTCAGACATGCTTGAAATGCCTGGAAAATAACAAATAGACACCAGCTACTAATGCAAAAGAACAGAAGACCTGAGGAGCCCTTGCTGAGCAAGCCTCCTAGCAGATACACAAGAAATTCCTTTGAGAGGAGAATACTAGTAGAGAAAAGACCTAGGCCATAAGGTATTATGACATGTAAAGTCCCTTTTTTATCCAACATATGCAACTTAGTACCACTATGTAGTACTTTAGGTTTTGGCCATATTTTTTCCACAGACACATCTGTGTCTTGTGGAACAGCACAATATAGATTTATGGGAGGAAAAACTGTTCTTCCTATACCATTTTAGTAAGTACCTTTGCTAAAAGTTTAGCAATGTATTTGCCATTTTGGTAATTGTATCCTAGTTGATTGTTAATAGTGAGTATACTTGTAGGGGCTCATGCACCAGGAGTACAAATGTATTAAGAAATTATGTGTGTTAAGAATGCTAATGAACAAGATAATCTCCTTTGAACCCAAGATAGCAGCAATCCCTTGGGGATCTAGCCTGTGAATGTGAATACAAGTTAGAGAAACCTAAGGACTTATATCCCTGTGCATATATAGATTCACTGAAGTATACTGTATTTCTGTACATGTGTAGTAGGAACTTTGTATATAGTAAATACTAAGTGTGATGAATGGTTATTGAGAAGCAGAAAAGAACAGAGAAGAGAGGGAAACAAAGCAGCATGGTCAAGAAAATCTCCTATAAGTTGTCAATAACCTAATTCAAACCAAAAAAAAAAAATGGTTCCTAACGTGGAATCATTTATGTTTTCACTTTTAATCACTTTGATTTAACAAATATTGATTATTCATTCACTTTATGCCAGTCATTGTACCAGGTGCTGAGAACAGAAAGACAAAAATAATTGTCCTTATTATTAAGAATTTTACTTTCTGTGGCAAGGAATAATACATGTACACAAGTATGAAATTAAGAAGTCTATACAGAGGTTCCCAAAACGGGTAGTACTGCCCCCTGCTGGGTGCTGGAATAATCTAGGGAGGCAGTAGCAGTTTCGCTGCAATTAGGGGGCATTAAATAAAAATACAGGGACAGTGGAAACATAAGGAAAGAAGAAAAGAAAATTTTGAAAAACCATTCATACATGTTTCATCTCTTGTGTAACCATGTTAAAGTGAGTGATTACATTATTTTTCAAATTAATACAGGAAATACAAGTTATAACCAATCAACAGTCAAGTCTGGCAACCCACCTTAACAAGCAAGTGTTGGTAGTTGAATGTGTTGAGCATTGTCAGGAAGTCCAGCATGCACTGACAGGAATAAGTGCATGTAATGATTTGTTTACAATATGATACTATATGGTTACATGATGCAATATTGTGTCATCAAAATGTCACTGTAGAAAAAAAAACACAAACCTACAATAAGCTATTACATTTAAGATACATCATCTAAACATACATACACATGTATGTATATAATATTTAAATGACACAATTTTTTAAAAAAAATCATTAAAGGGTTAAAGAAAGTGGATTTCTGGAGAGGGCAATGAGTAATTTTTTTTTGAAAATAGGGTGGTAGGCCAAATTAAATTTGGGAACTCTGGTCTATTCTTTCTATATGAGAATTATCTTGATGAAAGGAAAGGATTCAAATGCTCCCTCAGCTGTACATGGGTTTTATGAACATCCTCAGTGCTCTTGGCAGCCCCTTAAAAGTTTATATTTCAGAGAAGTTACCCACTTGCACAAGTAGAGGGACTTTCTTTGTCTAGGAATTCCCTACAAAAAAGAAAACCCCCAGTCCAGGACCTACCCCTGACCCTATCCCCACAGAAAGTAACAGTAAGTTATTTAAATAGGGAGAGAATTCTAATAACTAATGTAAGGTAGAAATAAAAATGACTTATGTAGGAGGTAACCCCTGAACTAAGTTTAAAGAGAGTCATGAATTCTATGAGGGAAGAGGGATAGCTGGTTGCAGGCATGAAGGAGTAGAAAGAATGAAATTGGAGCATCAAGTGTGTGTGATATGGCTAGTTGGCCAGTTTAACTAAAACAGAAGGGTATATGAAGGGTAGGAATATATAAAAAGATCAGAAAGATGGATGAGAGTCAAATTGTAGAAGGTTTTAAATGGCAGAAAAATTTGTATTTTAACCTAGGGCTAATAGGGAATGGTGTGTATGTAAATATGAGGGAGAAAAAGACAGAATTAGACAATCATGCCTGTGCTTTAGGAGTATCACTGGCAACTATATAAAAGACAATTTGGAGGTTATTGCAATAGTCTAGGTGTGAGGTGATCAGGGCCTGAGTGAGGGTGGAGACTGTAGAAATATAGAGAATTGAATGGATTAGAGGACTTTAAGACTTGGTGATGGTTTTTTAAAAGAAAGTGTGGGGGAAGGGAAAATCAAGCATGGGTGATAATATATGGGTACGATAATATATGGATAAATGTGGGCGAATATGTAGATGGGCAATAGAAATTGGGATGCTGGGGAGAAAGATGAGTTTAGGATGAAAAATAATGAATTATGCTTTTGATATAGTGAGTTTGAAATGCCTGTGGAGTATCTCGGCAGTTGGTATTACAAGACTAGAATTCAGGGTCGAAATTGGAACTACATATACATATATGTATACATATACATATATATATGTATATACACAACTTAACATGTAACAACATATACATATATAGACAGAGAGAGATAAATATATGTGTGTACGTATGTATGTATGCATGTATCTGCTGAGTCCTCTTTATAGATGATAAATATTTAGGAGATAGTGATATCACTATGGAAGAGGATATGAACATAAAAGATTGAGCTACTCAGAAACTAGCTTGGCATATGCCAACACTTTGTTGGCATGAGGAGAAAGAGGAAGAGGAGAAGGGTGGTGAGGAAGATGAAATACTGTTATAGCAAAAGAGACTAAAGAATATTCAGATAGGAAAAAACAAAGAGAAAGCAGAGTCACAAAATCCAAGGGAAGATTGATTATCTGGAAGGAAGAGGTGGTTGACAGAGCAAAAGCTTCAGGTCAAAAAAGGAAGGAGATTAAGAAAAGTCCATCGAATATAACTGTTAATAGATGATTTGCAACTTTGGAGAGAAAATGTCAATATGTTAGTTGGGTCATAAATCAGAATACAAAAGATTAAGTAGTAAATAAATGGAGGCAGACAGAGAAAAAGAACATAAACAATGCTTTATAGGTATTTGGCTATAAGAGAAAGGAACACAAGATAATAATTTGAGAAATGTCAGAGGTAAGTGAATGACATTAAGAACTGCATAGAACTGGATATGTTTGATAAAGTCACTCAATAAAAAGAGACCAAAGGAGGAGACAAGTTGGAGTGGGGTAAGAAGTTTGTGAAGGGGTTAATCTTCTTAAGAAGAAGGCTTGTGTCTTCTTCAGTGCCTAGAGCAAATGAGGAGAGAATGGTGAATGGTAAAGATGAATTTCGAATTGCAGAATAATAAAGAAGTGGGAGTTCAAGTTGGATGGAATTTATTTTCTCAGCTAAAAAAAAAGGAGATAAGATGCTGAAATAGGAGATAGAGGTAGTGCAGGAGATCTGAAAAAAAGATCACATTTGGAGTAACATCTGTGTGGTTGTTGAGGCATTTTTTAAGTCGTGTACAATTCTTTGTGACCCTATCTGGGGGTTTTCTTGACAAATATACTAGAGTGGTTTGCCATTTCCTTCTCCAGCTCATTTCACAAATGAGGAACTGGGACAAATAAGGTTAAGTGACTTACCAAGGTCACACAGCTACTAAGTGTTCAAGGCCAGGTTTGAACTCATGAAGAGGAGTCTGACTCAAGGGTAGGTACTCTCTCCAGCCATGCCATCTACCTCCCCTATACCTCTGTGTATAGTATAATAGAACATCAGTCAGAGCAGGGGAAATGGATGATTGTGAGGACCCAGTTCAAAGTAATCAACACAATAATAGAGATGAAAAGGCTACATGGCTTTTTCATTAAAACAGAGAAAAGCAGGAAATGAGAAAGCAAGCAAAGGAAGAAGTACAAAAAAAAAAATCCCTTAAGAGTTTCATAATGCTCTTTAATGTTGCCAGAGCAAAGAAATGCAACAATCCTTCAGTCCTTCCTTAATTTTATATTAAAAAAATGAAAAAGTAAAATTATCAATAAATTGTATTTGATAATGTAAATACTACAACACAACTGATTTGAACATTCTAGAGATTTTTTAAAAAATGAAAGCATACTTAATGAGGTAAAAGATGTTAAAATGAAATTCTTTGCCACCTTTTGGGAATATATACAACAGACATGTAGGTACATTTCATATCCACATAATGAGTGAAAAATTCAATCGATCACATGCCATTGAGGTATTGTAATGGTACAAGTACAAAAGTCTAGTACTTGGATATATCCTGATCATTGCCTAGATTGTGTTTTATTATCCAGACATCTGATATAATGGAGGTATAGGGTTTTGTTTTTTACTTTTTAACTTGGGAACAGTCTCAAAGAATAATATAACACAAATCCATAAATTTATCAATCACTGTCATATTTTTTATAAAATAACTAAATCATTCTACTTGGAAATTTTTCCCTTTTATTTTTGCAAAAAAATGACAAACTCCAACACAGCCATATCTACTCTTTCTTAAATTTTACTCATGAATAGCCAAAAACTAAACATCTGTGTCAACACCAAAAAAAAAAAAATCTAAGTGGTTGGTCAACATAAAGATGATTATAAAATTCAGGCTAAAACATTGATGCTTCCAAATTTCTGAATATCTGGCTTTTTAGACAAATTTTTAAAACATCTGGATGATTGGTATCCTGTGAAACAAATAATCATTTTTTTCCCTCAATATCTGGCACTATATAAACATGGTAAGTAAATAAGGAGACTTTCTGCTTAATTATGTCACTTTTTTTGCTTTCTGAACATTTAAGTAGTGGATCATATATCACCATGCATGTATAATCAATTCAATTCCCATATTCCCTTTATACAATAGAAAGATAGAAAAAGTCCTCCTGAATTACCTACTTGTTCCCAACACAGAATGTTGCTCAGCGTTGGGTCTGAAACAGAAAGTAGTAGGCATGTTTTTTAAGATCTCTATGACACTTTAAGCAAGGCAAGACAAAAGTTAGAGGAATGGGTATTATGAAAAGTCTAGATGAGAGAAGAGATGGTATAGATCTCTTCAATTCTCTGTCTCTATAGGTTTAGGAGAAATAGAGAGGAAAGAAAGACCATACCCAAGGAACTGAGGAACTGTTGCTAGGTAACAATGTAGAAAAGAAGATGGACTGAGTAGTTGGTAGCCCTGCTATTTTTTTTTCTTTTGTACCTTCAGTTATAGGATGCACAGTTGACTAGATTGCAGTATCTACTATCTCATTAATTTCTAAGGTAAAATTATATAATTTGTTTCCTGTTATAATTTAATTTCTGGGTACTATACAGTTTTTGATTTAAAAGTATCATGAGGACTGATCCTGAGGGGAACAATTGTAAAGTAACTGATGGGTCTAGTTCCCCTAGTCTTTCATTTCCTTGGCTTTTTATCTTCTCAGTAGCATTTTCTTACCTTCATCCCTTCGGGTGCCTGTGATCCTCATGCTCTATGTAACCCTGTTCTCTCACAATGTCTGGGCTCAAAAAAATTAATTAATTTCCAATAAATATAAATTACTGATCAGCTCTAATGAGTCACACTCATCAAGGGTACTTATGTTTTAACAAAGGACAAATTTTTATAGAGAGAACAGCAGGGAGGGAGGAAGGAAGGAAGGAAGGAAGGAAGGAAGGAAGGAAGGAAGGAAGGAAGGAAGGAAGGAAGGAAGGAAGAAAGGAAGGAAGGAAGGAAGGAAGGAAGGAAGGAAGGAAGGAAGGAAGGAAGGAAGGAAGGAGGGGAGGAAAGGGAGAGGGAAAGAAAATTTAAAAATAAAGAATAACTAACATTTGTGTATCGTGAAGATTTGCAAAACCTTTGAATACATTATCTCACAGACAAAATTATCTTGTATTTATATAACTATTTTGCACATGATTATATATGGGCATGTTTTCTTCTCCCATTAGGATGTAAACTATTTAATGGTAGAAATTATGCTATTTTTTCTTTGAATTGCCACTGCCTAGCAGGACCTGGAACTTAGGAGATGTTTAATAAATGGTTATTAATTCATTGCTTAAGAGAATGCACAAAGAAAGAAAAGGAGGACCCAAAAATTGGACAGTTCTTTCCCTAGTGAAGCACTGGCCCTGCTTTCCAGTTTGAGTTGAAAACATCTACAGAGTCAGAAAAGCACTGAACCGCACAAGCACAACAAAGATGTAACTAGAATGAAATTCCTGCCATTCATGACCAAAATAATAATAAAGGAAAGGGAAAAAATCCTTCCTACATTAATACCAAGTAAATAATACATTACAGTGAAATATTATTTTTGAATGTGTAAACATATATTGTATGCCACAGAATGGAGTCTTGAGGTGCTCTGAATCTATATGCCTAGACTAGAGTATGAGACTGGAAAGCCAGAAAGCATATTACATTTTTTTGGCTGGGAACTGATCTACTTCTCTACTTCATACAGTGCATGCTGTTTTATGCTGGCACAATGTTGGCATTTAAAAAACATTAAGTAATAAGAATAATATTTTACGTGTGGAATAGCTACTTCTATTGACTGCTCTGTCAATATGCACTGTATCAGCTGTCATCAGAGCTTTCAATTAATGGAAATGTTTCCTTTGTCCATTGAGATGCAGATTTTCAGATAGCATGTGGGGAGATGCACACATAAATCTAGCTAGGAAGCCATTATGTGAATTGAATGTACATGTGGAATCTCCTGGAGATGTAGTTAAGACAGAGGAAAGCTATTGAGGTGATGTGGTAATTTAAAAATAATTCAATTTCACAATCACCTTTGAAAGGGAATCATTTATAGGAAGAAAGGTGAGGCTAATTACTGTCTACTACCTTCCACCACATGACTGCCAGCACCACCACTGACATCACTACCACCATCACCATCACTGCTGCTGCCACCATCATCACCACCTGCTCTATTTCCCACCCCTGGCTTTTTTGTGCTCGAGTATTCTTCTCTGTTTTAGTTAAAATACTGACAAGGAAACTACCAGCCTTATGTTAGGAACTGCACATGGAATTTGTAATGTTAAGCCTAACAGCTGATCATATGATAGAGAAGTAGAAGAGGACAAAAAAACTATGCCATTAACCATGCAAATTTGTGCCACATCTGTACTAAATTGTCATTTGCATGAATACAGCTAAGCCAAGCAGGATTACTGTCATTAGAGCATTGCTGTTTGCACTGCTATATTGTACTTAAGGCTGTGTGGGTGTTTCCATTTATAATGCCCTCCCCCCTTCTTTTTCAGGGGTTTATAATTTGGCAGTAATAATCTGCTTTTGGATGAAACATTACTACAAGTTCTCAGTGGGGGAGCAATTTTTAATTACAAAATTGGATTCAAATTGATTCAACCATATTTTAGAAGGAGGAAAGCCTTTCTACTCTTTTAACAAAGAAATCATGGTGTGGGCGCTTTTCTTCTTTTTTTCTGGATGGACTTTTGAGGAATTTAGCATTTGGCTTTCTTTACAGTTCAAAATACAAAAGTAGGAAAACTGACTTTGGCACAATAATTTTAATTTGCTAATTGTGCTTTATCTAATACAAGAATCTCAACGCCACTTTAAAAAACACATCCTAGTACTTGAAAAACTTTCCAAGAAAGTCATTTGAAGTAAATATTTTGCCAACAGCTTGCATCATAACAGCTTTTCATGAAACACACACACACAGATCTTCGCCACAGGTCTTAGCCTCAAAGATGTACTGTGTTAGGGATCAGCACTGAAAAATAGCTTTAATCAGTGTTACATAGTCAGGGAGGGTTGGCAAACAGCTGCAGCAGTCGGAGCAGGCTGGCAAGACGCTGCAGGGAGCATAGGGGCAAAGGCTTTGGGCTAAAGGTGAGAAAAAGAGACAGAGTTGAAAATAACAGGATCTCCCAACTTGCAGCTGCATTTCAAAGGCAAAGAACCCTATTCACATGTTGGACTGTTAAGTCATGCATCGGTCCTCTTAGCTACCTACAAAATATAAGCATGACCTCTCTCAGGAGCAATCTTTTAAGAAATAATGCCATCTGCATGTGCAATCCTTCATGCCTCTATATTTTCGTGCTATAAATGGAACTTGGACTAATGGTGATCAATATCATTTGTATTTATAAGAGTTCTTTTTCATTCCTCTGTAAAAGGATGCTCATGAGTTATCTTTTTAAGTTATTAAATGGTTTGTTGAGAACTGTAATGCTGGAGTCATACATGTACAAATATGTACAAGCATAGGGTGAGTCTTTTAGTCAAAAAGAATAAGTATACCATTCACCAGCTTTATAAATAATGAAAATTCTGATTTGAAATGTTTGGGAGCCCTTAAAATAAAAACATTAATAGAAAAAGAATAATCATTCTTCATAAAAACTTTTTTAATACCAAAATTCTAATCACTACTGTCCATTTCACTGAATCCTTTGCATTTCGACGGTTGAAGTCAGAAGAGTTGTGCATTTTATCTCAAGTTTTTCATTTTAGATATGATTGCTCAAACTCATGGCAGACTAGATAGAATGAGCACTCATTGGACCAAAGCAAGAGGCTAGGATTGTAGTTCCATATTTCCCACTAACTAACTATGTGATAATTGACCAGTACTACTGCCAATCTGACTCTCAGTCTTCTCACATTTAAAATGAAAATATTGAACTGATGTTCTGTGAGGTCTTGTCTAACTCTATGATGTTGTGGATTGATACTATAGTAATTGCTATTATCCTAACACCATCTAGATGGAATTAAGTTCCATGGAGATTTTAAAAATGAAATTTTATAGAAGGAATTCTCTTGAGATTTAGAAGATTTCATGCCCAATCTAATCACTTAGATCGCTAGATACTTCTTTCATTGTATAATTCAGGTGAATTCCAAGGATGATTTATGATTGAGTCCAAATTTCTTGGGAATTTTTTACTGACAATTTCTATTCATTCAAAAAAAAAGGTCACAAATACTTCTCATCACTAATAAGCTCACTTCACTTAACCAGCTCTTCCAGAAGTGATATTATACATTGGAGAGCTAGGTATAAAGTTATATACAGAAACTTCTGATGTAAGACACAGTGTAAAGTGAAATAATGACACAGTATAACTTAAATTAAGTGTTATGGGAATGCAGAGAAAGAATGAAGAACTGAAGCATTTATATGTGAGGCATCATACTCAACACATCTCAAATAATATCTCATTCGATCCTCATGATGACTCTGGGAGGCAGATGCTTTTAATATTCTCATTTTGCATTTGCAAAACCAGAGGCAAACTGAAGTTAAGTGACTTGCCCAGGGTCATACAGCAATTAGTAACTGTCTGAGACTGGATTTGTACTGAGATGTTCCTGTCTCCTGGACCAGCATTTTAATCACTGAACCACACTCTCTGCGAGGTCATTGGGCAAGACACAATGGGGAAAAAAAAAACAACCTGCTATTTTGAGCCATGCATTGAATGGTGGTTGGCATCGTCACCAGTGAAGATGGAAGACAAGGATATTTAAGATGAGAAAACAGCATGAAAAATAGCATGCATACAGAGAAATCAGACTGTGAAGTAACTGACAAGTAACGCAAAACAGTAGCAGTGAGCTCATGTAAGAGACATTAGGGGTGATAGTTCGGTGCCAAATTGTCATAGGCTGTGAATATCTCAATAAGTAAGGTAAAATTTTTGGGATTTTATTTAACATAAGTAAAGAGAAAAAGTGTTATAGAAGGAGAATGTTACAATAACAACATTGGTTTAGGAAAAGTTCAAAATGCCTAAGGTTCTGGGTTGGGGTTGGGGTATGGGGTCAGGTAGAGAGGCCAGTGAGAGAATGATAGACACTGAACCAGATTAGAGGCTATTTCAAAAGTCCACAGATAAGGCAGTAAAGGCCTGATCCAGGGCAGAGGTATTAAGGATGTAAGGAAGACAGAGATCTCACTTTGCCATGAGATCTTTGACTGTCCTTGTTATTGTCAGTATTTCAACAATTTATTTAAATGTGAAAAAGCTGCCTCCTAGAAACATAAAAGAAAAAAAAGAAATATATGGAGTGTTAGGTATATCACTGCTAGGTATCATGTTCTCCTGAATATGAGCTTCTCCCCAATATGCTTTTACAAAGCCAGAGGAGGTCTATAGCTTTCTCTTTTGCCTCCCTGCAGTTCCAACAAGTATCATTATCTCTAATCCCAGGCTTGTTCTTCCTGCTGGGCATCCAATAGGTATTAAAGATAGCTTTCTACAGTATTAACTGAAGCCCTCAGTCCAGTGTAGGCCTGTTGATATTTTGCCACATTCTCAACCATCTTTTTTTCATTAGCTCGTTGGCATTTATCCCAATTCTTTAAATTCTGAAAAAACAGGTTCCCTTGACCTCTATTTGGAACACCTATTGCTGCATGTTGCTTTTACTTTGAGAATTGGTGCAGAGGAAACTACATATTAAATCCTCATGTCATCAGTTCTTGTTTCTGTATTTTATATGTTTTTAAATGCATCATAATGTTGACAGTAATAATAGTAACAAATGGCATAAAATGATTACAACTTAACATTTCAATTCCAAAGTCAGGATACATCTTGGAAAGAATATGAATTATCATAGTATCTGCTTAGAAGGTTTATTTCAACTCTGTAACAGGACCTTAAAGGAGTTTATGACCTATATAAAGAATGCTCCATTTGCATATGTACACTGATTATTTGGGTGAGTCGTCCAAACGAAGAAGCTTGTTGAATTAATAGGACCATGTTATTTCATGATAATGGTATAGATGTTTCTGTATTTTGATAAATATCCAGATGAAAGGTTTAAAAAAGTCATTTAATTAGCTAGATGTTTCCAGACATCTGGATGAGAAAGTATTAAAAAGCTACAGTCATTACTGAGGTTTTTAGTGCCACTCCAATTCTATTTTTCCTGAGAATTTATATGATGAATAGATAAATAGGTGGGTGAGTGAATAAAGCATTTATTAAGCACTATGTGCAAAATACTACGCTAAGGCGTTGGTGGTAGAAATAAACAGGTAACACTATTTCTACTCTTCAAGAGCTCACATTCTAATGTGAAGAAAAACACATACTACAGTCTAAACCCAGGTAAAGCTAAATATTCCTGCCTGGATGAGTACCACTATAGTGTCAGTATCCTACAGTAGAAATTGGACCAAGAGACAGGACAACTGTCTGTTTGAGATAACTACTAGCTTTTTGTCACTTTGAGGGTCCCCTGACCTCTTAAGTACCCTTGGAAACTCCCGAGTTCTTCTGTACTAATTCATAGATAGTTTATAATGTTTGTTGGTAAGGGGAGTTCAAGCTCTAGGAGTTCCCCCTACTGATGAAATCACAGATTATTCATATGCAGTATAAAAGGATATATGTATATGCAAACATATGGAGTGATTATTGCTTTATGGAAAAACCTATGTAGCATTTATAATCATTCATGATGCTATCATTTTACTAAAAATGAGAAATGTATAATAATTTAACAAATAATTACAGAGAACGGAGAATTTATTTTTTAACCTAATACATGATAGAATACAAAAAGTGGCATTTATTATTGAAAACTTGTTATTATTAGATATGATGGTGAGATGATTATATGTACTATGAAATGCCTGATTTCTAGTTTCAGAAGAATTGATCCAGGATGTTCTATAGTCTGACAGAGGGGAAAACTTGCTTCATTTACCAGTACTGTAGAGGAAATGGTCAAATTATTCTACCTCTAACTAAACTCGTTAGAAGCTTTTCTTTTAGGGTTTATGGCCAAATGATATCTTCTTTCTGAGGGAATCAGGATGAACAAGCTATTCTAAGTTTTAAATCTATCATTTACAATGATAAAAAAGTATATTTTGCATATGTTTACTCTGCTTCATATAAAAAAATGTCTAAAATCTCATGCCTTCAGATATTTATGTATGTATGTTTATGTGTGTGTGTGTGTGTGTGTGTGTGTGTGTGTGTATTCTGATTGATGGAACCTGACAAACATGTGCTATCCCTTTATTCCTCCTTATGGCTGACTTGTTACCAGGTAGGGACAACCACTGTAGAAAGCCGAAAGCTCAGCTTGAGTCACAGAGGGGCTGGGTTTCCTTTCTTACTAGTCCAAGTTACACAAAAAGAAATTATCTTTAATAATGCGCAACTTCATGTGGTAAAAATGTGTCCAAAATAGTTTAAAATAATAGAATTCTAAGAATCAAAGAAAGGGGCAGGAGGAGGCAGTTTAAAAAATTACTGGAATTTTCTTCTCCTGTATCACAGATTTATAACTTGAAGCATCAAGGCACACCAGGAACAGATGTACAATATAGTATTTTTCTCCAAGTAAGTTTTGTCAAAATTACCACACTTACCACCAGCACACTTATTAATTTTCTCTATATGTATTTCCATGGCTCCTTTCAACAAAAAGCAATGTCCTCTGACAGAAAGACAATTTCTAATCATAAGAGAGGAAGAAACATGGTTTGGAATGGGGCGGAGGGGAGGCCTGTGAGTATCCATCCGGAGACTGACTCCTAGCTGCTCAGTCCTGGCTACTCTCCTATCAAACAATCCTTTCGAGACTCTCATCACTGAAATCAGTTTCTGCAGAAGTAATTTACAAGTTATGAAACAATCCTAACGCTTTGCCTTAAATGAAAAAGAGACATAGAACAACATTGCATATCTAATATCATTTCCTAATTATACTAATATCATTTCCAAGTCCTACATATTTTACTAGGATACTTCTGAATTACATATTATTATAACTTGAATTGTGATGAGATAGCAAGCACATTTCATTTTCTAATAGATGATGAAATTATTATGCATATTGTGCATGGGGAAAATAACCTTAATATGGATTTCAAGAAGTCCACTATTGCAGTACTAACTCTTACCTTCTAAAGGTATTATTTAATTTGGGTAGTTTTATAAGTTCTATCTGTTCCCTATACTGCCATCATTGACAGCGCCAAAGTCAGCATATGAATGTGCATCAATTTATGTACACAAAGCCATCCTTACTCATGCAAATTAACCAAATTAGCTGTACAGTAGCATAATATATGCCCTCCAATGCTCCTCTGCATGTGCAAATGCGGGTTTTGTACACAAATGGGCACATTTGCAATTTTGCAGGTGCAAATTTGGAAGCTACTTTCAAATACATGATGCATCATTTCTTTTTCAAAGAGAGATGGGTATGTTATCCTCAAAATTGAATTTTGTAGTGCAAATTATATTTCATTCTAAAGATCCATTGAAGGGTATGCATTTATATCAATTGTGACGACTTCCTTGGCCTAAAAATCCTGAAAGAACTGGATGTATTTGCGTTATTTTTCTTTGTAACTTCAGTGCACAATATCTTTTCAGGATAAGTAAACAGTTGGCAAGGAACTCCCTCTTGTGGTCAAACATTCTTAATTAGGAAAAGAGAATTGCCCTCAACTGATGGTCTGGATTATTAAAACATGGGTCACTTGAAACCATTAAGAGGAACAATATTGATATAAGTGGTTTTACTGAAGCAATTCATTGCAAATTAGAACTGAATTCTGAAACATATGCTCTTAATCTTCCCTGAAACGTAGGAATTTGCACCACTGCTGAGCATAAATCGACTTGGAAATACAAATTCCAGTTTGTGGTGGGTATTTTGGGTTTTTTTTTTCTGAATTTTGCAGCAATTCTTTAAGTAGATCTCCTTCAGACATGACTAGAGTCCAAGGACTTAATGAAATGAGTCAGTAAATAATTCCACTTGCTATCTTACTAATCTCTGCACTTTGGTTCTTAAAAAGGAAATTAGAAACATGTCTAAAACTGCAGGATTGCTGAATATTCCTGAGAGGGGCAGGATTAACATTTCCCATATGATGTTAACTACTCCTCTGCCAGACTGCATTGAGGAACAAAGTCTTATCATCAAGGGCAATAAATGCCTGACCTCAAAGCAAGAATTTCCTAAATACCTAAATTATGGATATGGCAAATTACCAGAAACATAATAAAGCTGACAAATTGCAATATTTTCTGATCCTGATCATTTGACTTGAATGCCGCCTCCAACCACTTCAGAAAATTGGTATTAAACAGACACTATCTGTCCCTCTACTCAGTATGTAATTTATTTCTATTGTAGCAAATTAAAACCTGATGTGATGAAGCATAGGATTTAACTCATCATGTGACAGGACATCAAAGGTCTGAGGCAAGGCCTGCTCTCAGATTTGCAGATTGGATTTTTACTTGCTTTTCAAATACTAATGATGTAATCTGTGTTTGGGAGGGGGTAGCAAAATGGGGAACGATACCCAGAAACCTTGTCCCAACTCCTACACACACACACACACACACACACACACACACACATACACACACACACACACACGCCTACCTTCTTTCATTAATGATTTTTACAGTGAGAAAATGAGGGTAAAATGAAGTAAAATAAAACCATTATTAAAAATATATATGATGAACAGGTAAGTTTCACCACTTTGTGCAAGAAATACAAATGTGATTAGAGCTATTTCTGCAGATGAACATGTTCCAACATTTCTTTGCCTCCATACATAAAAAGTCTATTAATCATGAGTCAAATGATGTGCTTATGTTTCCTTTGTACAAAATACATCCTCATGTACATAGGAAGACAAAGTGCTTTGTCTTTATATGTCTATTCCTATATAGAGATTGCTCTTAAAGTTAGAGATGTATTAAGTGGGCTATTTAAGTAGACCATACTTTGAACCCCAGTTGGACTTGCATAATTATTAAGTATCTTTTTTAGATTGGGTAATGTTTCTCATCCAATAATAGCCCAAACACAGTTATTTTCCTTTTGATTTAATAAATGCTTTGTAGTTAAGGTTATAAGTCCCATACAAGGCACAGAGCCCAAATTTAGGAACACACACACACACACACACATGCACACATGCACACGTCAGTCAAGAATGCTAGGATTCCTCCCAAATCATATCAGATGATGTGTGTCTTCAAAAATCTTATTAGGGGAACTTATGAGGGATATTTATCCAGGATATTTTGATGAATCCATGATTTCATTGGTATGGAACTTTGAATGTCTTATGCTGGGAAATTCCTATCTATGTTTTTTTTTTCTATGAACCACCCATAAAGGGAACCAGCCTCTCTGTCATTCTTTTTTTAATATGTTGAGAATACCAGTGTACCATGTGGACTGTCCATGTATTGTGTCCTGTATGACAAAATGAGATAAATCTCTCACCTCACTTGCTGTGCTTTAAAGAACTATACATCAGTGTCGACTCTTACATGACCACCTGATTTTCCATTTACACACACATTCTATGATGTTTCCATGCTATTTCTCTTACACAAATCATTCCTGGTAAATGTTCTGTGCCCTACACTACACCTATTATGCATCTTTCTTTTGCACTTTGAGTAACATCGTTGTATTCTGAGATGATAAGATTGTATTATTTGTAGTTACAGTGTCCGTAGAACTTTTGTGTTGACGACTTTTGTAGTAGACAGCACTTGAGATCACTGAAAACACTGCAAAATCTGTAACCCAAACTCCTTCCACTTATTTCTATGTCAAAATCATTGTCCATTTCCGGTTCATTACTAAGATGTTTAACATATATAGCTCTCATGATCTCTATCACAAGTGAACCCTAAGAGAGCTATGCCAGGTTGGAGGCGCCCACTCTAATGTATAACTCACAAGCCCTCACTGATGTTTTTAATATCACTTAACAAAAAGTAGAACATATTAAGTGACAAAAAAGATCCTCTTCCCTTACAGAAAAAGATATTCTCTTCTATACATTGTCAATTAATTAGAAGCAAGTATATATATATATATATTATAATATATATAATATATTATATTAATATATTAATATAATATATTAATATATATTATAATATATATAATATATTATATATTATATATATATATACATTAATAAAACAAGCTTGGCAAAGAAGTATGTAATAATAATTCAACCTAAGACATTTATTAGGTTACCACTATGTGCTAGGGACTGGCCTGGGCGCTGGGGATACAGGAACATAGAATGAAGCAATACCTACTCTCAAGGAGGTTACATTCAAATAGAAAAGGCAATGAACCCATATATAAGATTATACAGAAGAAACATAAAAAAAAATGAAAAAGAAAGGAGTTAAATAGAAGCTATAGTTTGAGAAGGCAGGCTCTAATAGTTGGGGTTGCAGAAGAATTAATATAGGCTTCTTGCAGAAGACAGTGCTTGGGTTATGTCTTTAAGGACTGCCTCTTCCATGAGGCAGACAAAAGGAGTGCATTTAAAGCGTGGAGGCTTCCTATGTAAAAGGATGCAGAGAGCTGATGGATTACTCTATGAAATAACAGAGAGAAGCATAGTTTGAGTGGATCACAAAGTACAGGAGACGAAATATCCAGTGAAGCCAGAAATATAAAATTACAGCCACACTGAGAAAGTCTTTTTTTTCTTTTTTTTTAAAATTTATTTGTCTATTTTTAGTTCTCAATATTCAACTCCGCAAACCTTTGAGCTCCAAATCCTCTCCCTATCTCTACCCTCCCCCCACACCATAATGCCCTGCACTCTGATTATCCTTTCCCCTCAATATGCCCTCCCTGCTATCACACCCCTCCGTTCCCTTATCCCCATCTTCTCCCTTTTCTTGTAGGGCAAGATAGATTTCTATACCCCATTACCTATATTTCTCATTTTCTAGTTGTATGTAAAAACAATTCTCAAACTTCGTTCCTAATATTTTGAATTCCAAATTCTTTCCATTCCTTCCTCCCCACCCATCCCCACTGAGAAGGTAAGCAATTCAATATAGGCTATGTATGTGTAGTTTTGCAAAAGAGTTCCATGATAGTCATGTTGTGTAAGACTAACTATATTTCCCTTCATCCTATCCTGCCCCCTATTTATTCTATTTTCTCTTTTTACCTTGTTCCTCCCCAAAAGGGTTTACTTCTAGTTACTCCCTCCTTTCATTTGCCCTCCCTTCTATCATCCTCCTCACCCCATTTGTCCCCTTGTCCCCTATATTCCTTCAGTGTAAGACAGATTTTCATACAAAATTGAGTGAGCAGGTTATTCCCTCCTTAAGTCAAATGTGAAGAGAGTAAGCTAAACTTTTTCCCTCTCACCTCCTCCCTTTTTTTCCTCCATTGAAAAAGCTTTTTCTTGCCTCTTTGGTGAGAGGTAATTTGCCCCATTCCATTTCTCCCTTTCTTCTCCCAATATATTCCTCTCTTACCCCTTAATTTTATTACTTTGTGATATCTTTTATTATTCAACTCACACTGCGCTGTGTGTGTGTGTGTGTGTGTGTGTGTGTGTAATCCTTCCAACTAACCAAATACTGAGAAAAGGCTTAAGAGTTACAAATATTACCTTTCCATGTAGGAAACAGTTCAACTTTAGAAAGTCCTCTTTCCCATTTATCTTTTCATGCTTCTCTTGAATTTGTGTTTGAAAGTTAAATATCCTATTCAGCTCTTGTCTTTTGGTCAAGAATGCTTGAAAGTCCTCTTTTTCATTGAATGACCATTTTTCCCCTGAAGTATTATACTCAGTTTTGTTGGGTAGGTGATTCTTGGTTTTAATCCTAGTTCCTTTCACTTCTGGCATATCATATTCCAAGCCCTTCAGTCCCTTAATGTAGAAGGTGTTAGATCTTATGTTATCCTGATTGTATTTCCACAATACTCAAATTGTTTTTTCTAGGTCCTTGCAATATTTTCTCCTTGACTTCCGGAACTCTGGAATTTGGCTACAATGTTCCTAGGAGTTTTCCTTTGGGAATCTCTTTCAGGAGGTGATCAGTGAATTCTTTCAATATTTATTTTGCCCCCTGGTTCTAGAATATCAGGGCAGTTTTCCTGTATAATTTCATGAAAGATGATGTCTATGCTCTTTTGTTGATCATGGCTTTCAAGTAGTCCCACAACTTTTAAATTGTCTATCCTAGATATATTTTCTAGGTCAGTTGTTTTTCCAGTGAGATATTTCACATGATTTTCTATTTTTTCATTCTTTTGGTGCTGTTTTGTAATTTCTTGGTTTCTCATAAAGTCCTTAGCTTCTATCTGCTCCATTCTATTTTTTAAAGAAGAATTTTCTTCAGTGAGCTATTGAACCTCCTTTTCCATTTGTCCCATTCTGCTTTTGAAAGCATTCTTCTCCTCATTGGCTTTTTGGACCTCTTTTGCCAATTGAGTTAACCTATTTTTAAAGGTGTTATTTTCTTCAGTATTTTTGGGTCCCCTTTAGCAAGCTGTTGACTTGCTTTTCATGATTTTCTCGTATCTCTCTCATTTCTCTTCCCAATTTTTCCTCCACCTCTCTTACTTGATTTTCAAAATCCTTTTTGAGCTCTTCAGTGGCCTGAGACTATTGTATATTTATTTTGAAGGTTTTGGATGCAGAAACCTTGATTTCTTCTGATGGTATGCATTGTTATATTTCATCTTCAAGGATGAAAGAAGATACCTGTTCACCAAGAAAGTAATCTTCTATAGTCTTATTTTTTTCACCTTTTTGGGGGGCATTTTCCCAGCCAGTTACTTGACTTTTGAGTTCTTTGTCAATACAAGGGTATACTCTGGGGACCTGTAAGTTCTCAGTTCCTCCAAAGTGACACAATCAAGGGAGAGGAATTTACTCCTCTCTCGGTCTGAGCACTGTTCTGAGAGCAACCAACAACTTTTCTGCTCAGAATCTGCAAGTAGAATTCCCTCTCCACAATCGACTCCAGCTCCATCACACTAGCATTCCTCCTCACCTCAGGGCAGAGCGCAGGGCTGAGATTCAGATCAGTGGTTCAATTCCCCCAGGGGATTTAGGCAGAGGTTTCCAAAAATGGTTGCTGCTACTGCATTGGTTGCTGCAGGAGGTCAAGACCATGCTGCCATCTCTTGGGTGAAGGAGCCCTCACAATGACCTTTGAAGCTGTCTCTGTGTTGTGAGTTGAGCAATCTGGGAACTGCTGCTGCTAGTGGCACCCTGAGGCTTGCTCCAAGTCCTGTCCCTGCCCTGCTGTGTGGTCCATGCTGGGTTGCTCTCTGCTTGGCTCCTGGTGTGATAGACCTTTGCTGTTGGCCTTCCAGGATGTCCTGGGCTGGTAATCTCCTTCACTCTGTCGTTTTGTGGCTTCTGCTGCTCTAGAATTTATTTAGTCATTTTTTACAGGTATTTTATAGGTTATGTGTAGGAGCTTCTACAGGTTCATTTTTCTACTCTGCCATCTTGTTTCTACCCCCCTACACTCTGAGAAAGTCTTTAAAAGCTAAACAAAAGTTTATTTAATATATTAGAGGCAATAAGGCACCACAGGGATTAATTGAATAGATGAACAGCACAGTAAGATCTATATATAAACAAATGACTTTGGTAGCAGCGTAGGGGATGGACAAGATAATGAGACTTGAGATGAGATCAATTAGGTGGTTACTGCAATAATTTAGGCAAGAGGTTACTAGTTGGGTATGTCACTTGAGAGATGCCACTGTTACATATTTGGGAGACTGAAAGGACATGTTTGACAAAAATAGGAAAATTTGGGAGAGGAGAGAGATTAGAGGGAAAGATAAAATGTTGAATTTTGGACATATTGGACATATTTCATATGTCTGCAATATCCAGTTCAAAATATTCAGCAGGTAATTAGTGAACATAGGACTGAAGTTCAAAGAAAAGAGAGGTGAGAGAGGATATATAGACAGATAGATATAGATACAATGCATGTATGTAAATGTATATATATGTATATGTGTGTATGTAAAATAAATGAGTCATGTACATAGACATTATAGTTTAAACAGAGCTGGTGAAGATATCAAATTTACAGAAGATGAAGAGCAATCTAGAGTTGAGTAGATATGCCTTCTCTCTGTTTTCTATTATCATCATCCTGCATACCATAGGTAGTAATTCTATTCCTGCAATGATCCTTCTCTTTTCCTCAATAATGCTTCTAAAAGATTGCTTTATTTCCCTTAGATTTTTTTTCAATAGCTTCAGTTGAGAAAGGAAGTATTGCTCACAATAATATTAAAGGTCCATTGTATCCAAATTTTATATTGATCCTCCATTACTTATCCTTGCTTTCATCCTCTTTAGTTATATTTTTAAAATGCAGATTAGTGAATAAATTACCTACAAAGTCCCATTTGGTAGAGTCAGGAAAGGAACTTAATAGAGCTTTAACTGGTTTAGTCCAAGTAATTGGTCTCAGGCTCCTTTGGCCTTATGTCCTTTGAGTGATACACTCTTTAGCAGCAAACATTCAGAATACAACAAAAATCAAGTCATCTTTATCTGAAGATAAAAATTTCTTATAAAAATACAAATAATAAATACAACTTGAGTAAAGCAGGAAACTCCTAAGGGCGAATCATAAGTTGGTCAAGTAGAGTTGAGGTAAGGAGTGAGAAAGAAAAGGAAATAGCTTCACCATGTCTCAGATCATCAAGTTGATATGGCATATTCTGTTTTTAGGTCATTGACTTACTGAGTCACACAATGATTCAACTTCTTATTAGCATATTCACTTCAAGATTGCTGCACTCTTCCTTGCCATAAATTCTCTACTAGTGCAGATGCTTGCTGGGCCTTTATCTTTATTGAGAGCAGAAGTTCTCTGGCTTATTCTGTTCCTGGAGGCTTCTAACCACCAAGATCCTTCAGTTTCTCCTTTAAGCTGTGAAAGCCATTTCCCATCAGCTCCCCTGAAGATAAAGAGGTACATTTTCACATATACCACCATGTCTTCTTATAATTCTTCACCAGACACATTTCTTGATACTTGTTGGAATTATTTGGGTTTTTTATGTATCTTTTTCATTCGTGATAATTTCACATTCTTCCTGGGTTTCATTCCCTGAAGAATGTTTTTTTATACCATCCTACCAATCCTATTCTTGAACCCTTCAAAATCTTCTTTCAAATATCTCGTATGTGCTAGGCTATATGTTCCTCATTCTCTATATTCTAAGTTCTAGTGATCACTTCCTCAGCCTCATAGCCCCTATCATTTCTAATTAAACAAATAGTTCTTGCTATTTGATAAAAATCTGACCCAGATGAGTTTATCTCTTACTTTACTGAGAAAAGTAAAGTTATCTGGAAATAGCTGTCTCAACTTTTTCTATCACATAAAAATTGACGATGCTATCCACCAACCATATTCTTTAGGACTTTCTCAGAGAAAGAACTGTCCTTTCTCTTTTTCTAATTAATCTTTCTACCTGTTCCGAAGTTCCAACCATGTAATACCTCCTCCAGAAACTTGTTACATCAATCATTACATTTTTATTACATTTTCAATTTATTCCTCTCCATTGCTTCCTTCCCTCCCTGTAGATGTGGCCAAGCATCCTTTATCCTTAATTAAATATTCTTCAGTCCTGCTCCACTTTTAAGCCACTATCCTATCATTCATTTGAACATCAAAGAGAACACACAGAAGACAATCACATAAGGGAAACCACTATCCTCTAATGGGAACAGTAAGGCCACCTATGGAAACTGAGAATTCAGTTGAGTCTCAAAGAAAATAAGGTGACATTCCACCCTCTATATGAAGATTTTACCCATCTTCCACCCATCTTCTCCCTTCTGTCGCTAGTGACTTCCCTTCTAAGATGTCCTTCCAATGACTGTATAGGTCTTAGTTATTTTGCAGCTTGGCTCCCTCATTAGAATGTAAGCTCCCTGAGAGAGGAACTGGATTTTTGCCTTTGCAGTTCCAGCACTTAGCATAACTATTGTCACATATTAAAGACTAAAAAAAAAAATAGATTGACTGACTTGTTGATGCTCACTTCCTCTATATCCTTACTTCTGATTCTCTCTTCAACCCCTAATAATCTGGTTTCTACTCAACAATCAACAACCAATTGCCCAATCTGCTGACTTTCCATAATTGTGTGTATCCTTTCCTCTTTATAGCATTTGTTCTCATCCTTTAGTCCCTTCCTGAAGTTCTCTTTTAGATAACAACAGTTCACACTCTTGTCTCTCTGGCAATTTCAACCCAGTCTCTGTCAGTAATTCCTTCCCCTTATCTCTTACAGGCAGGTATATAGGCTCTGCCTTTTACTTTTTACTCTCTTTCCTTCCATCTCATCCATACCAGTTCATAATTTCCCCAGCTTTCTTGATATTCACCATTTTATATTACAATAATGTTCTGTTCCATTCATATACCATAACTTGTTGAATCATTCCATGGGTATCTATTTTGTTTCCAAGTCTTTACATTTATAAAAAGTGCTACTGGAGAGGCAGAGCCAAGGTGTTGGAGCAAAAGTGGGGATCTGCTTGAGCTCTCCCCCCAAAGCCATTAAAATACTGTAAAAGGGGGGAGGAGCCCAGATGGTGGAGTAGAAAGATACACATATGCTAGCTTCTAACCCACAGCCCATAAAATACCTGTAAAGAGAACTCCCAACAAATTCTAGACCAGCAAAAGCCACTGAACAACGGAGTGCAGGAGATATACATTCCAGAGAGCCCTGAAAAACTGTCACCAAAGGTCCGTTGTGCACAGGACCAGAGCAGAGCCCAGCTCTGCCTTGGCCGCGTGGCATGGAGAGGACCAGATCCAAGCAGGCTTCAGGGACAGAATTTCCATCAGCCAGGCAGGTACCTCCACCCACAGATGCCAAAGGTCAGTGAGAGAGTCTTTTTGGTTGGCCGAGAGGGGATCGGGGTATGTCCAGAACTCGGGCCTCTCAGGAGGCAGCAGTGGAGGCAGCAGCAGACAGGGGCTCCCAAAGCAGAAAGGAGCTCAGATCCATTGTTGAAGTTTTCTGCATAAACTCCCTGAGGTAACTGAGCCCCCTGTCATGGCCCTATCACCACCTGAACACCTGAATTTAATCTCACACTGAATAGCAGCCCCCCCCACTGAAAGCCCCAAGGCTAGGGAGAAGCATTTGATTCTCGTCCCCCAAGCACTAGCTGGGCAGACCTGGAGGCGAAGTGGGTGTGGAGAGGAATCTCAGAAGTCAAGTAACTGGCTGGGAAAATGCCCAGAAAAGGGAAAAAAAAATAAGACCATAGAAGGTTACTTTCTTGGTGAACAGATACTTCCTCCTTTCCTTTCTGATGAGGAAGAACAATGCTTACCATCAGGGAAAGACATAGAAGTCAAGGCTTCTATATCTCAAACATCCAAAATAAATAGTCAGTGGCCTCAGGTCACGGAAGAGCTCAAAAAGGATTTTGAAAATCAAGTTAGACAGGTGGAGGAAAAACTGGGAAGAGAAATGAGAGAAATGTAAGAAAAGCATGAAAAGCTGGTCAACACCTTGCTAAAGGAGACCCAAAAAATGCTGAAGAAAATAACACCTTGAAAAATAGGCTCACTTAATTGGCAAAAGAGGTTAAAAAAGCCAATGAGGAGAAGAATGCTTTCAAAAGCAGAATTAGCCAAATGGAAAAGGAGGTTCAAAAGCTCACTGAAGAAAATAGTTCTTTCAAAATTAGAATGGAAGAGATGGAGGCTAATGACTTTCTGAGAAACCAAGAAATCACAAGACAAAACCAAAAGAATGAAAAAAATGGAAGAGAATGTGAAATATCTCATTGGAAAAACAACTGACCTGGAAAATAGATTCAGGAGAGACAACTTAAAAGTTATGGGACTACCTGAAAGACATGATCAAAAAAGAGCCTAGACATCATCTTTCATGAAATTATCAAGGAAAACTGCCCTGATATTCTAGAACCAGAGGGCAAAATAAACATTGAAGGAATCCACCAATCACTGCTTGAAAGACATCCAAAAAGAGAAACTCCTAGGAACATTGTGGCCAAATCCCAGAGTTCCCTGGTCAAGCAGAAAATATTGCAAACAGCTAGAAAGAAACAATTCAAGTACTGTGGAAATACAATCAGGATAACACAAGATCTAGCAGCTTCTACATTAAGGGATCGAAGGGCTTGGAATATGATATTCCAGAAGTCAAAGGAACTGGGATTAAACCAAGAATCACCTACCCAACAAAACTGAGTATAATAATTCAGGGGAAAAAATGGTCTTTCAATGAAATAGAGGACTTTTAAGCATTCTTGATGAAAAGAACAGAGCTGAAAAGAAAATTTGACCTTCAAACACAAGAATGAAGAGAAGCATGAAAAGGTAAACAGTAAAGAGAAGTCATAAGGGACTTACTAAAGTTGAACTGTTTATATTCCTACATGGAAAGACAATATTTGTAACTCTTAAAACTTTTCAGTATATGGGTAGTTGGTGGAATTACACACACACGTGCACACACATGCACGCGCACACACACATACACACGTGCATGCACACACAGAGCCAGAGAGCACAGATGAATTGAATAGGATAGGATCATATCTTAAAAAAATGAAGTTAAGTGGTGAGAGAGAAATGTATTGGGAGGAGAGAGGGTGAAATGGAATGGGGCAAATTATTTCTCATAGGAGATGCAGGCAGAAGACTTTTTAGTGAAGGGGAAAAGAGGGGAGCTGAGAGAAAAACATGAAGTTTACTCTCATCACATTCAACTAAAGGAAAGAATAAAATGCACACTCATTTTGGTATGAAAACCTATCTTACAATACAGGAAAGTGGAGGAGAAGGGGATAAGCAGGTGGATGATGGAGGGGAGATGCAATGGGAGGAGGGAGCAATTTGAAGTCAACACTCTTGGGGAGGGACAGGATCAAAAAGAGAGAGTAGAAGCAATTGGGGGCAGGATAGGATGGAAGGAAATATAGTTAGTCTTACACTATTGACTATTATGACTTACACTAAATGACTATTATGTAAGTCAATTGCAAAACTACACAGATAGGGCCAATATTGAATTGCCTGCCTTCCCAAAGGGAATGGGTGGGGAGGGAGGGATGGGGAGAATTTGGAACTCAAAGTTTTAGGAATAACTGTTGAGTATTGTTCTCACTACTAGGAAATAAGAAATACAGATAATGGGCAATAAGAAGTTATCTGGCCCTACAGGACAAAAGAGAAGATGGGGACAAGGCAAGGGAGGGATGACAGAAGAGAGGGCAGATTGATGACAGGGGAAATTAGAATGCTCAGTGTATTGGGGTGGGGGGAAGGGACAAATGGGGAGAAAATTTGGAACCCAAAATTTTGTGAAAATGAATGTAAAAAGTTAAATAAGTAAATTTAAAAATACCTGTAAAAATGACTCTAAACAAATTGTAGAGCAGCAGAAGCCACAAAATGACAGAATGAAACAGAATTCCAGCCCAAGGCAGCCTGGAAGGCCAACAGGAGGGTCTATCACATTGGGCTCCGAGAGTCGTGCAGCCCAACCTGGGCCACATGGCACAGACAGAGGTGGAACAGGCTTCAGGTGGAACAGACAGTTGCTGTAAGTTTCAGATTTCTCACCTCCAAAATACCAAACATAGCAGAAAAAGTCAGTAATAAAGCTTTCACATGAGTGAGAGGGGAGCTTGGCCTGGCCTCAATCCCAATCCCAGCCTCAGGGCAACAACAGCCACTGCTGCCTCACCAGCCACTTCTGGAGCTGTCAGCTTCCGGGCCCTGTGGAAATCTGTGTCTCAGTACTGAACAGTGGTCCTGGTGTGGGTAGGAGTGCTATAGTGGAGGAGGTGGTGGTGGCTGTGGAAAGGGAATCCCTACTCACAATTTCAGGGCAGAAAAGAATGCTTTTGTTGGCTCACAGTCCACAGACAAGGATAGGAGAGGTGTAATAAATGTAATTTATTGACATCATTGACTATGCCACTTTAGAGAAATGGAAAACTTACAGGTCCCTAGAAATATCTCAGTGAACAGGTAAATAAAGCCTCTGAAGTATAGGGTAGTATCCCCTCAACTTGACAAAGTTGAAGAGCAAAGCATTCAGTTAGCAGAAGACCAAGGCATAAAACTGGAGGAAGACAGCAAGGTCAAGGTACCTACATCCAAAGCCTCCAAAAAATATGCAATAATCTCAGGCAATGGAAGAGCTCAAAAAAGATTTTGGAAACCAAGTGAGAGAGGTAAGATTGAGAAGAGAAATGAGAGCAATGCAAGGGAATCATGAAAACAAGTCAACAGTTTGCTAAAGGAGACCCAAAAAATTCTGAAGAAATTAACACTTTTAAAAATAGACTAACTCGAATGCAAAAGAGGTCCAAAAAGTCAATGAGGAGAAGAATGTTTTAAAAAACAGAATGGGGCAAATGGAAAAGGAGGAGCAAAAGCTCACTAAAAAAAATGTTCTATAAAAATTAGAATGAAGGAGATAGAAGCTAATGACTATAAGAAATTATAAAACAAAACCAAAAGAATGGAAAAAATAGAAGACATCTGAATGGAAAAAGAATTAACCTGGAAAACAGATAATTTAAAAATTATTGCTGTACCTGGAAACCATGATCAACAAAAGAGCCTCGACATCACCTTTCAATAAATTATCAGGCAAAACTGCCCTGATAATCTATATCCAGAGGGTAAAATAGAAATGGAAAGAATTCACCAATCATTTCCTGAAAGAGACCTCAAATGGAAAACTCCTAGCAATAGTGTAGCCAAATTCCAGAGTTCCCATGTCAAGGAGAAAATATTATAAGTGGCCAGAAAGAAACAATTCAAGTATTGTGGAAACACAATCAGGATAACACAGGATTTAGCAGCACCCTATACTAAGGGAACTAAGGGCTTGGAATCTGATACTCTAGAAGTCAAAAGAGCTAGAATTGCAATCAAGAATCACCTACCCAGCAAAACTGAGTATATGTCAGGGGGAAAAATGGAATTTCAATGAAATAGAGGACTTCCAAGCACTTTTGTTGAAAAGACCAGAGTGGAATAGAAAATTTGACTTTCAAATATAAAAACTAAGAGAAGCATGCAAGGGTAAATAGGAAAGAGAAGTCTTAAGAAACTCATTAAAATTGAACTGTTGACATTCCTACATGGAAAGATGTTATTTGTAACTCATGAAGTCTTTTTCAGTATTAGGTTAGTTAAATGAAATCCACACACACACACACACACACACACACACATATATATATATATATATATATATACACACACACACACACATATATATATGTGTGTGTGTGTTTGTGTATACATATGTGTATATATTTACATATATATGTATGTATGTATTCAGGTATGTATGTGTATATTTTAAAAAATAAAATTTACTGTTGAATGGAATGTGCTAGGAGGAGTAAGAGAAAAGGAGAGGTTGGAATGTAGCAAATCATCTCACATAAAAGAGGCAAGAAAGAGCTTCTGCAATGAAGGGGAAGATGAGGGGAGATGAAAGGAAATATGTGAGCATTATTCTCATGGGATTTGGCTTAAGGAGGGAATAACACATGCTCAATTGGTTGTGGAAATCTATTTTACCCTGCAGGAAGGCAGGAGGACAGGGTATAGGAAAGGGAAGAAAACGGAAGGGATGGCAAATTGGGGAAAGGGATAATCAGAAGCAAATACTATTGTGGGAGTACAAGTCAAGGGAGAGAATGGAATAAATGGAGAGCAGGATAGGACAGAGGGAAATGTCATTGGTCTTTCACAACATAACTATTAGGGAAGTATTTTTCATGGCTACATTTGTATGACTTATTGTATTGCTTGCTCTCTCAATGAAGGTGGGTGGGGAGGGAGGAAGGGAAAGAATATGGAACTCAAAGTTTCAATAATGAATGCTAAAAATCGTTTTAGTATGAAACTTGAAAATAAGATGTACAGGCAATGGGGTACAGGCAATCTATTTTGTCCTACAGAAAAATAGAGGTGGAAGGAATGGAAGAAGGGGGGGTGATTGGAGGACAGACTGGAGGAAGGGTAGATGGGGTGTATGCTGTCCTGGGGTGGGGATTGAGGAGAGATGGGGAGAAAATTTTGAATTCAAATTCATGTCGAAGTGAATGTTGAGAACTAAAAAAAATAAATAAATTACATATTTTTTTAAAAAGTGCTACTGGGGAAGCTACATGTTGTAATGGTTAGAGCACTGGCCCATAGTCAGGAGGACCTGAGTTCAAATCTGATCTCAAACACCTGACACTTACCAGCTGCGTGATCCTGAAAAGTCACTTAACCCTGATTGCTATGCAAAGGAAAAAGTTCTACTGCAAGTATTTGGTGGTTATGGGACCTTCCTATTCAGCACTGAACTTCTTGAGCATTTCAAGGTCAAAAGATGATATCTATTTTAGCTATATTCTTAATGTAATTTCAAATTGTTTTCTAGAATGTTTAGGTCAATTCAGAGTTCTACCTGTGGTGAGTAGTATGCTTAATATTCCATAACCTTTCCAACATTTACTATTTCCACATTTTGTTATTTTTCACCAATTTCTTTTTTATTTTATTTTTTTTCAATTTATGAAATAACAAGCATTACTATTCCATAGTAGAACAAAGATGATTGCACACGAAACTGCTAAACTGTGACGTACAACTTGCTATTCCTTGTAAATACAGACATGCCATTGGAATTAAACATTCATTCCTCTGTGTTCCCAGATTTTAATTGTGCTATTCTTTCCACTTTCATCTTCCTGTCTTGTTGATATTTGCAAATATGTTTTATCTTCCATAATATATAGGAAGTAAGCTCCTTGAGGCACAGACCTGGTTTTATTCATTATTTGTCTCTCTACAATGCTTAGCGAAGTATTTCTTACATGCTCAAATACCCCTGTGAAACAAACTACCAACGTTAGAGGAGACAAACTTGAACAACAAGTGTTTTGATGATGAAATTTCTCAATTACTTTTCATTTCATAATAAAAATCTTTCAGAGTAGGCGTGAAAACAGATCAGAGAGCAACATTACTTTGGAAGAACATTCCTGGTGACACAAGCTAAACCAATGGACATTGGGTCATTTTAGGGTTTTTTCTGTGAAGAAGTTTCTCCTTAGAGTACTTGAAATTATTGCGCAATCTTAGTGTTTTGTGTTTTGTTTTGTTTTGTTTTTGGTGGAAATCATGGCTCTCCTAGGTCTCTTCCTCTGGTTTAAAGTTGTAAATGATGAAATTGCTCGCTGCATGGGCCACTTATATGAAGGCATTTTGTCTAGAAAAAGGAATGAAATCAAGTGTTTTGTGCCACACCAGGGATCAAATATGTTCCAATACGTAAGTCACTGGCCCGAGGATGTAAAATCTTCTGTACTTTCATTTTGCTCACATGCTTTACTATATGGAAGTGTACAGTGGAACCTCATTAACTTCAAATTCAGGGAACTTTAAAAATTCACAGAAATGGATTCAAATAATTATATA